>OX377620.1:99057090-99498187 GCA_947397865.1 Polietes domitor
AATTAATGTTGATATCCTTAGGATAATTTCTTGTACATATATCGAATTGTTTTTTAATTTAAAGTCATATATTTTTTTTGTAATAAAAAAGAAAAAACCTTACCATAGACAAAGTTGTGCATATGTCGAGCAAATTTTTGAAATTCATACCTTTACTCAATTGCGAATAAAAGCGAAACGCGTGCATCGATTTTCATGATCTTTGTCTCATTTTGCTCATAGGTTATGTGACTTTACGTAAAAGTAATAAGATTTGACATTTTTTTTCATTTTGGATTTTTTATGGATTTTTAAAAAAAAAAATTTAAATCTTTAGGCAAAAAATAAGTTTTTTCCTTTATATATTCATTTTTAACTTGGAAACTGTTGCTTGTATAGGAAAACAATATATGAACAGATTAAGGGAATTGTAATTTTAAATTTTTTAAAATTTAATTCAATTAAATCGGGCTAGTGGTTCCCGAGTTATGCCGGACGAAGCAAATTAACCAAAAAAAAAATTTTTAAATAAAAAAAAAAAAATAAAAAAAAACCAAACGAAAAAAAAAATTTTATTGCGTTTTTCGAGCTCATGTCAAGGTTATCTACACAGAAAAAATTATCGCATCCCGAGTACATTTTGACTGTTGACTAGTGTAATTGTTACACTCTCTGTTAATACAACTCTCAAGTATATAATACCGTTCTCTATCGCGCTCACTTTCTCCAATAAAATTAGAAAAAAGTCTGATATAAAAATTTGTATACTTCAAAAAACCTCTTAATTTAACAAATATGCCTACACTTCATACTCTCACGAAGTAATGTATAATAGGGCATTATAAGTTTGTTTCACGCCAAATGTCTGTAATACAGAAATATAGTAACATACTTTATCAAAGTTCGAATGTCTTATTCGGAAAAAATAAGTTTTTATATAGAAAACAATATGTTAACGATTTCCCGTCCTGTCCCGGGATCCCGGGAAATCGAAAAAATAATTCCCGTATCCCGGGAAACAAAAAGTAGGGGAAAATGCAAACCCTAAATTGGACTGACATCGACATTGCTGAGTTTTGTATTGTGGGCGATAATTTGTGGAAAAGAATTTTAAATCAATTCGGTAGTTCATACAATTGGAGTAAAATCACTATTGCTGCATTTGTGGAAAGAAATGACCGACGCATCCACGTCTGCATCTAATGGGTGATTTTTTAAAAGCTATAGGAAAGTTTATCAAAACAAAAACACATAAAAGTCTGAAAAATGCATGAAATCTTTATTTGAATCGATAGTACGGTCCATATAATTTAATGTTTGACGATTATTTCATGCAAATGTTGACCTTGACTGCGCCTCAAATTGTCCATCCGCATAGTCCAATTTTGGCATTTCCACATTTTTGAGTAACAGAGGCCCAATTGCTGCGAACGGCGACGAATCGATAATTGATGGTCATCATTAACACTGGCCGATACAGCTGCGATATTTTCTTCAGTTCGCACTCTACGTAAGCTTGTTGGTGGTTTAATGTCCAACAATGTAAATTTGGTGCGAAATTTAGTCACAATAGCCCGAATAGCCGCTTCAGTGGGTCGATTAAACTGTCCATAAAATGGAAGCGCGCGATGAACTTTCTTAACAGAGCACGCATTTTGATAATAAAATTCAATAATTTGCAACCGTTGTTCGTTTGTAAGACGATCCATGGTTAAATTAGAGACCAAACTGAAGATGTTTGACAGTGAAACAAAACACGAATCGTGCGTCAGCTGTTTAAACCTGTGTTGCCAAAAAGATAATAGCTAAAAAATCACCCTTTACATAGTATATCTTTCTTCTTTGTGTTGTGCACCGTTTTTAATGTAAGTTTTCCTAACTAAAATATAAAGTAATGTGGAAAATACGCCTAAAATCATATCGGAAGCCTGTCTGAGTGGGATCTAGGTCAAAACATGGACCTATGTGTATGGGCCAATATGAAAACATTGGCCCACATGGTCCACTTTAACACTAGCTGTCCATGATCTGAAAAATTTGATAAAGATTGGTAATTCAAAGCCGAAATTTAGAACAATGATGTTATCGACCACATTACGATTGAAATAATCAATTGAAAAGTACATTATCACTCCAATCTGCTGACCCTTTGCTCAACAATGAACTAATAAATGCAATGATTAAAAAACTATTTGTTTGTAACCATTTGAGATCGAAAAGGTTTTACAATAGATTTTTTTTTTGCATTCGACTGAACAAATGCGCTGAGGTTTCTTTTTGCAGTTACATACATATTGTTGTTGTTGTTGCTGTTGGTTGATGTAAGATGAAGCCGCTTTATTCCTATATAGCCATAAATGATGTGTATAAAACACAACAACAACAAAGGCATCACCATCATCATCAGCGGCAGCAGCAGCAAGTAATAATAACAGCTACAATAACTGAAAACATTAACTGAGGCACTATGAAAACAAGCAAAATGCAGATATCTCTCAAAGGCAAAGGCAAAAACTAACCACTCTCGCAGATACAGATGCAGGCGGCATGAATACAAATAAACTGCAAAAACAAAACAATACAACAAAAACATCGCTATCCACCAGCTACAGATGGACGGGCTAACGGACGGACGGACAAACTACTGGATGTATGTACGACGGACTTATGGAAGGACGGACGGACGAATGGACGAACGAGCGAGCATGCACTCACTCATACCTGGCATGCAAACATTTGGTGGAATAGAAGGTTAGTTTTGGTATCTAAAAAGGTACGAAAGTTAGCAACTACAGCGACTCTGGCGATGACGATGAAGTAGAAGATGACGATGACCATGATGATGATGTTGTTGTTGTTGAGGACGCTGATGAAAGAACCAAAACAACGGCAACGACAAATACACAGTGTTTTGGAAACGAAAAAAGAAGAAGGAAACGAAATGATAATAATTACTATGATACATAATGGAATTAATAATTGATTGGATGAGCTACTATTATCACTATGAATCGGATGGAAGTAAGAGCTTTTAGTAGTTTCTCGGAAAAGTAAAGGATTGCTCCTAATTGATACATACTCTTGTTAATTATGATCAGATAATCACTAACCCGATTGACCAAGCTAATCTATATGGTGGGTAATTTAAAATTTAAATTAGAATCGGCTAGAAAAAAAGTACTGATTATTTTTTCAAAATTCTGGTTTTATTGGAAAGGTTGAAGTTTGTCATTTAATAATGGAACACAATATCATCCATATGACTACCACGACTGGCTCGGCAGTACCTTATCCGATCAACCCGATTTTACAGTACATGGCCCAATGATGCCGCCAGCCCGAACTCCACACCAAACAGTGACTCGTTGTGGATGCATTGGCTTCTCAAAATTCACGTGGAGGTTCTCTGAACCCCATATACTGCAATTTTGTTTATTGACATAGCCACCGAGATGAAAATCTCTTCTAAAAAATTGTCCACGGAAATTTCTTACAGTTTGCGTTAAGTTTTTAATATTTCCTAATATTCTTCGAGCGTAAAGCGAATGTCAAACATAAACCTGATAATAACAAGTAAGGAAAGTAGGGTTTGGGGTCCGGGAATTCCCGAATCGTTTTTCCAATTTTTTCCGGGAATTCCCGGGAAAAAATTTTCAGTTTCCCGGGAATACGGGAAATTTTAAAAAAATAATTTATATATTATTTTGATCGGTAATTTAATGTTACTATATAAATTGGAATTTTTAGATGCATTTCAAATTCATATATGTAATATTATTAATGGCATAAAATTATCCTTCCAATAAAGCCAAATTGATGGACATTAAAACAATTTTCTTGTGTTTTATTTCAATTCGAAGTTCTATACCTCAATAAAAAACACCCTGTATTTACATTACTGACAATAATGAGTATTTGTTGAGTATTTGTTTATATTATATTACTACAAACAAAACTTTTTAAATTCTCTAAATAGCCATTTTATGAGAAACCCTGTTAGGGGAATAAAAACTTTTTGTGAGGCTATTCGCAGGATCTTTATTGTGAAATAAAAATATAATGCCGACAATACCATGGCTTATATAATGTAAATTTTCTTGTTTTCCTAGAAGAATCGATGTGAACATATTCTTCAAGAACAATTTACTTTACATATGTAGCCAGAAAGAAATGGTCTAAAAATAGGAATACAATAAAAATTGTTCGCCTGTAAACTTTCAAGAGAAATCTAATAGGAATATAAATACGGTGTATTTCAATGGCCATTTGTAAGAATTAATGACTGGACTATTTCAATATTTTTATTTTTTATGAATTTATTAAATTAATATTAATTTTTTGTGTTTCTATTGTTTTTACAGTTTAGAATATTCCCCCTGTTTCTATAAAATAGTTTTGTCTCCAAACGAATGAATATTCTAAATTAAATGTGTCATAACATTATCCGTCATATGAGTTATTTGTTTCCTTAATCGTTTTCAATTTTGAATCTAGTGTAAGTGTCAGTCACATCTACCTGCGATATAAATGTCCAATTCTGACGATTAGTCTACACCTTTTCAATGAGAAAATGTAAATTCTTATTCAGGAATATATATTCATAAAATATAAATTCATAATCAGAGACTGTAAAATTTATAATCGAAGCTATATTATATATATTATATCAATGTTCTCATTATAAATTTACATTTTCTCAATATGATTTTATATTTTCTCATCATGAATTCATATTTTCTGAATATGAAAATGTATTTTCTGATTATGATTTTGGGTTTTCTGATTACAAACTTGTATATTTCATTATGAAATGGTATGTTCCCATTATGAATTAATTGTTCTAAATATAAATTAACAATTCTTATTATGAATTTATATTTCCCAAAATGTATGTGTTTGACAAAAAATTTTAAATCGGAAAGGACATTTGTATGGGGGTATATTGAAATCTGGAACGAAATAGGTGAAATATATATAGTTTGGCCAAAATCGGTTAAACATTTGTATTTGGGATATAACTAAATCTGAACCGATCTTACCTAATTTCTGCACATGTGTTTCTAGTTGGATTATAAGCTGTTGTGCCAAATTTAAAGAAAATCGAGTACAATATGTGGTTTCTAAAGCGGCAAAAGTCAATCGGGAGCGACATTTGTGTGGGGGCTATATCTAAATCTGAACCGATCTTACCGAATTTCTGCATACGTGTTTCTAGTTGGATTATAAGATGTTGTGCCAAATTTAAAGAAAATCGAGTACAATATGTGGTTTCTAAAGCGGCAAAAGTCAATCGGGAGCGACATTTGTGTGGGGGCTATATCTAAATCTGAACCGATCTTACCTAATTTCTGCACATGTGTTTCTAGTTGGATTATAAGCTGTTGTGCCAAATTTAAAGAAAATCGAGTACAATATGTGGTTTCTAAAGCGGCAAAAGTCAATCGGGAGCGACATTTGTGTGGGGGCTATATCTAAATCTGAACCGATCTTACCCACTTTCAGCACAGGTGTTTCTGGTTCGATTACACTGTGCGACAGCCACAATCGGTTTGGGATGAAACCACCGGGGAAAGTTATATCGGTCAAAAAAAGGTCATACGTGTCCCAGCGTTTCGTTGGGTCTCATCTAGGAATCGAGATATATCGATTTGAAGTTAGTAAGTATCGTATAGGGGAATTTGTCACGTTTTTGGCTCTTTTGTTTGACATAACTTGAGAACCACTCGTCCGATTTAGCTGAAATAAATTTAAAAAAACCACGAATTGCAATTCCCTTAATCTGTTCATATATTATTTTCCTTTACAAGTAATAGTTTCCAAGTTAAAAATAAGCGCATGAAGAAAATTTTTTTTTTTTAAATACATTTATTTTCGTTTGTTTGCTCCCTTTTCTTTCTTGCGTGGTGGTTCGCCTACTTGTTCAGAGTCTGTATCGGATGAGGATCTGTCTTCATCCTCGGAGGAAACTCCAATTGTATGTTCTTCTTCTTCATCTTCATTGTCGGGATCGTACGTCTTTTGGGACCACCAACAAATTTCAGCCACCAGCGAGTCGAGCCTCTTGCCTTTATATCGCGTTTCCATGGGCATGGCCACTTGATGGAAGCGCTCGCCATGTTCATCCGACTCTGACGCTAGCTGCTTGCTGAAGTAATCGAGATGGTGATGCAAGAAGTGAATTTTGAGAGACATGTTCACTCCAATTTTCTGGAAGTAGTCCAACATCTTGGTCACAAGAGCAGGGTAATTGTGCTCGTTTACTTCCCAAAAAATATCGTATGACTTTCTTCACTGCCCTCCACGCAAGGTAATCATCACCGACTAAAGCGCCTTTAAATTCCTTTGATTTCATGAGCTTGCGTATATCGGGCCCGTTCAGAAAACCTTCCTTCAATTTTGCTTCGCTGATTCGTGGGAAAATATTTTTTAAACAATCCAGAATTTTCGGTTGCTTCACAATGGCCTTGATGAAATTTTTTACCATTCCCAGTTTGACATGGAGAGGGGGCATGAGGACGTTCTCCATTGGCACGAGTGGATCATTTACGCAGTTGTGTCCTTTCTCCGTTGGATCTCGAGCAGGCCAGTAGTGCTTTTCGTATTGGTTTTCTTTAGATCGGGTATCCCACAGACACAAGAAACACATGTTTTTCGTATAGCCTCCTTGGAGACCTCTTAGCATAGCCACGACTTTCAGATCACAACTGATTCGCCACATGTGATCAGTGTAGCAAACTTTATCCAAAATTATTTTCATGGAATCGTATGTTTCGCTCATGTCTGTGCTGTAGCCAATGGGAATGCTTGGTTTTTTTATTATATTTATGTAGTAAAACTACTTTCAGGCTTGATTTCGAAGAATCGATGAACAATCGCCAATCATCTGCGACGTAATTAATGGCCATCGCCTCCATCAGTCCCTTTATATCGTGGCAGTAAACAAATGTGTTCCCTTCGTTGAGTGTGAAGTACCGTTGGAATGGCAATTGTCGTCTTCGATATCCGGTGACTTTGACATTAGGCTCCAAATTGTTGCCTTCGTTCAAAAGCTGGGCAAGTTTTTCTGCTTCACGTTGAGACAAGTTTAATTCTGCAACAATCTTGTCCATTCTTTCTTGTGATATTGGAATTATTTTTTTCGATGGGCCGGCTTCTGGTAATGGTTCATACGTTACATCCGATTGATCCATTGTTTCAATAGAAAAATAAGTTTCTCTGTCAGGACTTGGAAGCGGTGGAATTGGTATTTGATCCGAATGCGGAAGAGGTGTTTGTGCACTTTTAACAGAGATGTATTTCCTTTGTTTAAGACCTTTACGATTTACTTTACTTATTTTGTTTACACAAGCATAACAGTTGTCCGAATTATGCTCTCCTGGATCAGTCCAAATCATTGGTACACCAAACGAAATGGAACTGCGTTTCCCTTGGATCCACATATTAAGACCATTGTAACACGTTCGACAAATTTTGTCTGGGGCCCACGAAACGCCGCGAATTATTTCGGAATCAAAATAAAGTTTATAAGCACGCTCCATTAGCTCACTCAATGATCCAGTATTTGTAGAAAGAGCTCGCTTGCCACAAACGTAACAAAATAAATTTAGATTTTCTGGACAATTTGCACTCATTTCGATTTTATACTTTCGTTATTGCGTCACTATGTTTTGAAAAATTCAATTGTACTCTTCACGTTCGCCGACACTTGTTAAATGACATAAATCTATCAATGTACAGCTATAAATACTATTTATTTGTCAACTGAAGTACATGTAAAAGTAAAGTTAGGTACTGACACACACTCATTTTGGTCATAGGTTATGTGACTTTACGTGAAAGTAATAGGACTTGACACTTTTTACCGTTTTGGATTTTTTATGAATTAAAAAAAAAAATTTAATTTTTAGGCAAAAATAATTTTTTTTTCATACATTTATTTAAAATTGCGAAACTGTTGCTTAAGTAGGAAAACGGTTTAAGAACAGATTAGAGGAATTGTAATTCTTAATTTTTCTAAATTTGTTTCAGCTAAATCGGACGAGTGGTTCTCGAGTTATGTCAAACAAAACAGCCTAAAACGTGACAAATTCCCCTATACGATACTTACTAACTTCAAATCGATATATCTCGATTCCTAGATGAGACCCAGCGAAACGCTGGAACACGTATGACTTTTTTTTTACCAATATAACTTTCCCCGGTGGTTTCATTCCAAACCGATCACTGACCCTTACCATTTGTCGCACTGTGTTATAAGATGTTGTGCCAAATTTAAAGAAAATCGAGTACAATATGGGGTTTCTAGAGCGGGAAATGTCAAATAGGGAGCGACATTTGCATGTGGGCTATATCTAAATCTGAACCGATCTTACCGAATTTCTGCATAGGTGTTTCTGTTTGGGATTAATTGTCGACAAACCGAAATCTGGATGGAGTGGGTCTTCTAATGACGGAAACACTACAAGATAATTCTTCATAACCTCAAGCTTGTCCGCTGAAATAACGGGGCTTGATAAGGATTTAATTGAAATATGTGCAACACTATTGCAAGCATTGTCTTCAGGGTACAACATTAATGTCGAAAAATTTAGGTCATATGCATTGGATACAGCAAAAGAACTGACAAAGAAGTATTCATGGTACTACCTTCCACTCTCAGTTCACAAAATTAATTCGCGCTCCTGGCGTAATAGAACATGCGTTGGTATCGATTAGCTCTCTGAGGAAGCTGTTGAGTCCAGAAACAAAGATATAAAAAAGTTTAAAGCATACGCGTAAAATATCACTCATTTCGACAAATACGGATTTGTTTAATCGATTAACGGGACAGCAAAAATTACCACCCAAGTCGATTTTACTAAACCGTTTTTGATTTGCAATATTATCTTTTAAATATTAATTCATATAACGTTTCATATTTTTATGTTATATTTAAAAATAGTCGAAATGAATTTAGATTACTTTGTTAATGCCTTCATTCTGAAAATAAATCTTAATACATAATTTATAATATATTTTCAAAACAAATGGTGTATTAGTTTTTAAATTTTTTGCTTACCTGGTAGTGAGGGTTCAAAAGGGGGTGGTAGTGGGTGGTCGTGCGGGTGCTAGACCACGCCCATTTTTTTACAAAGTAATTCTCTTACTTTTATAAAGTCATTACCAAAGTTTCAAGTTAATATCTGTTGTGGAAGTATTTTTGACCGCTGATTCCATACAAGTGCGACCACTGTGCAACATCTCCCCGTAATAGAACATTTATTCAGGCCAATAACCCTACGAACTATCATCAATTATGCCGATATCGTCTGCGCTATCCAAGGTGATGGAGAATATGGTTAATCAGGAACTTGCGAGGTATCTAGGGACCAATGACCTGCTTAATGCTCGACATTATGATTTCCATAGGAATTGATGTTAACATAGAATAGGATGTGGTGGTAGTCAGTGGTGCTATTACGCAGGTCCCCATTAATACTGAAATCAATGCAGACAATTTAAATATTTCAAGTGAAAGAAGAACCCAGTGTCACTAAACGTTATTAGCCATAGATGGACAGAAATATAGAAAGTTTTCAGAGGCCTCAATATTCTCCTTGTCCTCAAATTTGCTGCAAAAGTCGTTTGCTCCCAGCATCTGGTCTTCTTACGTAGTGCACCGTCAATACTGAAATCAATGTAAACTATTGAAATCTTTCAAGTGAAAGAAGATAGATCGACCTCTTCATATCATACATTGGCACCCCGCCAGCTCCTGTACCTTGTGCCAGAGCTGCAGCTTGTATGTCGACAGTGGTGTACCTATGCAATCAAGTTCATGTGAAACTTTTAAGCTCATTCCTAATCTGCTTTCAGCATTACAGTTCATCTGCTCGTCAGCTTTACATTTCCCTGGAATGTTCCTATGCCCTGGCAGCCAAATAAAGTGAGTATCGAACTGCTTGGTCATCTACTGAAGAGATTCGCTGTAGTCTTGGGCTATTCTTGATTTTAGAATCACCAAGTCCATGGATCTGATGGCAGTTAACTTCAAGCTTCTGCCATCACGTTTACAGCCGTCTGTGTAAAATTTTAAATAACCACGTCAATTATGAGTTGATGGTTGGTGGGGCCTGATTACTTTCCTGTCAGAACGATGGAGTCGATCCATCCACCAGATTGGAGAAAGTATGATTGTAGCTCCGGATATCACCAAGGCCTTTGATAGAGACGAGCACAACGCACACATATCAAAGCTCATCGGTTTTTTTGGTAGTGTCGATTTATATTGAACTTCCTCAGAGATCGATTAGTTTCTCATTCGGCGTTCGATCTTTTTGGCAGACATTGGTTCCAATCTACTCATTCGATGACGACAGAAACCTCAGTCATTCATACAGATGCGACCACAGACAAAGTCCTCAAGATTCAAGATAAAAGACGGTTGATGGATGAAGTATTTTGGGATGTGTGAATAGATCAGATATTAATGCAGGTAAGATATTCTGTATTCCTTGTTGTCTCCCAAGTGGTTCAGGGGATATTTCCAAAGCCTTGCTAGAGACTAGCACGACGAACTCATATCATAAGTTTTCTTTTCTGGTGTCGATAATGACTTCTACCGATTTATATTGAACTTTCTCAGAGATCTAATCGATTACCATCCAAATATGGATTAGGTCCTCAAAAAATTAGGATAAAAGGCGTTTGGTGAATACAAAACCTTTTGGGGATTATTGGCATAGAGGCAATTGGGAGTAGAGGCTATATTCTGAGCTACTTGTTGTCTCACAAGCGATTCACTGGATATCTCCAAGGCCTGGCACGGCGCAGTCAAATGAAAGCACCTCACTCTGGTGTCAGTAGTGATTTCTCTATATTAATATTGAGATTCCTCAAAGATTGAGGAAAACATAAGTTGCCAGGATGCCAGAGGGTTCTTTTCATTCGACCTTTTCGATCAGACATTGAATCCAAAATACTCCTTCTAGGACATTCATTTGGTCAGTAGCGATTTCTCTATCTTAATATTGAGCTTCCTCGAATATAGAACATAGCTTGGCAGCAGGAGTACCTCAGGACTCTACTTTTCCGACCTTTTGGATTAGACATTGAATCCAATCTAGTCATTCGCGGACCACAGAAACCTTACTAATTCATACCGGCCAAGTCCTCAAGAAATTTGAGATAAAAAACGTCTGATTGATGAAACATTTTGGTTTAAGCGAATAGAGTATATATTAATACAGGTAAGATTCTGCACTCCTTGTTGTCTCACATGCGATTCACTGGATATCTCCAAGTCCTTTGACAGAGACTGGCATGGCGCAGTGTCGGTAGTGATTTCTATATATTAATATTGAACTTCGTCGAAGATTGAATGGGTTATCATCCGAAGAGCATAAGATGCAGGATGACTGAGGGTTCTTTTCATTTGACCTTTTTGATTAGACATTGAATCCAAACTACTCAGTCGCGGATGAAGGTAACCTCTGCTATTTATATAGTTTCAACCATAGGGACCAAGTCCTCAAGAAATTTAAGGTAAAATACGACTGATGGATAAAACACTTTGGTTTAAGTGAATAGAGTAGACTTTCACTTAATATTCTGTGCTCCTTGTTGTCTCACATGCGATTCATTGGATATCTTCAAGGTCTTTGATAGAAAGTGCATGGCGCACTCATATCAAAGCTCATGGCTTTTAGAGTCGGTAGTGACTTCTCTATAATAAAATTTAACTTCATCGAAGATTGAATGGGTTATCTTCCGAAGGGCATAAGTTGACAGGATGCCAGAGGGCTCTGTTCTTTAGACTTTTTGGATCAGACATTGAATCCAATCTACTGTTTCGCGGATGAACGTAACCTCAGTCATTCATATACTTTCAACCATAAACTAAGTCCTCAAGAAATAGAAGATAAAAGTCGATTGATGGAAGAAATATTTTGGGTGTAGTGAATAGAGTAGACATTCACCTAATACTCGGTGCTCCTTGTTATGTCGCAAACGATTCATTGGCTAACTCCAAGGCATTTTATAGAAACTGGCACGGCGCACACACATCAAAGTTCATGGCTTTTGGAGTCAGTAGTGACTTTTCTTGATTAATATTGAGCTTCCTCGAAGATCGAATGGGCTGTCATCCAAAGAGCATAGGTTGTTCGCAGGAGTACCTCAGGACTTTGATCTTCCGACCTTTTGGTAAGATTCGGTGCTCCTTGTTGTCACACAAACGATTCATTGTATATATTCAAGGCCTTTTATAGAAACTGGAACGGCACACTCGTATTAAAGATTGGCAGTGAATTCTCTCGATTTATATTGAGCTTCCTTAGATATCGAATGGGTTATCATCCGAACTTTTGAATAAGACATTGAATCAAAACTACTCATTCCTTGACGACAGAGATATCAGTCATTCATATAGACTCGAGCATAGACCAAATTCTCAATAAATGAAAATAAAAGGCTTTGTCTGGATTTATTGGTCATTTCGAATTTGGCCGAGTGAATAGAGTAATATATACTCTGAAGATAAGATTATTTACTCGTTGTTATCTCACAAGCGATTCACTGGATATTTCCAAGAGAGTGGCACGGCGCACCCATTGATTTCGGTGCCGGCAGTGACTTCTCTCGATTTATATTGAGCTTCCTCAGATATCGAATGGCTTATCATCCGAAGATCATAGGTTAACGGCAGTGTTTTGTTCTTTCGACCGTTTGGATCAGACATTGAATCCAATCTACTCATACGCGGACAATAGTTACCTCTGCCATTCATATAAATTCGACCATAGACCAAGTCATTAATAAAGTTAAGATAAAAGGCGGTTGATGGATGCAACACTTTGTCGGGTATTATTGGCCATTTTCGAATTCAAGTGAATAGAGTATATATTTTCGAATTGGGTCAAGTGAATAGAGTGTATATTAATGTAGGTCATACCCTGTGCTCCTTGTTGTCTCACAAGCGATCCACTGATTAAATGACGCCGACAATTTGATTTGTGATTATTGAACAATCAGATGCTCTTGATGTTCTGAACAAGAGATTTTTCGTTGAGAAAAACATATATTTGGCGTGTCAAAAGAAGCCTTCAAGTGTTTGGCCTGTCAAAAGTGGAACAAGAAATACTCATTTTGATTTTCTCAATATCTACACCACTTGCGTCAGGCCAACTGTGGAATAAAACTCCAATATATGGTCGGTCTAGTACTATTGGATCTATTTGACAGTGTTCATAGAAGAACGATGTTGCTGAAAAGTGACGGTAGGACATCCAATGCTATTATCTCTCTTCAACGCAGACATAATGTGGAATGTGCATTAGGGCGGGTTAATTATGAGTATGGGTAGAAAAAATTAGCAAAGTATCAGGAAATAACGAAATCGGAAATCTACTTCAAATTCTAAGATTATCAAGCCATGTCAGTCTGTCTGTGGAAAGCAGACTACAGGTCACAAACCAGGTGGCTTAAATTTGGAGAAACATGTGTTATTGTTGTTGCAACAGTTGGTATTACAATTGTCGAAATCGACCAAGTAATGACTAAAGGAAGTGCAGTTATTCTTCCGATTTTTTGGGAAAAGAGGGCAGAGCTACGTCGATTTGTTTAAAAAACATTATATCGATCAAAGTACTTGGCTGTATTGCCATTGGAACATCCCAGCCAAATTTTAAATAAATCGGTTCAGATTTGGATAAAGTTCCCATATATATGTAACTTAAGATTTTTATTTTTTACACAAGAAAAAAGAAAGCCACTTTAAACAGATGATACAACGCGTTGAAATAAATTCTGGACAAACCACATATGTTTGTTTCTGTATTTGAGGTATTGCTTTAGTATGAAACTATAGGGGTTCGTGTACTGATATACTCACTCAATTTAATATTTAATGTTGTATCAAGTTTGAGTCGATTTCCGCGGGCTAGGAATTCATTTTGGACCCGTGGTTTCTTGGAGAAATGTTCTTAGAATTTTCGGCTGACGCTTTGTGGGAAAAAAAAACGACCCACCCTAATGCGTATGGCTGTTTTATCGATATTTTCATGGTGTTTGTTCTTCGGATATTCCTTCATCATTCATCAGAGATACGAGACTTTCAAGGAACCTTTGTTGTCGATTAAATCGAAATTCTCACCCATTTGTTGTCGAACGAATTGAATAAATTTGTAGGTTCCCGACACAAATTAAAAGTATGCCCCAAGATTGCCCACCCTTTGAATAACTTTGGAACTTGTTATCACATCGACCCACTGTGCCGCACTACACAATTGATAAACTAAAGGAACATCAAATGTTTCGTATGGTTACTGGCTATTCGATGGGATGGCGGTGCATGAAGGTGAGTGTAGTTCGTTCATACGGGCCAAGCAAACAACCGAACCGAATCCAATCCCAATCTAAACTCAAGCCACAGCTACAGCAGCAACTAACTATAGCACCAGCAACAAGAACAGCAATAACAATAGCAATAGCAATGGCAAACAACAACAGTAACAGCTTCAAAGCCAATGTGGAAAAATTGTACAACACAGCGAATATACAAACATACATATTCACATACATACGAGCAACTTCAGTGTATAGCTGAACTACCTTTGAACATACACAGTCACAAGACGACGACGTCGTGTTGGTTTTTTTACGACTGCCAGCCAGTCTTAAGGTTTACTTTCCACAGCAACAACAACGGCAACTCATAAAACTCCAGTATCTGGTGGATATAAAACAATCACACGCACTAAGCCACATACGCACACCACCACCAACAACAACACCACCGCCGACAAGCAGCAGATCTAAGCTGAAAAACTGAAAAAAGACAGGCGGACGGACGGACATTTGGTAGTTTGTACATACATAAGAGCGTATCGTTCATACTTGTATATCTGTATGTCCGTATTGCAAGTGAATTTATGGTCTTGATAACAACACACAACACTGGCTCACACCATGATATGTATGTATGTACATACAAACATACCGTCATACACACCACCGTGTTTAGCAGCCTGCAATGGCTGGGCGAGCTCAGCTCAGCTGGCCGGCTGCCAGCCTGCCTGGCAAAAGTTAAAGTAGGCTTTGTTCAATTAACGGTTTTACCGTTTAATTTATCTTTAACCTCAACTTTGGAAATCTTGTTTAGGGTTACGACCGAACGACCACCCGCAATCGTGTGTTCTTCTTAATACGAGTATGCAGAGAAAGAGAGGTACTAACCAACATACCGTCGCGCGAGATACCGAGGGGAAACTTCCTGTCATTCACGCATTTAAAATGGAATTATACATTTAACTAATACTTACTTATTAGCTTCAATTTGTGGGTTGAAGGTCATTGTCTTTGTTTATTCATAATTTAAAGAGTTCAAAGCGATCCGTCAACGTGGAAATGACCATAAATCTTGGATACAACTGAAACAATAGAGCGAGCCCTTTAAAACACAAATCAGACTAAAAATATGGAAGTTATTGTGGATTTTATAAATGGAATTTATTGTGGATTTAAAAAATGGAATAAAAATTGCTGAAACCGAACAATTTTCGGACAACACATTAAACAAACCACAGATCAATTTTAGTGGAGATCATCCATCATGTTTTGAAGCCAGCTTAGACTATGTATATTGTTTAAATTATTTCTACTATATAAAGAGTGATTTTTTTGAGGTTAGGATTTTCATGCATTAGTATTTGACAGATCGCGTGGGATTTCAGACATGGTGTCAAAGAGAAAGATGTTCAGTATGCTTTGACATTTCATCATGAATCGTCTTACAAACGAACAACGCTTGCAAATTATTGAATTTTATTATCAAAATGCGTGCTCTGTTAAGAAAGTTCATTGCGCGCTTCCATTTTATGATCAGTTTAATCGACCCACTGAAGCGGCTATTCGGGCTATTGTGACTAAACTTCGCACCAAATTTACATTGTTGGACATTAAACCACCAACACGCTTACGTAGAGTGCGAACTGAAGAAAATATCGCAGCTGTATCGGCCAGTGTTAATGATGACCACCAATTTTCGATTCGTCGCCGTTCGCACCAATTGGGTCTCTGTTACTCAAAAACGTGGAAATGCCAAAATTGGACTAAGCGGATGGACCACCTAAGACGCAGCCGCGGTCAACATTTAAATGAAATTATCTTCAAAAAGTAAATGTCATGGACCAATCTAACGTTTCAAATAAAGAACCGATGAGATTTTGCAAATTTTATGCGTTTTTTTTAAAAAAAAAAGTTATCAAGCTCTTAAAAAATCACCCTTTATTTTATCACTTTTTTAATTGTTATAGAATAAATAGAAACTTATGTCTACGTATGACGTCTTACGGACACTATTAGCTATTAATAAAATTTATTTTAAATAAGTCGAAAAAAAAATTTTTTGTTTATAAAAAATAAAGAAATAAATAAGAATAAAAGTAAAACGGCGTTAAGTTCGGCCGGGTCGAACTTTCATGGATTGCATTCCAAAAAGTGGTTCGATTTTCGTAGAAGTGCAGTAATATTATACGAAAATGTTACATTTTTTAAATATAGCAAAACCAAAACAAACAAGTAAGAAGGCGTTAAGTTCGGTCGGGCCGAATCTTATATACCCTCCACCACGGAGTGCATTCCACAGTATTACCGGCAGATTAAAGGATGTCGACTTTACATAGAAGCACAGTACCATATTACGAAAATTGTGATATTTTTATGCTTTGCTATATTTGTTTACTATTTCAAACTATAATGTTTACTACTATAAATAAATACAATGCTGTAATTGTGAAAGTGAACATGCCGAAAATATTAGGCGATTGTCAGTCGCCATTAGGGAGAAGCATTTTCAGATACAGACAAAGTGACTGCATTATTTTGATAAGAAAAGTACAAATTTTAAAGATATCCTCATTCGCCCCATTATCCGCCCAAATGTACAAATTTAGAAAAAACCTTTTTGTTTTGAGTTTTCATAGTCAGACCACCGAATACACACCGAATTCCATGATATCAATTTCAGCGGTTTGGAAGGTCCCATTTTTATCCCTCTTTTTCAATTATATCCCTTAAAAGTACGAATTTCGAAAA
This sequence comes from Polietes domitor, assembly GCA_947397865.1. Lineage (NCBI taxonomy): Eukaryota > Metazoa > Arthropoda > Insecta > Diptera > Muscidae > Polietes > Polietes domitor. The sequence continues at coordinate 99,074,143 of OX377620.1, forward strand.
ATCCCTCTATTTTACGTGTCTATGCAATTAGAGGGATGTACACACCGAATCAATCAATATATAAAGTAAATATAAGGGAGCAATCATAAATACCCTAAATATTGGGGGATAGAGAGTGTATTTTCAGCTACAGTCGTTTGGTTGGTTGTATTTCCATCCTGTTTTAATTTCAATAGTATAAATTTTGAAAATACCTTATCTCTCACGTACGCACTATAAGACAACTTCATGGTTCTACCATTTTTGTCGTAAAAGCAACAAAATAAAGTACGAATTTGGAAAAAAATATTTTACGTGGCTATGCAGTCAGAGGAATGTATACGCCGAATTCCATGATTCTATCAGCGGCCATTTTGTTGGTACAATTTTTATCCCCTTTTTCCAATTTTACCCCCTCAAGAGTACGACTATCTAAAATCTCTTTATTTCACGTATCTACACAATTAGAGGGATGTACACACTGTATTTCATCATTCTAGCTGTATTCGTTTAGTTGGTACTATTTTTATCCCCTGTAGCCATTGTATCCTTTGAAAGTACGAATTTAGAAAACACGTTTTATTTTTCGTGTCTACGCAGTCAGAGGAATGTATACCCCGAATTTTATGATTTTAGCTGCGGTCATTTGAACCCCAAAAAGTATGAATTTTGGAAAGTTCTTTTATTTTACTTGTCTACGCAATCAGAGGAATGTATACACCGAATTTCATTATTCTAGGTGCAGTCGTTAGGTTGGTACTATTTTTATCCCTCTATCCCCATTTAACCCCTTAAATGTACGAATTTAGAAAAAAATACTTTTATATTATGTATCTACTCTATTAGATGAATGTACACGCCAAATTTCGTGTTGCTATCTGTTGTCGTTTGATAGGTACCATTTTTATCCCTTTTTGTCCCATTTCGACCCCTACAAATAAAAAACACTCTATGGTGCCCTTTTATACCATAAGGGGAATGCGTATTGCAAATATCAAGTAAATACAAGCTAATATGTTCAAAAAACAGGCTGAAATACTCTAAATATTAGGGGTATTTTCAGTCCTTGTGAGGGAAAATTTTTTCCCTCTGGGCCGATTTCGTCCACTTTCAATCCCAACCGATCTGCAACCATAAGACACATTTAGGAAAAATTTGAACCTCTTAGCTCATTTCGTTCGCCGCTATCGTGCTTTCAACAGACAGACAGACGGACATGGCTATATCGTCTTAGAATTTTACAACGACCCAGAATATATATACTTTATGTCTCCGATGAATATTTCAAGGTGTTACAAACGGAATGACAAAGTGAACATACCCCCATCCTGGAGGTGGAGGGTATACAAATATTGAAAAAAAATAATTGTACAAATATATATACAATTTTAATTATTTTAAACCACGCTTATAAGCAAGGCTACCAATATGTATTGAAATAATACATCAATTCAGTTCAAAAAATGTATATAAGCAGCCGTAAATACCCTAAATAGTGGGTTCATTTTCAGCTACAACCGTTTGGTTGTTGCATTTCTAACCTATTTTAATTCCAAAAGTACAAATTTTTAAAATCCATTATCTATCCATCCATCCATTTCTAGCTGTTGTCGTTTGATAATTACAATTTGTATCCCTCATCCTACGAATAATGCGCATTGCCTTATAGCAAAGTAAATATAGGCTGGCATATTGAAAAAACGTGCTTAAATACTCTAAATATTAGGGGTATTTTCAGTCTTTGTTAGGGAAATATTTTTCCCTTTGGGCCGATTTCGTTCAGTTGCAATCCCTACCAATCTACGACTATAAGACGCGTTTATGTCAAATTTATACCTCAACAGACGGACGGACAGACAGACATGGCTAGAATTTTATGACGATCAAGAATATATATTCTTTATAGGATTTCAGGTAAATTTTTCAAGGTGTTACAAGCGAGGTGTTTGAAGGTGTTTGAAAAATCACCCTTTACATATTATTTGTTTTATTTTCAGGTACATGTTTTGATTCTTTCCCAAACGCAAGTGCGAAAATATCAGTTTGATTAACCAGAGCCATATGTGCGAATTACCGAATTAACAAACGAAATTGGGCGAAAACAGCAGTGGTAAAATTTTACATAGCATTTTGCAATAATTTCATCCATTTTTGCAAATTGTTTTGCAATTGTTTTGTTTTATTGCCATTTACCTTCTTATTGTATGTTCTTCATTCACTTCTTCTTGTAATTAATAATTTGACTTGAATTAAAATATGAAAATGATAAAAATTGCTTTTTTGTCTTCCAGTTGATTATCTGGTGATATCCCGTTTTTATCATCCAGGTGATATTTTGGCAATATCGCCGATTTAGCATCCGCAATACTTTCGTATTGCCTGCGCACAAACTTCTCTAAGTGGGGTAACTTCCGCAATACGAATATGATTGTTGCCGCAATACCATTTTTCTTTTAGGCGATACGTATTACTTTGCTTGCTTTCAGGTTTGACTGGAAGTAGGTAGTGCATGAAGATACCAACTTAAACAAGCCCCAATTCCGTAGCGAAGATACTTAAAATATATCCCATCCTCGCCATCTCGTCTGCCCATATAATAATGACTTCAGACAGACAACTCCTCAATTCACTGACTAACTATTTAGTATCGATGTTATGCGGAGCGAGAAAAGGGCAGCGATTCCTATGCGACCCGTTGTACTTAATGGGAAAAGTTTATCCGCGAAAAAATTTGGGAATCGATCGTTTTCAATTTGCAACTGGCCCTTTTTAAAAATTTCCGATATTTTCTTGTGGGGCTACCTATAGGTTACGATACATGTCAGAAAGCCGAGAACCATGTAACCTACGCCCCAACCTGCTCCAATCAACAATATATAAAAAATATCCTAAATATACCTCTCTTGAGCGGACTCCAAAGGGACCATTGAATTGTGACCATATAAGAGGGATGCCCTCACAACAGAGTATTGATTTTTCGTATGAAACGTGGATGGGATCTACCACCAGAGAGTGTCCGCGCAAAGCATGGTCTCCGTTATGGCAGATTTTTTTTTAATTTAGAGATCTGAAATCAAGATAAACTTTGTTGACAATGTAAACGAAAAGTAAAGTAAATAAAAAGATGGACTAATTTGACAGATGGACGGGCACACTGCATTGACTTTGGCCTGACCTAGATCAAAGTCGATTCGAAATCTACTCCAAATCTATGTATGTACATATACATACATACATATATGTATAGCAGTTCTGAGATAGCCTACAAACAAATGAACTGATTGATGTGAACATATGACCGATGACATCACACGTTTGAGTTTAAAAACGTAGCAATTAATTGGCTTTGGGATTTATTGCTCGACATCTGGATTGAAAATGTCACGACGCAAAGCCAAGTCAATGCAAACAAATTAAACACTTTAGTTTCTATTCTTTTGTTGCTCCTGCACTTGCTGGTAAATATGAATGAATACGTTTTTAAAATGAAACAAAAAAGAGACAAAAGAGAAAAAACAACAACAGCCAAAATGACAAAACATCAATAAAACAAACCCGGCCACATGAAATAATTCCAAATATAATCAACCTCAGCAATCAAGTCAAGCCCCACAAATATGGAGGCGAACTCCAAGAAAATCAAATCGAAATAAAAACAAAACCAAAAAAAACAACAACAAAGACAACGGCAACAATCAGAGAGAAAGAAGAATTTTTACTTCTTCTTCTTTCTCTCTGATTGTTGCCGTTGTCTACAAAAGCAAAAGTAACAAAAAGCAACCAAACAAATCGTTTAAATAACAGCGTGAAGATACTCGCAACTTAACACTTTGCGCGCTGTTGCCGGAGATATCGATGTAGCTGTCGTTGTCGTCGTTGCTGTTGTTGTTGCTGCTGCTAATGTTGTTTTTGGTGATTTGGATTTTAATACGTTTGAATTGAACGTCGTGTGTATCCATCCATCCATCTATCCATCCAACAGATACAATCGACAACATGAAACAGCAGCAGCAACATCAGACCGAAAACAAGTAAAAGAAGAAGACGGCGACGAGGACGCCGCCGACTAAGAGTGGCAATATTGTGGCATGAGTGCATGAGCGAGCGAATATGCGTTTGTGTGTGTGTGTGTGCGAGTATGTTGCGTTATTTAGTCGCTGAATGAGCGCGTGTTAAGATTCCCTCAAATATTTCCAGCTCAACGCAACAAAATGTACATTCAAACCGAAAGACAGACAGACAGACAAACGGCCGGACGGACATACGCTCATACTTACATACAAACATACGTTCGCATGTATGTACATCCCCATCCACATGTATGTATGTGTATCGCAAAATTGCGATGTTTGTATACGAACGTTTGTCAGAATGTATTACGACGTCGTATGGGCGACATACATGTTCGCATGTATGTAACACTCGACTCGCGTGCTGATTATATTCACACTCGTCTCTAGTCACCGTCGTGCCACATACAACCGCAACGGCACAGTGGGCGAAAGTGAAATATAGTTTGTAATGTAATCAAAGTCCAATTCGATATGACTTGAAATTTTTCATCGAAGGTATCAGATGCCCGCGAATAATCAAACTGAAAAACTTCCTCAAAAACTTCGACCAGATCTGCTAAGATGACATTCGCAAAACCGAATGCGATGCCGAATTCCCTTCAAGAATGGTGTATGTCGAATATGAGACAGAGGTATAAACGAACGGCTCCAAAGGAGTTGGTTATCACTACCGACTCCTTGACAGTTGTAGCGTCCTTTAGGTCTTCGCAATTAAGGAAGCATGTAGAAATCTTTCCTCATTAAATACCACGGGTCGCATATAAATCCGACAGTCCGAGAGTCTTTTTGTCTTAGATCTAGCAACATCTACATTAGCAGGTCTATGAATTGAGGAGCTGCCCAGATTGAGCTGTCTGTCTGGATTCCTGGACATAGGGATTTTTATGGGAACGAACGAGCAGACAAGCCGGCGAGGATGGGATCTACTTTGAGTACCCCTTCTGCGGAGTTGGTCACAAGACCTGTTCAAAGTTGTATCTTCATGCGCTAATTGCAAGTGGACAAACTTAGACACTTGTAAAATAACCAGACAATCCTGGCCTTATTATAACGAAAAACCTTTTGCACCAAAATAGAAGGAACGTTGCACCAAAATACTCTTCTATTTTGGTGTTGCAGTGCTGACGGTCATTTTAAAACCATGTACGACAAATGAAGGTACAATTCAACGATTATTACCGTAGTTGTGACAACGAGGAAGATCACTTCTTATGCGACTGTCCTTCTCCCATTGGGAAACAATTACTACACAACATTGACGTGATATCAGAAGTTGATATTAGATGTCTTATCAAATATTCCATTCTTTCGGCCACATAAACCAAACAAACTAATAGTTTAGAGCGGTATCACCCTCTGTACCGATTCAGCTATGTATGTCCGTCAGTCCATACATTCTTACAATGAAATCACAGGTTGGAAGTATATTTCGATTCCACAGTGAATCTTTTGGGCCATGGACGGCTGCTATAATTTGGAGCAAATCGGAACAGATTTCGATCTTGCCGCCATTAAATGTCACTCCGGATTTGACTTTATTCTGCTCTAAGATATTCTACATCACGTTATTTATATATGACTTAATATATAATTAAACAACTGTTAGAAATATAAATTAAAATAAATAGGCTATTATTTTCTTACTGCATATTTAGAATATCAAATTTGGTAAAAATTTAATACCACAAAGTGGAAAAAATATCCGACAGTAAAAACGGCGTTAAGTTCGGCCGGGCCGAACTTTATATACCCTCCACCATGGATTGCATTTCACAGAGGTTGTCGGTTTTCGTAGAAGTGCAATAATATTACAGGAAAATATAATTTTTTAATATAGCCAAACCAAAACAAATACAAATATTGAAAAGTTAAGTTTATAAATAAATATAATATTTTAATTATTTCAAATCTCGCTTATAAGGTAATGCTACCAATACGTCAATTAAAAAAATAAATATTCTTATATTTATATTTTCAAAAATATTTTCAAAGCCATAAATATTGGTAGATAGTGGGTGCTACAGTTGGTTGTATTTCCATTCTATTTGAATTCCAAAAGTACGAATTTTGAAAATCCATTATCAGACGTACATAGTGCAAAATAACCTAACTTCATGATTCAACCAATTTTTGCCGTAAAAGAAAAAGTACGAATTTGGAAAAAAACTTTTTATTTTGCGTGTCTATGCAGTCAGAGGAATGTATACACCAAATTCCATGATTCCAGCTGCGCCCATTTGTTACCATTTTTACCCCCTTGACGTTTCTACGCAATTAGAATTTTATCATTCTAGCTGTGGTCGTTTAGTTGGTACTATTTTTATTCCTCTGTACCATTGTATCCCTTGAAAAAAACTAATTTCGAAAAATCAGTTTATTTTCCGTGTCTACACACTCAGATGAATGTATACTCCGAATTTCATGACTCTAGCTGCGGTCATTTGATTGGTACTATTTTTATCCCCTTTTTCATTTTAACCCCAAAAAGTACGAATTTCGAAAAATCACTTTATTTTCCGTTTCTACACACTCAGAGGAATGTATACTCCGAATTTCATGACTCTAGCTGTGGTCATTAGATTGGTACTATTTTTATCCCCTTTTTTCATTTTAACCCCAAAATGTATGTAATTTGAAAAATCGTTGTATTTTACTTATCTATGCAATCAGAGGAATGTATACACCGAATTTCATTATTCTAGGTACAGCCGTTTGGTTGGTACCATTTTTATCCCTCCGTACCCATTGTATCCCTTGAAAGTACGAATTTGGAAAAAAATACTTTTATATTATGTATCTACTCAATTAGAGGAATGTACACACCGAATTTCGTGTTTCTAACTGTTGTCGTTTAAAATGTACCATTTTTATCCCTTTTTTGTCCCATTTCACCCCCTACAAATAATAATCACTTTATGCTGCACGTTTTTGCTATAAGGGGAATGCGCGTACCAAATATCAAGCAAATATAAACAGACATATTCAAAAAACATGCTTAAATACGCTAAAATATTAGGGATTATTATGGGTATTTTTAGTCCTTGCGAGGGTAAAATTTTTCCCTTTGGGCCGATTTCGCCCCGTTTCAATCCCAACCGATCTACGACTATAAGACGCATTTATGGAAAATTTGAACGATTTAGCTCCTTTCGTTTAGATGCTAGCGTGCTTTCAACAGACGGACAGACGGACGGACATGGCTAGATCGTCTTAGAATTTGATGACGATCAAGAATATACATACTTTATAGGGTCTCAGGTCGATATTTCAAGGTGTTACAAACGGAATGGCAATGTTAGTATACCCCCATCCTGAAGGTGGAGGGTATAAAAACGGCAAATAAAGACATGGCGACAATTTAAGTAAAATATCCAAAATTTGGGAATTAGGCTATTTCTGTGAAAATGTCTAAGTCGTCTGTATTTCGTTAAAAATATATTTGTTTGGCCCCGGTAAATTATGTGATTTGTCGGAACGTGAATTTAGTTGTTTGAAATTTGTTATATTTCGATCCACAAAAAACAATAAAAATTACAGAAGATTACTATAAAAATATCGGGTCATATTTGGCTAGGTTATTATAACTTGTGCACACTTTGGTTTGCCATTAGCAAGAAATAAAGCGGAATAGCCATAAAAAATCAACTGAATATCAATCCACACAATTTTTAATTCTCACATAGAATGAAAAGAATTTGTTTATTGTATGTCATTAATTTTACTTACAATATAAATAAATTAAAAAAGATATAATTTACTATTAAATAGAAGCCTGTAATGAACGAGTATAAACAAATACATAAATATAACACTGTCCTACAGTCTATATTCCACTTGAACCAGATGATATACGTCTAAAACTATAGGTGAAATGGAGTTAACTGATTGCATTTTAGTTTTTCATTCCTCATCCTGTTGCACCTTAAAAGGAACTCAAAGTTCCAGAGGATACAATTTTTCAAAAATTATGTTAAATAGTTTTTTCGTTTGTTTTTTGGTCTGTAATCAATATTTGATTTTAACTGGGATATTCTCCTGGCTCAAGACCATTTTGCATCTATATTTAATAGAATGCAAATTTATTTACAAATGGCATGGTGACATTTATTACTTGGCAGACTACCACGATCATGATTTCCACCCTGTCAAAGTTTTTGTCAAGTGGTTTCGACTTTTCAACATCAAGCCCGGCCTCTTTAAGGAAATGATTCTCACAAACGAACGAGAAGCACAACTCACTTGTCGAATATGCATTTAAAAATCGCACCAAGTAATAAAGTACACATGCTATCTTAAAAGCATCTCATTGAGTAAGTATGTGTGTATGGGGTAAACTTGAAATAGTTTTTAATGCTGGATCAATACAGATAGAAGCATGATATTTAAAGTAATAGATACTTCATGATACATGATACTTTAATAGATACTCTCCACTTTACTTTGACACTAATATCGTTATCATAGGGTGCGAATAAGTATTTAAAATAATTTTTCAAAAATTGCATGCTTTGGAACTTTGTAAACCTGTTAAGGGACAAAAGGATGAGAAAATGAAAACACTAAAAACGCCAAGTAACTCCATTTTGCCTATAGTTTCATACGTATATAATCTTGATCAAGTATAACGATTTTTTAAAAATTGTCGGACGGCGTAAAAAATAAATTTCTAAAAATTTAGGATGACTTAGCCCAATTGCCGAACTCCATTTTTTCGATGTCGAAAATTTTTGTTCGAATCCTTTCTGTGTGGTGCATGAATACAGTATCATAATGTTATAGAGGTTGACAGGTCACATTCCACATATGCTTTAATCAAATTATTGTTTATTTACTTATTTTAATGAATTGCAATACAAACTAAATTTATACTCCAATTTTGGATCTAGAGCACGGTGATGAATACCATTAAAGAGTAATTTCATGTGAAGCGAAACAGAAAATATGCTTCAATTTTAAAATAAATTTTGCAAAATTTATTATTTTCTATATGGCGAATAAAGCTGTATTTTCAGAAAAATATGAAATTTTAGACAATTGGGTGGATCAGAAATAAATTAGTTTCGTCATAAGTTAATTTAAAATATTTAAATTTTAAGTGGTACAAATATATTTGTTAATTTTATTTCCAGAATATTTTATTTCCAGAATGCTTCTAGTTTTGTAGAAAATATAAATATTAAAAAATGTTTTTTTTTATTTTGGATTTTTTATAGAAAATATAAATATAAAAAAAATATTTTTTTATATTGGATTTTTTTAACAAATAATTATTTTATAAACAAAAAGCTACCTATTCGTAAAATAGATTTTTATTAACAGCTAATTGTATCAGTAAAACGCTCCATTAGTTTCATCATGGAATTCCCGTTACTTTTTCTACAAAAATTATAAACGTGTGCAACGACTGCAATCGAAATCAAAAATATACCATAATTAAAATAATATACTTTAAGCTGGCTTCAAAAAATGTGTGGATTTCCCTGACTAGAATTAATCTTTGGTTTAATGCATTGTCCCAACATATTTCGTCATTAGTATTGTCCAATCGTCAGCTACAGGCCATTTTACGATTTTAATGCTTTTTTATTGTTTTTTATAAAATCCCCAATAACATTTTCATTTTTGGTCCTACTTGTGTTTAAAAGGGCTCCCTGGAAAATTACAATTTAAAAAAAAATACTTTATTTTCCATCCCAAGTATCTTTTTGAAAATGAGGAAATACAATATTATTTGCCATGCATAAATAGGAGAAAACAATTATAATTTCTTATCCCTCTTATATTGGATTACTCTATAGCTAGTTTTTCACAGCGACAGACCAGAGACTTCGAATTTTGGATTCCCAATCGCACATTGACAGGTGAACACTCTACAAAATCAACAATAGAGGCGCTCAAAAATTTATGTTTGTAAAATTCCCAAATGTCATGACAAATTCATCAAAATCTTTCCACATTCCCACAGCTTACTGACTGTGTTTAGCCTAAAGGGCCAGTTTGTCCACTTAAAACCAAAAATTAGCCTAAGAGTTATTATAAAAATATTTAAATTGCCACCCACTGTGAAGACACAGTGTTGTGTTGTGCGGTGCGGTGCCGTGGCAGTGACTGTGCCATCCATGGTTGTGGAAATGGTTTGACAGGCAAGTGAGTCTCTGGAGTGCCACTACTAACGATGTGGGTATTACTACCACTACCAGCACTACTACTGCTACTCATGCTAAATGTCCGTCCGTCCGACCGACCGTCCACCCATCGCATTGCATGTCTGTCTGTTTGTTTGTTGGAACCTCTGCTTGAAAAATTCATACGCTTGTTTTTTCGCTGCTGCTGCCTTTTTGTTTCAGTTCAAGCTTCCCTTGACTCGCCCCTCTAACACTTGGTTGGCTACAAAAAGATTCGTTATATTTATACAAACATACATACATACATACATGTGTATAATATACACAATCGTCCATCAGCCATTTAGTAGGTTGGGTTCGTCGTAGTCGTCGCTTAAAAACAGATGTATGAATTGGTCACTCATTTATCGGCTTACACACGCTTATGAACGACATTCAAATAGACAGACAGACAGCACAGCCAGAAAAAGAACAGCTCTCCAGTGAGCGCCTCTTCCACTTTTCTCATACGAGTATGAGGCAAACAAGCAATACGACGACTGAGGAGTAGAGTTGTATGTACATATATGTATGTAGATACATTTTTATTTGGTCAATCGTATTATACACGATAATTTTATGGACAACATACGGAATCAAATGTACGGACGGACGGACGGATGGATATACACGCCAAGTGCCAAACACACATACATGGATATCCCAGAGGCTGAGAGAGAGTGGAGAGTTGGGAAAAAGGATGGCCTCTCATAATGTTTAGCGTTTCATTAATTCCGGGGAAAATGTTCTTATCGTTGCTTCGGTAATATCTTAAGGTGTTCCTTCCAACCGGAAATACCCAAAATACATGTACCCATGGCTGTATATACACACACATTTATGTATTGTTCTGCCGTGGGGATCAGTATGAACTCCAAAGTTAACTGTGGGTTAGAGGGTAGGTTTAGCTACGTTTACATTTTGTCCTCTAGATAGTCTGTTGCTACCGGCATCATTTTAAGCTCTGTTGCCCAGCTCATATCGGATGTGATAATGTGGTCTGTGAGTCATCATTACACGTATAGAATCTACAATAAACACAACAAATTTGCAAAAAATCTTAAAAAATCCCAGTACATGGGAAAATCCCGTAACATTGCAAGTACAAAACGAACTTAGAAAATCCCATTATTTCGGTATTTCCCCGCAAATGTCGCTAAGTTTGGAATTTGTAGAGTTGTGGTAATTCCGAAGTTTTTTCGAATTTTGTGAGTCCAACAAGTAAAAGATCTCGATAAAATTTGTAATAAAGGAATTCTTACTCGCACTGGCAAGAAGAGAAATAATATTGCGGCAATAATCATATTTGTATTGTAGTTGAGAGTAACCCTAATTGGAGAAGTTTTTGAGACCAAGCAGATATCCCAAGACGAAATTTGGCAATTTTTTCCTTTTTACTCACCAAATAACTATTGGTGATATTGCCAGATTATCATCTGGAAGAAACCCAGAATTTATTGCCAAAATATCTTCTGGAAGATAAAAATGGGATAAAGACTGGTAACCACTTAGCTTTGATTATAAAGGGTGATTTTTTAAAAGCTATAGGAAAGTTAAAAAAAAAACACATAAAATTCAGAAAAATTCATGAAATCTTTATTTGAATCGATAGTACGGTCCATATAATTTAATGTTTGAAGATAATTTCAGGCTAATGTTGACCTTGACTGCGCCTCAAATGGTCCATCCGCTTAGTCCAATTTTGGCATTTCCACGTTTTTGAGTAACAGCGAACGGCGACGAATCGATAATTGATGGTCATCATTAACACTGGCTGACACAGCTGCGATATTTTCTTCAGTTCGCACTCTACGTAAGCGTTTTGGTGGTTTAATGTCCAACGATGTAAATTTTGTGCGAAATTTAATCACAATAGCCCGAATAGCCAATTCAGTGGGTCGATTAAACTGATGAATGCGCGCGATGAACTTTCTTAACAGGGCACGCATTTTGATAGTAAAAATCAATAATTTGCAAGCGTTGTTCGTTTGTAAGACGATTCATGGTTAAATTATAGACCAAACTGAAGATGTTTGACAGTGAAACGAAACACGAAATGTGCGTCAGCTGTTTAAACCAGTGTTGCCAAAAAGATAAAAGCTAAAAATCACCCTTTACAAGTACTGTTTTCGCCTTATTTCCTTTATTAATTTCTTTCCATCGCATGTACCACCAGCGTTTGGAAAGGAATCTACCCTAATATAAAATATATCAACTGCATATAATACAAGCTGTACTACTCTAAATTTCCCCTTACATACCTTTACTTGCAGAAATGAAGTTATAATTTTGAAACGATAGTTTTTCCTTAGTTCCCATCCAAGTAAATTTGCCCGTGTTCTTTCCCGAACATGTGTAACAGTTATCAAATTACCAATTGTCTCAGACTCGTCAGTTCGCTTGAAAACTTGCTATCAAATTATTTATTTTTTTTTTAAATGTACAATTGTCCTATATTGTTTTCCAAACATTCATTTGAAATATGAAAACAAACTTTTTGTCAATATCGCCAATATTTCTCTAAAATAATTTGGATTATTTTGCTCAAAATGATAAGTGGAAGATAGAAGATATATCTTCCAAATGTTTATAGGGTTATAGTGCCTTTAGGTTTTGAGGACGCTTCCCGGACAGACGTGACGTATTGATGGTGGTTTTGTGAGATTTTTGTGAAACATGAACAACGTGAGGAATTTATTTGAAATTGTTCGTCCTCTCGTATGATATTAATTTCATATACAAATTCTGGGAAGCGATATTATTATTCTTGTAGGTATTGTCGGGTAAAACAAGAATCTATATTTGAAATTTCCCAGACATCCCCATAATCAAATCCGATTTTCGCTCTCCCATTGGACTTGAAAAGATGAAACCTGAAGCTTTCAATCGATTTAAGAAAACTTAAGAAATCTGTGTACTTTTGTCCAGCAAACACATTTTTTAAATAACTTTTAGACATTTTTCAACGTGGGCAATGTTTGGCAACCGCACCAATTGCAGGATTAAATAGCAATAAGGAGTAAAGCACTGCTTTGTTTTTTAAAGTCTGTTAGTGTTTGACTGAGTTATCGATATCAATAAAAAAATGAAAAATATTATTATTTTATATATTTTTTACGAAATGAAGTCCAATAAAAGTACATAAAATTCATCAAAACAGATAAAAATTTCGACATTTTAATAAAAATTTCCAATTTTGGAACTCATTTACCCACTTTGGGAATTCGGGTATTTTTTGAAAAAAAAATTGAAAATCCAGAAATTGATAAAAATGATACCAAATAAGTGGTCGTAGCTAAAATTGTGAAAGTCAGTGTAACTGTGTACACGCATAAAATAAATACATCTTTCGAGATTCTATCTTTTAGAGTCGAATTACGGAAAACGGGGTAAAAATGGTACCAACCAAAGAGCAGCATCTAGAGTCATGAAATTGGGTGTAAACATTCCTCTGACTGTGTAGACGCGCAAAATGGTTTCTTCCAAATTCGTACTATTTGGGTCAAATTGGGAAAAAGGGATACAAATGGTACCAGTGTTAACATTTCTCTGATTTCGTAGACTGGTAATATAAAGAAAATTTTCGAAATGAGTATTTTTAAGCAGTCTTGCAAGATACATTTTTTTTCTTATCCGCAAAGTAGCTTTGAAAAATACTCAATGACACTCAAATATAAAAAAAATCAACTAAAGAAATAACAAAATTATGAATAATTTTTTGATTTGTCAGCAATAAGGGAATACTTTGATTATCCTCTGACGTGAGCAGACTCAATCGAGGGAGCAATCACTGTCATACTTACTGTACATTACGTTTTATACTCTTCAATATTTTCAAATGGATCGGATAATAATGACACATACATTTGGCGTATTTTATTTACAAACTGCCGGAATTTCTAAAATACTGACAACTTATCAAACAAATTCAGATAAGCGGGAAATTGGACAGTTTCAAAACGTCAATTTTCAGCAACTCAACTCAAGTGTAATAAGATTGCAATTAAACGCTGTAATTTTTGTGTGCAATATTTCCGAATCGTTAGAAATATGAAAAATAAAAAACAAGTAAAAACGGCGTTTATACCCTCCACCATGTATTGCATTCCACAGATGCTGTCGATTTTCGTAGAAGTGCAGTAATATTACAGGAAAATATATATTATTTTAATATAACCAAAACAAATACAAATAACAAATAATTTTATAAATAAATATCATATTTTTATTATTTCAAACCACGCTTATATTGAAATAATACTTCAAGCTAATTCAAAAAATAAATATTCTTATATCTATATATATATATATATATATATATATATATATATATATATATATATATAAGAGAGTGGCGTTAGTTACTACGCTTATAACTCAATTCGGATTGGTCGCCGGCCAAACAAGAAGAATGCCGAAGAAAATTCCCGATATATCCCCGATTTATACGGAGTGGTTTTACGATGACATCTTCATGATAGATGACGTTTATGTTTACGGTGCATTGAAGTTCGCTATAGAAACGCCTGGATTGTGCTGTCTCAGAGGCAAGGTTAAATTACTACCTTTGTCTTTACCACCAGAGCCATGATATTCTTTGCTTCATGGCGAAATACCAAAATCACTTCATTTTCTATCGAACACTCAGAAATATAACGGATGCCTTCAAATGACTTCATTTGGAGCAGATATTATTGATGAACGCAGATTCAATCCAAGAAGGTCGGCGCAATGAAATCATCAGAAGGTCAGCGCAATGAATTTTAACGCGTACCGGTTGATGATTCCGAGAAATGGAGCTCCAATTTGGCGTATATTCTCATTTCCCATTTATGAACGCTATCCGACTGTTACTCATTTGGCAGTGCATCTGGAGAACGGTCAAGGAGTTTATTTCACTGCAGCAAATGCTGAAAAACGTACTCAAAACCCACCAGCGACAACATTGAGCACTTTCTTTTCGAAAATTTAACGTCGAAAGCAAGACGATCTAGTTCCTGGTCATTCATCCAAAGAATGATGAATGCTTTTACTTACGACTCATCATTTGAGTAACTTCGAAATATCGATGGTGTAGTGTTGCCAACATTTCGTACTGCGTGTCAGGAGCTCAATTTTCTTGAAAACTATACGCATTGTGCTACGACAATCGCTGAAGCAACTATTTCTGCATTCCCAAGTAAAATACGTATATTATTTGCGATCATTATTGCCACATGTTTTCCATCAAATCCACGTGAATTGTGGGACAAGTCCAAGTATGACATGTCAGAAGACATTTTGCATCGAGTTCGTGTCCATTCAGAGAATCCCCATATTGAGATGAATGAAGAGATGCACAGCCAGGCTTTGGTTTTGATAGAAGGCATGTGTTACCTCATGTGGCCAGATCGTTGACCATACGACACTTTCGAACTAGCATTGCAGCGTGTTCGTAAATGCGACACAAACGCATTAAGTCAATTGGTTCAAACAATCGGCAAAGAACAACGATGTGGATCACTTAAACTGAACAATTCAAAATCAAATCGTTGATTCATTGCATTCCTTCAAATCTATCGACTGTGTAACAAACGAAATCGAAGCAAGCAACTATCCAAGTGAGTTTTTGAATTCATTGGATGTGCCTGGATTGCCATTACAATTTAAGGTTGTTTCAGTTGTCATCATGCTTTGCAATATCAATCAAACAAAATTATGCAACGAAACGCGTTCATTCACCCAAGAGTACTGAAAGAAAAGTTCAAAGGTGAGGAAGTTCTCATTCCGGGAATTTCAATGATTCCAATCGATATGCCATTCGAGTTTAAGCGAATCCAATTTCCAATTCGTCTCGCATTCGCCATGACAATCAATAAATCACATTGAGTATTTGTGTCCTCAGTCTGGAGAATGAATGTTTTCCACACGGTCAACTGTATGTCGCATGTTTCCGTGTCGGAAAACCATCCGCTTTGTTCGTTTTCGCACCTGACAACAACAAAATATTGTTTATCACAGAGTGATTCAATGAGCGAAAATAAAATTCAAAATCGACGCGACCGTAACCCATCCAGCAAATATTTAAAAAAAAAGAATCAATTGCAATGGACAATTGACCACAGATTTTTTGCAATTTGAAATGACGTAGGATAACGCCCGTGAGACGAAGTTCTCCGAGTCCACTATAATGAGTAACACTAACATTATCTTAATTATGCATATACATTTTTATCATTTAATAGTTCTTCTACTTTTTTCAAATAAATGTGAATTACCTGCACCGATAAATTAATAAAATAAATAAAATTTGCCGGGTCAGCTACTTTATATTATAAAGCTTAAATACCATAAATATTGGTGAATAGTGGGTGCCACAGTTGGTTGTATTTCCATTCTATTTGAATTCCAATTTTACAAATTTTGAAAATCCATTATCTCACGTACATAGTGCAAAATAACCTAAATAAAAAGTATGAAATTGAAAAAATCGTTTTATTTTGCGTGTATATGCAGTCATGTATATACCGAATTTCATGATTCCAGCCGCGGCTATTTGGTTGTTATTGTTATCCTCTGTTTCCTATTTTACCCCCTTTAAAGTACGACTTTCTAAAATCTAATAGTGCCAAATTAAGGAAGAGAATATCTATTAAAATTTCTATATTAGTTTACTCCTTAGTTTTTCTAGTTTATTCATATCATATTTTTAAGAGACAAAGCTTTAAATTGTTGTTAATACTATAATAATACAGATAGAAGCTTGAAAATTATAGTATTTTTCGGTAGTATTATCGGTGTCATAGGGTGCGAATAGCTATTAAAAATAATTTTTTAAAAATTTTAACCTTTGGAACTTTGTGGTCCTTTTAAGGGGCAACAGGATGAGAAATTGAAAAACTAAAAGCGCCAATTAACTCTATTCCACCTATAGTTTCAGATGTATATAATCTGGTTCAAGTGTAATAATTTAATAATTCCATTCTATAAGATATAGATGCAGAAAGATATAATGTGTTTCTCAAAGTACACAAAATCTCAGAAATCTTTAAAAAGAAAAATCTCCTGTTCCAAGAAGTTAGTCTATTGTTAGCCTACTTTTCAGCCGGAATCAGGAAATATGGTATTTACGCTTCTCTGGCTGTGAGGACGCGTTAGATAAATTTATCTTTTGATTCATCCATTTACGTCCATATCTCCAAGTATATGTTTTATAGTTGTAGATCTATTGGGAACGGGTGAAATCGGTACAGAGGTTGAAAAGTTCTCTAACATGAACTGAACCCTTACATTTTAATATTGAGTAAAACCCTCATATTTAGTATCAGTTGAAAACGGTTTAGATCAGCTTAGGAAGATCATAAAAATATCAATCTTCACTTTCGGGGGGTACATTTGTATCTCCATCAATATATGAGTCATTTAATGGTCCAACTCGGACCTTATGTAAAAAACCTCTAAAAAGCATGTTGTACTCACACATGGAAATTGTTTAAAGTATTAAGCTCACATTGAGCAAATATTAGAGGAAAATATATCTTTTGTCAAAGTATCATATATATGCATATATTTATTTGTTCCTAGTAATAAGAAAAACGTTTTAAATCTGTCGATTTCTTGTTAACCGCTGAAATATATGTTTTAGTCGAACTGAGACAAAGAAATAATTGATGTTTTTGGTCAAATATTTACCCGGTGTGGCCGTACCTTTAGGTGTTCAAAATGATTTAAAGTAGCTAAAAGCAAAACTTCCTAATATACGGCCGGACACTGTACTAGGCTTCATCGCACAGTATTAGCATGACCGTACTACATATTTATTCATACGTCTGTATGTCTGTCTGGATATGGATATTTTTTTGCACAAACGAAGTGAACTTATCGCATAATCACGTCGCGTTGTCAAGATTGTAATGGTTTCACTCGCTTGCTCGCTGACTGTTGCTGTTTGTTGTCGTTGTTGTTATACTGCCGACTAATGTTTAGGCTTTTGGCTGGCTTCAGGTCTTCCAGCAACAAACAGTCTTGGTCTTGTTCGCTATTACAACGAATGCCGAATGCTGCTGTGGCGACCGGCCACTGTCACAGGCAGGCAGCCTGTTATTGTTGCAGCGTTATTGCTGCTGCCAATTTTATTATAATGCCTTGGATGACGATGTTGCTGTTGTTGTTGTTATTGTTATTGGGGATATACAAAACAACAACCATATCAAACTATTCATTCGTTCGTCTATATGTTTGCATGCATGGATGTACATACGTATGGATGAATGTATGTACGTGTATATTGTTTATAAAAACGTGTGTACAAGTAAGTACTTGATGTTGCTGCTGCTGCTCCCGCTGTCGTTGTGGCTGTGTGGTTGTCGTTGTTGTTGCCGTTTGTTTCGACGTGCTGCCAGTTTGCTTATTCATTTTGTTGTTGTTGTTCTTGCTTTCGTTTGTTATTATTATTGTCATTGTCGACGTTACCGTTGCCGCTGAAATTGTTATTATTGTAATTGGACTTTTTCTTTCGCTGTCTCTGCCCATGTCTCCGATGTCGTGTGTATGTTTGTCTCTCTGTATGTTCATTGGGGCTGATGTTGTTGTTTTTATCGTCGCGTCGTCGTCGTAGTCGTCGCCGTTTATGGGGAGGTCTCCACAACAGTTTTGTTTTTCACTTACTTAAAACAAAACAAAACAGAGAAAAGAAAATAAACTAAACTAAACGAACGAATTATTTAACTGTTGCTTAAATATTCTGGCACACACACACGCTCGCACACTCACGGCTGTACTTAAACACGTACATACCGATCATTCCATGTCAAAGCGAACGAGTGCATTCGAGGCCCTACAAACTATATACATACATATGTACATATGTTTATACACACTTCGCACGCGGAAATTTTTCACATCTACCAGTTCCTATAGAAATAAGGTGTATTTGCGGTATTTAGTGTCACTATTAAACATTTTGTACTTATTTGTAGCCCTTTTTGTCCCCCTTCCCCATAAAAGTACAACTTTCGAAAAAATCTAATTATGATACGATTCTATAAGGGTGGGTCATTTAAAATATTCAATTTGAACTACCGATTACTTTGACTTTAAAAGGTAAAATAATATCATTTTTATACCCTACACCACAGCGTATAATGTGTTTGTGCATTTGTTTGTAACACCCAAAAGGAAGCGAGATAGACCCATCGTTTATTATACCGATCGGCTTAGAATAACTTTCCGAGTCGATTTAACAATGTCCGTCCGTCTGTCCATCTATTCTTGTACTCACGATACAGGTCGCAATTATTGTCTGATTCAATTATGATCTGATTCTAACGAAACTTGACACAAATAAACGATTTTTGCACGTCGAGGACGGACGCTATTTAATTTGAAGCAAATCGGTTCAGATTTAGATATAGCCCCCACGCAAATGTTGCTCCCGATTTGACTTTTCCTGCTCTAGAAGTCACATAATTCAAGTGAATTTGATCAAATTTAGCACAACACCTTATATCTAAGCTAGAAATATCTGTGGTGAAAATGTGAAATCGGTTCAGATATATTTGGCTTTTTTGCTGTAGAAACCACATAATTTAAACGATTTTGATCAAACTTGGCACAACACCTCATATTTCAACTAGAAAAATCTCTATTAAAAATGAGTCAAATCGGTTCAGAGTTAGATATAGCCACCATACAAATTTTGCTCCCTATTTAACATTTTCCGGTCTAGAATCCGTAAACTTGAACATATTTTCTTTGAATTTGGCGTAAAGCCTTATATATCAACTAGAAATATTTCTGGTGAAAAATTTTCATCAAATTCGGCAGGACAACTTCTATTTACACTAGAAACATCTATGGTAAAAGAAGATGAGATCGGATCAGATTTATATATAGCTCCCATACAAATGGTGTTCGCGATTTTCACCGAATTGAATTCTAGTGGAGTAACATATGTATAAAGTACATATAGTCTTCCCCGACCGTCTTTAGCCTTTCCGTACTTACTTTCAGGTTTATGTGAGTACAAAAAATGATCACTTGGAAATATTAAAATCTTTCTTCCAAAGTAGTGAGTCTTTAACGCAAACTGTAAGAAATTGTTGAGAAGAGATCGGCCTTCTGATCAGCCTTCATGAAGCCCATTTTCAGCTCTGTAGCTCGGTGGTCAATAAGTAAAATTGCCGAATATGGGTTACAGGGAACCCACACGTGACTATTGAGAAGCCAATGCGTCCACAACGAGTTACTGTTTTGGTTGGATTCTGGGCTGTACTGAAAACTTGGGTTGATCGGATGAGTTACTGCCGAACCAGTCGTGGTAGTCATATGATTGATATTGTGTTCCATTATTAAATGACAAACATCATGCTTTCCAATAAAACCAGAAATTTGAAAAAAAAACAGTACTTTTTTGTAGCCGATTCTAATTTAAACTGTTAAATGGGCTATCCTATAGCTCCGACACTTAATTTGGTATCATTTATACCCATCGTTGTACCGCTTCCCACTCAAAAGTACATATTTCAAAAAATCCCTACACAATCTCTGATTATAATTTCTAGACCAATTGTCACTCCATTTTAATATAGAGAATAAAATAAATATATTTATATAAATTGTGGTTTCGACCTTTTTATTTATTTGGAAGAATAAAATAAGCTAAAATTCATTAGAAAATTAAGAAACCTCATTTAATTAATTTTCATCATAATCGAAGAAGATCAAAATCCACTCTGCCTCGACATCTTGTGGAATCACCCTATTCTAGCTACAGCCGGATGGTACCATGTTTAGCCCCTTTCGACCTGATCACCTCTAAAAATACTAATTTGTAAAAGTTATTTTATTTTACGAGTCCAGTCAGCCAATGGTAAGACCAGTTTTATCCCTTTGGTCTCTATTGAAATGCCAGGGTGTCCAGTTATTCAGACTTTCGGAAATTATGCGATTAATCGTTTATTTCGAAACTTATTTAGATTTTCCAATTAATCGAACTTAATTGTATAATTCATAATTATCTCATGCAAATTGATTCAGTCCTTGTATCTATTTAGACTTAAATTTATTGCAATATGTATTCGCAGTTAGATGTTTTTTCTAATAATTCGGGCTAAACAAAAAGGTTAAGCAATTAAATTAATTATTTTTTGTTGTCGAAAACAACTTGCCTTGTTATTTAATGTAACACTAAGGCAGGGGTAGCAGTATCGCATGCGCTGTCGAATAAATTAATGAATCGGCTATAAATAATAGAATTTTTATTCACGAGTTATGACCAATTTAACAGTAAAAAAATTATTTTTTTTTTCAAATACTAAACCGATTTTAATGTAATATAACTAGTTTTGAAGACAATTTTAATTACTTTTTAAATATTGAAGTGGAATGTTATAGCCGCGTTATATTTTTTAAAGTTTTTACAATTTTATTTCTTCTATTTTGATTTTCAAAATGATTACATTAATTATTTTTTTGAAACTTTATAGAGTCATTAGATGTCTAAGTGACTGTGCGAGTTTGGAATTGTTGAAATAATGGCATTGTTGAAATAATGACGAATTTTTATTTGACTTTTTGCAAATATCACCCTAAGATTCAGTGAAAATCTTCAGAATAGAGAATATGGTGAAAAACGGAAGCAATTCGAAGCGAAATGTATCAACATTCTTTTGAGTTTTTTTATGAGTGCAATTTTGATTGATTCTCAAAAAAACATACAGGAAACCAGAGCTAGAAGTCATGCCGACCGACCTATCAATGAAGAATGCAATGTAATATAAATTGTATTTGACGAAATTTAAATATTTTAATATTTAATATATTTTAAGCACTAGGGTTTAGTTGGTTTAAGTGACCCTTCACGTCAAGTGGTGCCTTAAGGCACCGTATTGAATAAATGGAGATCAACTATTAATATTTTGAATAAAACAAAAACAGTGTTTTAAAAACCGAAGTTGGCTTTGTCATGCAATGACTCATACTCATACGTTTGAATCAATGCATTTGCAACGACAAGTACATATATCGATGATATCGACAGCGTCATGTATTCGGTAGTTAGTTAGTATTGACTTATCGTGGCACAGTGTTTGGCATTTTCCTTTTTTGGCTGGACACATCATTCCGGAACAGTCAACAAGATTCTAGATTCAATATTCGCAGTCGCTTGATAATACTGGATGGTGGACAACGTTTAGCATGAGGCACATTTGCATTGGGGGCTAGTGATAACTGTGGGTCCATTGGATAACACTCGGGGAAAATAAATAATAACTCAGTAATATAATTTACACTTAGTTTGAAGTGAACATATGATCCCGACATAGTCCAGACAAAGTCGTAACATGAAAACTAAAGTCAGTCCTTTCTAGCCTTTCATCATTCCATGTGTGTTACAAAAGAGATCACATTATGAAATATTAATGACAGTACAAGGATATGTTGTCCTTCTCTAGTGCCTAAGTGCATTCTTAACATCTCTAAAACACTTGAGAATCCTAAGAGTATCTCTTTTAGCTATTCAATCCCTCCCCGGTTACAACTACTGACAGAGAACATGTTTTACAAACAAAACACTTAGTGTAGAGCATCACATTGCTCGATATGATAAATTGTATTTTTAAGCAGTTCGTAGATTATTTTGTATCAAAAAATCACTTTGTATACACTTTTTACTTAATTAAAGACTTAAATAATCTACAAATGTTTTAAAAATATTAACCCCAATTTTCACTTAGTCTGGTTAAGCTAAACAATAATTATAGCTGCCAATTTGTGTGGAGTTTGACATCTAGAACTTTTGGTTATCTTTAACCAGACATGGTAAAAAGTGAGAGTATATGACAAAAATCGGGAAAATTGTTTACAAAAATCGCTAATATGAAAAACCACGAAAAATAGAATTAATACAATGCAGCACAAAAAATACGCGAGAAAAATATGATTTTGAGGAGTATTTTCAGGGCGTTTTGCTCACAGATAGCTTGACCCAGTGACGAAATATTTTGCAGATCATCATTACAACAATTTATTTTCGTGACCCTCCTTATATACATATATGAGGTCTGTTCAAAATCGATTGTAATATATGTCTATCACAACAAGGACCGATATGATCCACTTTTACAAAATTTTAGTTACACTTCAAGTAAAAAATTGACTAAAGTTAAGAAAATGTGTATTTGTTTGGTAACCAGCAAAAACAGTGGGCTCAAAAACAAGTAAAAAAGGCGTTAAGTTCGGCCGGGCTGAACTTTATATACCCTCCACCATGGACTGCATATATTTTTTTAATGCAGCCAAGCCACAACAAATACAAATATTGAAAAAATAATTTTATAAATAAATATAGAACTTTTATTATTTCACACCACGCTTATAAGGCAAGGCTTCAAGTCAATTCAAAAAATAAATATTCTCATATTTATATTTTCAAAAGCTTTAATGGTTGTACTTCCATTCTATTTTAATTTCAAAAGTACAAATTTTGAAAATCTCACGTACATTGTGCAAAATAACCTAAATTCATGATTCAACCAATTTTTGAAGTAAAAATAACGAATTTGGAAAAATCTTTTTATTTGGCGTGTCTATGCAGTCAGAGGAATGTATACACCGAATTCGATGACTCTAGCTGCCATTTAGTTGGTACCATTTTTATCCCCTTTTTCCTGTTTTACTCTCTTAAAATTACGACTTTCTAAAATCTCTTTATTTTACGTGTCTGCGCAATTAGAAAGATGAAAACTCCGAATTTCATCAGTCAAGATGTAGTCGTTTAGTCGGTACTATTTTTATACCTCCGTACTAATTGTATCCCTTGAAAGTACAAATTTGGAAAAAACCTTTTATTTTTCGTGTCTACGCAGTCAGAGAAATATATACTCCGAATTTCAAGACTCTAGCAACAGTCATTTGGTTGGTACTATTTTTATCCCCTTTTTCCATTGCAACTGCAAAAAGTACGAATTTTGAAAAATCTATTCATTTTACGTGTCTACGCAATCAGAGGAATGTATACACCGAATATCATTATTCTAGATGCAGCCGTTTGGTTGGTACCATTTATATCCCTCTATTCCCATTTTACCCCTTAAAAGTACGAATTTGGAAAAAAATCATATATTATATCCACTCATTTAGAGGAATATACACACCGAAATTCGTGTTTCTAGCTGTTGTCGTTTGATATGTACCGTTTTTATCCCTTCTTATCCCTTTTTGTTCCATTTCACCCCTACGAATAAAAATCACTTTATGGTGCACGTTTTTGTTATGGGGGGATGCACATACCCAATATCAAATAAGTACAAGCAGACATATTGAAAAATCATTCGTAAATACTCTAAAATATTAGGGGTTATTATGGGTACTTTCAGTCCTTGTGGGGGAAAATTTTTTCTTTGGGCTGATTTCGCCCAGTTTCAATCCCAACCGATCAACGACTATAAGACACATTTATGGAAAAATTGGATATCCTAGCTGCTTTCGTTTAGATGCTAGCGTGCTTTCAACAGACGGGCGGACATGGCTAGATTGTCTCAGAATTTTATCACGATCAAAAAAATATATATATACTTTATAGGGTCTCAGACCGATATTTAAGGGCGTTACAAACGGAATGACAAAGTTAGTATTAGGTGGAGGGTATAAAAACGAGAAATAATTTAAACTCTCCTGATGATGATATTTCATACAGACATATTCGAAGTGCTGTAGGAGCTTAATTTTTGCTGTAGGGCCTTCTAGTTATAATGGGTCCTAACCAAACTATGGTACCTCTGAAGAATATATTATTTATCGTGTTGCCAAAATTGTATTTGTACATAATACACATGCATACATGTGTACGATACACTTCAGAATCAATTTTTTAATATTTTTCCCCATTTTTACACTTTAGAAAAGCTAAATCATGATCGATTTAGCCCAAATGATATGTTTTGAATAGATGAACTGCAAAAAATTATTAAAAAATCTCTTCTATAGGGTCATGTAAGATTTTAAATTTGAACTACCGATTACTTTAATTTTGAAAGGTGGAATAACATTCACTTTTATTATACCCTCCACCTCCAGGATGGGGGTATATTCACTTTGTCATTGCGTTTGTAACACCTTAAAATATTCATCGGAGACCCCATAAAGTATATATATTCTGGGTCGTGGTAAAATTCTAAGACGATATAGCCATGTCCGTCTGTCTGTCTGTTGAAAGCACGATAGCGGCCGAACGAAATGAGCTAGGAGGTTCAAATTTTCCGTAAATGTGTCTTATGGTTGTAGATCGGTTGGGATTGAAAGTGGGCGAAATCGGCCCAGAGGGAAAAATTTTTCCTTCACAAGGACTGAAAATACCCCTAATATTTAGAGTATTTCAGCATGTTTTTGAACATATTAGGTTGTATTTACTTGATATTTAAAATGGACATTCCCTTTATAGCATAAAAGGGAACCATAGAGTGTTTTTTATTTGTAGGGGGCGAAATGGGACAAAAAAGGGATAAAAATGGTACCTATCAAACGACAACAGATAGAAACACGAAATTTGGCTTGTACTTTTCTTTTGTTGCTTTTACGACAAAATCATGAAGTTACGTACTTGAGAGATAAGGCATATTCAAAATTTATACTTTTGAAATTAAAATAGGATGGAAATACAACAAACCAAACGACTGTAGCTGAAAATACACTCTCTATCCACCAATATTTTGGGTATTTATGATTGCTCCCTTATATTTACTTTATGAATTGAAGTATTATTTCCATTATATATATACATAGTATACAAATATTGGTTGTAGCCTTGGCTTATTAATTAAATTTATGATTTTCATACAGTTAACATTTTTTGCGGCCATTCCTTTTGTAGCTTGGAAGCAACACAAAGAAAATAAAAGTTTTAGCTGGTGAAATGGGACAAAAAGGGATAAAATATAGTACCAATATAGCAACAGCTAAAATCATGAAATTCGATGTGTACATCCCTCTAATTGCATAGACACGTCAAATAGAGGGATTTTTCGAAATTCGTACTTTTAAGGGATATAATTAAAAAAGAGGGATAAAAATGGGACCTACCAAACCGCTGAAGTTGAAATCATGAAATTCGGTGTATACATTCTGACTATGAAGACTCGAAAAATGTTTTTTTTTTCGAAATTTGTACATTTGTGCGGAGAATGGTGCGAATGGGGATATCTTTAAAATTTATGCTTTTCTTATCACTTTGTCTGTATTTGAAAATTCTTCTTTCTAATGGCGACTGACAATCGCCTAATATTTAGGCATGTTCACTTTCACAATTTCAGCATTTTATTTATATATAGTAGCCGATTTTAAACAGTGCGCATAAGTATACATTATAGTTTGAAATAGTAAACAAATATAGTAATGTGCATAAAAATATCACAATTTTCGTAATATGGTACTGTGCTTCTATGTAAAGTCGACATCCTTTAATCTGCTGGTAATACTGTGGAATGCACTCCGTGGTGGAGGGTATATAAGATTCGGCCCGGCCGAACTTAACGCCTTCTTACTTGTTATTTTTATTTTCAGGTTTATGTTTGACATTTGCAAAATGAGAAATATTACAAACTTACTTCCAAAGTAGTGAGTCTTTAACGCAAAGTGTAAGAAATTCACTTGGAAATTTTTCGAGTTTCAGGTGAAGCTCATTTTTATCTCGGTGGATATGTCAATAAGCAAAATTGCCGCATATAGGTTTCAGAGAACCTCAACTACGTGACTACTGAGAAGTCAATGCCTTCACAACGAGTCACTGTTTGGTGTGGAGTATGGGCTGTACTGAAAAATTTGGGGTGATCGGATGAGGTACTGATATTGTGTTCCATTATTCAATGACCAAGTTCTACCTTTCCAATAAAACCAGAAATTGGAAAACAAATAATCAGAACTTTTTTTAAAAGCTGATTGTAATTTAAAATTTTAAATGACCCACCCTATACATATAAAATTGCAGAAGTTTAAATTCAAAATTTGTGAAAAAATCCATTTTTTTGCGATTTTTCTTTCCTTTTTGGGAATTGTGGGAATATTTTTTCATTTCAAATGTGTAAAGTTTGTATTATAGTATATGACTAGATCTCCTTAAACGCAAATTTTCACTGCATTCAACGGATAACCAAATATTGTATTGATGTTTTAGTATTTTAATTGTGTTCAAATAATCTAGTTTCCCCATATACCTTCTACCAACTGAATTCATACGCTTTTCTGAACTTTTTTCTACGTTGAATTTCCTTTTCCGGGGTAAGCCACACTTATGTATCATTTCAGTAACATCGTAGAAGCCCCGTAAGCCTTTAAATATTGATATTAAAGAAAATCAAAATCAAATTGTTTTAAATAATTTATAATTTATATATATTTCCCCCTCCCAAGAATGAGACTCAGTATTTTATTTCGCAATCGTTTGTCCTTTCTACATGACTGTTGATTTCCAATGGATGTACATGTTTTAATAATTTATTTTCGTACTTTCGCAAGCCGTACAATGACGATATGG
Source organism: Polietes domitor (assembly GCA_947397865.1). Taxonomy (NCBI): domain Eukaryota; kingdom Metazoa; phylum Arthropoda; class Insecta; order Diptera; family Muscidae; genus Polietes; species Polietes domitor. The sequence continues at coordinate 99,101,868 of OX377620.1, forward strand.
CTATCAAATGAATGAGAAAAAGATCTGTTAAAAATACTTCAAATTGCATGTTTATAACTGTATTAGTTTAGCATTAACAACCATTGTTTTGTTGGCGCAAACTCATGTTGAGATCGTAACGATTGAAATAAACACGTTTTGTCGTGTGAGGGAGATTTATGAAGAAATTTCCGGTCTTTCACACCTTCCAACAACGACTATTTGTAAATTTGACTATCCGTATGTTCGCCTGAGTTGAATGATAACAAAATTTAAGTTAAGCCGCTATATTTATGAGTGCTTTATTATCTATTATCTAACCATGATGAATCAGCCCATTTGTTTCATTCCATTTACATATCTGCGGCAATTATTCGCTACATTAGCTGTGGATATTTAAACAAAGTGTTTTATTTGACTTATTAAAAATTAAAACAGTTTAGAGATAAACAAAACATAATTGCAGGTAAATGAGAAAAATAGCTATTGATTGAAAAGACAAAATCTAAGTCGAGAAAAATTGGAAGATTTTATTGACTATTCTAGAAATCCGATTAGACATGTTACATGTTTCTCTATTTAAAACAAACCAATTTTTTCTTATCTTGCGATAAATGCTTTTAAACGCCACAGAACAGCTTTACTATTGAAACACTGTGCCCCGTTTCTATCTCACCAACCAAAACTGTTGTCTTTTTTAATTTTTATTTTTTTACGTTTCTCAACAAATATATATTTGTATTTGTGTTTTGCTTTTGTTTAAACACAAAATGGTTTTCAATTGATTTTATTTGTGTTTCTGTGCTGTTTTCATTAGAGGCACAAAACAAGTCCAAAGGTTTCACACCCCCAGTCATAAAATAAAATTGTATTGAATTGTATTATGAGCGATAAACAACAACAACAACAGCAAAGTCATAACGTCATTGTGTTGTGTTATTGTTGCCGTTTTTTATCGACAAATGCTTTCATAATTGGCCAAGGCAGGACTGGCCCATGGCGCTACTACGGATAAACACAAGCAAACACACACATTTGTCCGCGTGTTTAATTTTTATCTGAAATAAGTCGATTGTTTTATTAACAGGTACTAACTGACGATTACAAAATTGGTTTGTTTTCAAAAATAAAGAAGAAGAAGAAATAAAAAGATTTGAATAGAGTGTAGTCTTGATGCGCGTTGCGGCCTAACTAACTGTTGTAAAAAGACAGGTATAAATACAGATTTTATGGCATTTCGGCGCAGCTTGTTTTGACTGTAACTCTTTTTTGGGTTTACTTTGTTTGAAATCTTTGAGGAATTTTCAATTTTTCAAGGCTAATCCTTTTGTGTCACCCATTTACCTTTGGGTTTCTAAAACATATACATAAATATGTAAGTCAAAAGGTGTTATAATATTGCGGCTTAGAGCAACTTCTTTAGAAATGAATAGGACTATTTACATATTTACCTGTGGCGTCCTATAAGAAACCCCTAGCCAGAAGGTCAGCCTAGCCAAGGGTTTCAGGGCAATAAATTGAAACTGTTCACTAAAACAAAAGGCGTGTTTTATTTACCACAAGCGGATTTTCCCACTTAACAGTATTTGTTCGATAACTTTTGCCTTATTGCATTGATTCTAACAAAGATAACATTGCGTATTTGACGAATATCTAAGTATTAAAATAGAATTTCTAAAACATATTTATTCTAACTTTTTATAAGATTTTCGTAACAGTACAAAATATATTAAAATTTTTTTATAGTTTTTTCGTTTGTATTTTTTGGTCTGTAATCAATATTTGAATTGAACTGGGATATTGTCCTGGCTCAAGACCATTTTGCATCTATATTCAATAGAATACAAATTTATTTACAAATGGCATGGTGACATTTATTACTTGGCTGTAGACTACCACGATCATGATTTCGACCATGTCAAAAGTCTTTTCAAGTGGTTTCGCAACGACTTTTCAACATCAAACCCGGCCTATATAAGGAGATGATTCTCACAAACGAACGAGAAGCACAACTCACTTGCCGAATTTGCGTTTAAAAAATCGCACCAAGTAATAAAGCACACATGCCATCCTACAAGCATCTCATTGAGTTGCATATGTAAGTATGTGTATATGCAGGTATAGTTACCCAGCAATACTTCTGCCGTGCCAACGCTCATTTGTTTCAGTTTTTTCGTTCCATATTTGATATCATTTGTAATGATTTCTTTTTTCGCTTATTACTTAAATTTGCATATTTGGTATCACTTTTTACTGAAATTTTAAATCATTTAATGATCATATATCTGACCATTTTCGATCCATTTTTACTCACATCTTACTGGAATTTGAAATCATTTAACAAACAGTTTTTTTATATATCTGATTTATTTTATATTTCTTATATATTTATTAAATTCATTTACAACTGAAAAATAATAATCTATATAATAAAAATGAAATGATGTTCGTTGGTAATCGCATCACTTGAGAACGGCTGAAACGATTTGGCTGATTTTTGTTACAAAATGTTCATAGTAGTCCAAACTAGGTTTTAAGATGAAAAAACTTTGGGATTGTTGACTGCAAAAAACTGGACTGGAAAATTCGTAAAAAACTGAAAGTGTCTTTTTCTACAGGATTTTTGAATCAACTCAAGATTGTAAGTCTCGATTTAAACAATGAATATGCGAAATTATTTTCTGTTATGTTCTCTATGATTCTGCGAAAGTTTCTTATACATAAACATTTAGGTTATTATAAAGAAAAGTCCGAAAATTCGCGCAAATTGAAAAAATCGCAACATTTTATGCACGTATATGATATCCGATAGGAACGACCTATTTTGATGATTCGTTTTTGCTTGGTTCGTTTTACTATCGTCTTTCCATCCCATTGCATATGGAAAATATTAAAATATTACTTCACAGCGGTTAGCCCTCTCATTCCTGAATTTTCTTCTTAATAAATATATGAATCTTACTATGCTTTTTGATGAGGTTGGGTCTAAATATGATTTCTATAGAGTCTTGGAGTTCTAATTCATAAAGGACATGATAGGATATACTGCAGATATCGGTTAAACAAAAAAATATTTTTAAATGGTTTCTTATTTCAAAAATCTTCGATAACAAAGACGGTTTTTCTTGTACTCGAAGAAATCTAATAGAAATAAGAAGAATTTCTAAACAATTTCCAATTACAAGACAGTCAAACAATTGAAATTTGAGACTTCACTTTTGTTATCACCTTCCTACGCAAATCCAAGTTACCGAATTTGTTGGTTCCCTTTTAAATATTCCTTGTTACATAAATAATAATACAATATAATATATAATACAAAAATAAAATAAAATTCTGCAAAATATTTGATTTTAAAGATTTTATAGGACAGACAGGACCTATAGGCAACATTGGGCATGAGAGGGTTAATGCACTACAACATGCAGATCGACTATCGTCTACAACATCGGCCAGTTTTTTTACAGTCGAAACTCTCTATAACGAATTCCAAGGGACCTGATAATTGAGTCGCTATATGGAAAATTCGTTGCACAGAAAAAATTCGCATTTAACACTTATTATTTATTTTTTACCTTTCTTCAATACATCAAGAAAAGCAGGCACATAATCTGTAAGGTTGTTTGTCTTTTAAAAAATTTGCACGGAAACCTTTAAATGTAGAATGTTGTCCATATATGGGTAACAGCTTAGCAATATCGGCATATTCGGTCTATTGCTTGCCAACATGACGGTTATCCTCCCTTTGCAAAAAATGTTCGCTATAAGGAAATATTCACTATAGGAAATTCGTTATAAGGAGATCATACACTAAAAATAAAACGAAAACACAGATTTCTTAAAATTGATTCGCAACAAAGAAATCTTTGTTGTATAGGAATATGTTATAGAGTTTCGGCTGTAATGAAATGCCAGAATATTACAATTTGTTTTAATAAACAGTGAAATCCAGTTTCAGGTATTTCATGTACTTTCCACCGACGCATTACTCATTGGGATTATACCATCGAAGATGTTTTGATTGCGTCAAATGTATTAGATAAACAACGGAAGTACTTTTCTATAAATATCTCAAAATGCATCCATCGATACCGATTTGTGATGATTTGTGGACCAAATAGAAAGATGACATGTCTGATCGTCTAGGTTTGAAACTGAGGAGAAAATTCACAACCAGACATTGACTGAAGACATGACAGCACCCAACTATCCGATGCATGACTCAGTTAAACAAAAGCTGGAATGCGAACAAATCAATATGATATCGAGTTTAATTTCTAACGAACCCTCCGCTGTTGAATTGGCAACAAAAATATTCAAAAGCTGTCATGCATAGTTTGAAGAATGCCGAAAAACATTCAGGTGCGATGCATGTGCAAATTGATTAAACTCCATCTGAGATGGACAACGTTTTGATCGATTCGGAGATGTTTAAAGTGCACTATGACGCGCAAAAAGCCTTGGTGAAAGTGCTATATTGGTTGCAAAAAACATCGATGGATTAGTAAGCCAATATGATGTTGACAACTATCCAACCGAATTTAAACTATTTGTACCCAGATTACCACCTCGCAATCTCCAGTTGAAAATCGGATCGAAGGAAGAAATTTTGATAGCCCTATCCGAATGATTCCGCCCAAAATACCATGTCGAGAATCATTTCCGCTATTAAACCAGTAATAAACGTTCGAAAGTTATGAACGATGGAGCAGGAATGATTTTCTTCATGATCACAAAGATTTTGGCAACGATCCTCTTGCAGAATTCAATTAGATTTGCACTTTCTTCATTGTGAATAACATCTAATAACATTTTTTCCAACCACTACCCGTGACCCCACGGCCGGCTGCTGCCGTTAAGCTAAAGGCTTGCTTGAAGTTGCTATATTTATGGAAACACGTCACGACATACAAAATAAGTACGATCAAGCATTTCGATTTGCAGAACGAATTATTTTCAAAACAATTGCATTAGTCGATCATAACATTCTGCATCCCGTCGAACAGAGGGTTGAAATCGAGATTAATTCAAAAATCTAAATTTATTTTTTTTTGAAAATTTTTTATTATACGATTAAAGAATATAAAATTCTACATCACTACCGAAAATATCAATGACATGTGTTGTTTACTTTTACAGTTGCACTGCCTTAAATTCATGCATGTTTTGAGTTTTACGCGAGCAGTTCTGAAAATTGCAAATTGACATACTTCAAAGGTTAATATCTTTTTCTCCATTGTAAAAAGTAGCACTTTGATTATAGAATCTTCAAGTTCCGATATTTTAGAGTGATTTTACAAAAAAAAATTAACGAAAGTATTTCAGAAATATTTTTAAAAAATTGTTGAAAATATATCTAAATTTAAGGTATTTTTAAAATATATGTGGAGTTTTAAATGTGAATTCTGTAATAAACCGCCAGATGGTGAATTTCTAATTAAATTACAATGTGTTATCTTCAATATTTCGGAATTACATGTTGCGCGTTTTTGTGCCAATTTTTTTATTAAATAAATTGTGAAAATAGTCACTCTCTATGGGTGCTTATAAAGGGTGATTTTTTAAGAGCTTGATAACTTTTTTAAAAAAAAAAAACGCATAAAATTTGCAAAATCTCATCGGTTCTTTATTTGAAACGTTAGATTGGTCCATGACATTTACTTTTTGAAGATAATTTCATTTAAATGTTGACCGCGGCTGCGTCTTAGGTGGTCCATTTGGAAAGTCCAATTTTGGGCAACTTTTTCGAGCATTTCGGCCGGAATAGCCCGAATTTCTTCGGAAATGTTGTCTTCCAAAGCTGGAATAGTTGCTGGCTTATTTCTGTAGACTTTAGACTTGACGTAGCCCCACAAAAAATAGTCTAAAGGCGTCAAATCGCATGATCTTGGTGGCCAACTTACCGGTCCATTTCTTGAGATGAATTGTTCTCCGAAGTTTTCCCTCAAAATGGCCATAGAATCGCGAGCTGTGTGGCATGTAGCGCCATCTTGTTGAAACCGCATGTCAACCAAGTTCAGTTCTTCCATTTTTGGCAACAAAAAGTTTGTTAGCATCGAACGATAGCGATCGCCATTCACCGTAACGTTGCGTCCAACAGCATCTTTGAAAAAATACGGTCCAATGATTCCACCAGCGTACAAACCACACCAAACAGTGCATTTTTCGGGATGCATGAGCAGTTCTTGAACGGATTCTGGTTGCTCTTCACTCCAAATGCGGCAATTTTGTTTATTTACGTAGCCATTCAACCAGAAATGAGCCTCATCGCTGAACAAAATTTGTCGATAAAAAATTTCGAACCGAACACTGATTTTGGTAATAAAATTCAATGATTTGCAAGCGTTGCTCGTTAGTAAGTCTATTCATGATGAAATGTCAAAGCATACTGAGCATCTTTCTCTTTGACACCATGTCTGAAATCCCACGTGATCTGTCAAATACTAATGCATGAAAATCCTAACCTCAAAAAAATCACTCTTTACATTCAGTTTTATTGTACAACTGGAATTTAGATTATGAGGAAAACTTAATATTTAAGTATTTTGTAATGAAACATAAGTCTTTTTATTTACTTAACACTTAAATGAAACAATTATTTCTAATGAAAATCACAAAAGCAGAATGAGGTTCCAAGTCGCACAATAAATCTTAATCTTATAAACATCTCTATATAAAAACGAAGTGGTTTAGGGTATAACAAGTACGGATAGAATACAGTCGGGTAATGCCGGCTATATGATACCCTGCATCTTCTACCCTATTTCAAGTAATTTACTACCAATTCTAGATGAATTAAAATTTCTGTAACAGTTTAATGGCGGACACATTCGAAACATTGTCTTTAATGAGCAAATGTCACCAAATCTGGTGGGACATTTGTATGGGGGCTTTATCAAACAATGGACCGATGTCACTGAATTTAACTACAGCAGTTTCTAGGTACAATATAACGTTATGTGCCAAATGCGAACAAAATTGGGTAAACAATTTTGTTGGTAGAGCGGAAAAGTCAAATCTGGAACGACATTTCTATGGGAGCCTCTATCTAAACCGGGGGCTATATCTAAATCAGAACTGATTTGCTTCAAACTTAATAGCGCCCATCATTGATGCGAAAAAATTAGCTGTACCAAGGTCCGTTGGGATTGGATAATAATTGCGACTTGTCCTTCGAAAACAAGATTATATACACGGACGGATTATTAATTTATTTTCCAGGAAAGGCAATTTTTCCACTAAATTGTACTCAAATTGTGTTTTCTTTTACTGATTATAGTATAAATATTGAAAAAATATAAACATTACCTGACCCGAAGGCTTCCCCGAATTAATCTCCATTTTTGGCGATTTCAACCCTCTGTGCGTCGATTTTGTCAGTTTACCGTATGAAAACACGAACTCATACGATAGGTGTTACTAAACATTGAACGTGCGTACATTTCCAGCAGTATAGTGCCGAAAGAATTCGCCTCGCATGTTGTTTCTTTCATTGGCGAAATATGAATTTAATATCCGCGGCCGTATCCTTAAATATTATATTTTAAACATTTTTTATTTAAAGTTAATTTAAACGTTTCAAATAGCTCTTCCAAATCCACACAACAACCACTAATAAATTAATTAAAATATGGAAAAGAAAGTTTCTGTCGGGTCAGCTAGTTATTTATAAAATGTACACAAATGTTTTTGTAAAATGCTATTGATTTCTTTGTCCTCGGCGTTATACTTCAGATGGCAAATATCTATTAAAAAATATAAAATTATGTTTTTAATTGAAATCATTAATTACAGTTACTTACTTTTAATTACAGAACCATTTTTTTCAGCGCTAGGTTTTTCGTTGGTCCCCTTACTACTGAACAAAGAGGCCAATTCGAAAGACATTGTTTCAGTTTCTTTTTTAAATAATTCACTGTTTATTTACGTTTATTAATTCTTAACATATTTTTAAGTATATTTTTTAATTATTCACTGCTTATTAATAACTTTTTTTTTTAATAAAAAATACAACTTGTCACTTTAACACTTCAAACGTTATGAATGAATATCAATTGCTTTTCAACTCATAAAATCTGCAACAACATTTAACTTGATGTCCCGTTATAACAGTAAACACAGAAAGCATTTTTGGAAAGCAAGAATAGAAAAAAAAAATCAGACAATGAATCAGTTTTTGGTCACCAAGAGTGGTTAAAAATAACTCGGACAAATTATTCAAAAAATATCATCAGTTTTTAATTATAAAGACTAGTCATATTTGAATGGTCCTCTTGATTAAATGCATGAAATCTCAATTTTTAATCACATAAAGTAGACAAAAATTAACTACTGGGAAGTACCAGGAACACCATCATGAAACTTATAGGGCGTCTTACCGATACTATTAGTTATTAATAAAATTTATTGTACAAAACTCGAAGTTATATTTTTTGTTTATGAAATAAAAAATAAAAAAAAAATAAAAACTATTTTTGTAAAATGTAACAATTTTCTGTACAACTATTGAAAATTGCTTCAAATTGGAAAAATATTGTATATTATTATCTGATACAACTAAACAGTAAAAAATAAAAATAACTTTATGACAAAAATACTTTTTTCGATCCACCCTAGAGGATCGAAATGCAGCTTTATTATAGTCATATAGAAAAGTAAATATTTGGGCAATTTCATCAAAATCCGGGAGAAGATACAAAATGTGTGTGATCACTTCACATGAAATTACTCCAATATAAGTCATGGGAATTTAAAAATTCTGGTAAAACGAAAGTAAATGTGCAACAGCAACAAAATTTTTACCGAAGGGCTATGTATAACATTTGCTGATGTATTTTGGTTTTCTAAACTCCATAACAATATTAAACAAATCTTTATGATTGTAACTAAAATTCCAATTTTCTCCGAGGGTACCTTTAGTATTTGTACTCTCATTGTGGAAATATAGGTCCCATCACATCCGCTTATATGCGCCAGTTAGTATGATAGTGGTCTAAGTCTAAAATTCAAAAAAAATGAGTTATGGCCTTTTTCTCTTCACTTTGATCAGATCTCTAATTTTGACATTTATAAAAAATGTACGCTTACAATGACATTTCTCATTTTTTGCACACCAAAATTGTCTTTAGTAATTTTGATGGCTACAAATATTGCGAATTTCACTCCAAAAATTGCATGAAAAAAGGAAGCAATATCAATGTGTAAAGATCTATGGATAAAAGTGACACTCTATGGAGATCCAAAGTAATTTTGTCAAAATCATATTATTTTTTTATTAAATAGCGTGACAATCCCTCTTTACAAATTAGTAAAAAAACTTCTTTTATTTTTTTTATAGTTTTTCTCCAAAATTAAATGACATGATGATACAGAGCGCTTTAACTATTTAAGAAGTATAATAACCATCGATCGAGATAAAAGCCCGAATTATTAAAGCCAGAGTATACCAATCATTGTATAAGGTTTGGCGAATAACACCATCAGTCGCTGAACAAAACTCAGCCTTTTCAAATGCTGCGTAAAGTACACTCGATATGACTCAATAATCCCACGTTATTGATCCATATTAATCGGACACAGTTGAATACGATGCAACTTCAGGTATTTGTAAATCTTAAGAACTTATTCAACTCACCAATAGCGTCACAGTAGAAACTGAAATGAAAAATAAAACGAAAATGAAGATGGATAGACCATATTTTAATAAACAATTTTACATGACTTTTAATTTACAAAAGATATAGATGTTTTACCAATTTATTTTCGTACCTTTGCGAGTCATACAAATGAAAGAGGAGAATATCTGTTAAAAATACTTCAACCTTCATGCTTCTATCTGTACTACTTTAGCATTAACAACATTTCAAGTTCCCCCTTAAAAAATAAAGTAAATAAACTATGGCGGTAATTTGAAATGGTTGTCAATGCTAAACTAATTCAGCATTTTTACCAGATATTCTTCTCTTTCATTTGATGACCATATTGCTTTTATATGACTCGCAAAAGTACGAAAATAAATTATTAAAACATCTACATTCTTTGGAAATTTCTGTAAAAAGGACAAAATATCACCAAATGGAAAACTGAGTACACAACTTTTTTAAATACGATCTCTAATTTTATAGGTATGTAACAAGTGATTCATAGTGAGGTTTGATTTATAATGTAAAATAAAACCCATAATTTTGATAAATTAGATTCTAAACAATTTATGAATTTATTAAAAATGATATCATGTAAATGTTGGCCGTGGCTACGTCTGAGGTGGTCCATTCGGATGGTCCAATTTTGGGCGACTGGAGAGCCCATTTATAGAATTAAAATATATACGTAAAATATGCCAATTTGTCGACTACGACAAGCCAAGCTGCTGAAAACGACGACGAATCGATTCACCACTGTCATCTTTTTCACAGGTCGCTGTTTTTCGTAATACAGCCGAACAATTTAGAGACGCTGTTGTGTGGTGTGAGTCTTTCCATGATAACTAGCCAAACGATACTGAACAAACAAGGCAGTTTGGCATGAGTCATGCGTTATCTGTCAAAAAAGCCTACCCGATATATGATCTTTTTCAGGTCCAATGAAAAATATAAAAATTGCCGCAGGGTGTTATTACATAAATAACTAAAGGACATATAAAATATCTTCAAAATACAACCACTTTTTTCGGCTTAAAGGACATAGAAAATATCTTCAAAATGCAACCACATTTTTTGGCTTGCTAAATTTCGTAAAGAAGACATAATTTAGATGGTTTTAATTACCTCTCAGAATCTTTTTTGTCAACGAAATTTTAAGCACATCTTTTTGCAAGTATTCACAAAAGCTAAATCACTGATGTTTATTATATTTTTGGAATCACATCTATTGATTTCTTACTCGAAAAATATTACCACATAACATCGCTAAATAAAGGGATGACGATCATTTTATTAAGAAAATCCACATTTTTGAACATAATTGCCCAGAGGGACCTTAGCTTAAAAAAACAAATACAAATTTTGCAACATGGCAACAAATTCCTATTTTAGATCCCCCACTGTTCTGCCACAGTTACTGCATTGTCATATTAAAATACAACATGATAGTTTAGCATTTATATTATCATATTTACACGTTTTATACATTGAACTTGAATTATTTTGATTTTACTATAACAAAGACTAATACTGTTGAATGTAATAGAATGAATATTTTGTGGGTTATTACACTAATTTACAACCATTTTGTGGAAGGGTTGTTAGAACAGTTCATGATGTAATGAAAACTATATTTATTAATTTTACTAAAATTCAAATAAATACCAGGAAGTCCAAGAACTTACTGACATTTTATATACCCTCCACCATGGATCGCACTCCATAGTACTACCGGCAGATTATATGCTGTTGACTTCACGTATAAGTGCTGCAAAATATTAGGAAAATTATCATATCATGAATTACAACTTATTTTTAAGAAGTAGGTTTTTTAGAAGTAGGTTTTTTATTGCTTGACAGTCGTTGTCTATATATATATATCAAAATAATTCTACAGAAAGACAGCAATCTTCAAATAAATTCAAATGAACATTAAATAATATTGCGGGTTCATTCGTGGTTAGGGAAGAAAGTTTTCCCTTCAGACCGATTAGGCCATTTTCTATTTCAACCTTCCACGCATTCAAAGGAACATACATATTGAATTTCGTTCCATTTATGATAAAGGTACAAAAATCTATTATCTTTCGCATTCACAATATAATGTACACACCTAATTTTACTATTCTTGCTACAGTCGTTTGCTTGGTACCAGTTTTATCTCCCTTGCTCCACATGCCCCTAAATGTACGAATTTGGAGAAAGCCTTTTATTTTGCCCATCTACGATTCCATTCCATTTCCCCCTTTTCACTAAAAGTACAAATTTCCAAATTTCGCGTCTACCTGATCAGATGAATGTATATGCCACATTTTATGATTTTAGCTGTAGCCACTTTGTCAAGAGGTACGGTTTTTGACCTCGATAGCTGCGATTGTTTTGAAAGTTTGTGCATGCATTCTTCTAATAAAAATATTGTATACGTATTTTTGCAAAAAAATAGGTTTTGTTCACGAGTTGTGATCAATTTAACAGTGAAAAAATATATTTTTTCTACAATATGTGTTCATTCAATCGCCTGTAACTCCTGAAATACTTGACGGATTTTAATGTACTAAACCTTGTTTTAAAAGCAATTTCAATTACTTTTCGAATATTGAAATGGAATGGTATAACCGCGTTATATTTTTTAAAGCTTTTACAATTTTATTTCTTTTATTTTGATTTTCGAAATGATTACATCAATTTTTTTTGAAACTTTAAAGTAGTGTTCTTACATTTTTTAGCGACTGTGTGAGTTTCGACGTGATGAAATGATGGGTTCTATTTTTTACGATTTTTTTTTTGTAAAGCAGCCAGAATTTTGAGTGGAATTTCAAATACAGAAATTTGCCAGGCACCCCCCAAAATCTTGGACACTTACATGCCTGTCTCTAACAATTTTACGAATTGAAGTCCAATAAAAATATATAAAATTCATAAAAACAGATTAAAGTGGTAAAAAATGCATGGCGACCATTTTAATAAAAAAATCCCCAATTTTGGAACAAATTTTCCGCATTTTGGGAATTCGGGTAATTTTTTTGGGAAAAAATTGAAAATCTGACAATTTTCAACGTTTTTTTTCTTTTGTCGAATTTTATGTGTTTTGATTGGAATTCAATTCGTAAAACTATGAGAGATTTGAACTGGAATGACCAAAACTTGCATTTTTGCAACAGTTTTGTTTTAGCGAAAACTTCCATAACTCAGTCAATTAGTGACGGATTTTTAAGAACAATGCGGAGTTTTAATCCATTCTAATTGTATTACTTAAATAAATTAACAAGTGGTACGGTTACCAAACAAAATAATAAATATATTGTCAAAGTTGACTAAATTGTCAAAAATTAAAAAAAAATTTTTTTGATTGTTTGTTGGACAAAAGCATACAGATTTCTTAAATTTTCTAAAACTTATATATCGATCGAAAGCTCCAGGTTTCTTCTTTTCAAATTCGATGTGAAAGTGAAAATCGGTTGATAACTAACTAAGTTATTGGGTGTAAGGTGTGCAAATTTACGAAAACCCGGTTTTTTACCCGTAAATCAAGATTTTGGACGAGTCTGGCACATTTCAAATACAGATTCTTCTTCTACTCGACAATACCTGCCAGAAAAATTCTATCACTTCCCAGAGTTTTCTACTTCATCCATTTTTGTAGCACAGTGTACTAAATTAAAATAATATTATTTATTTAATATAATAAATTTCTACGAAAATTTGAATTTTAGTTTTTTTTATTTATGCATAAAAATGTTTTGTGTTGATTATATGAATCATTAGGCCTAAATGAAAAAATATATATATGTTTAGGTCTCGTGCAAAAAAAAAATCAGTCGCACAGTGTTATCAGTCTAAATGGAAGAATGTATTTGGCGAAACCATGAATTTTACATAACGTTCACCACGAAACGTTCATCAGTCGAAATAATGAAACATAAATGAATGTATCTACTACAAACAAACATACATACAAATAGTTCAACACAGAAATTGCCGAACAGAAATTGTGGTGGACATTTTTATTATCATTGGTATTTTATTACTAGACGCGAGAATATCGGTCATAATGAAGTTAATTAATTTATTTTATTATCACATAACTTATCATTACAGAAATATGTTTTCACTCTCATCATTACGAAAATATGTTGAAAACCTCAAAGTTGGCTGGCCGTTGTAAGGCCGGCCCATTCTATAGGTTTAACCACAAATGCGATTTATCATCGCATGGACATACTTACATACATACGTAATGCCATTCATACATTCGTTGGTTGAGTTGAGTTTTTCTGGTAAATTTCCACAAACATATATTGTCTATCATGGAAACTTCGTTGTTACCATCCATGATATCCATGGTGGTGGTGGTGGTCTTGATAATAAACGTATGTCACAAATTTTGGACATGGTGGAGTCTATTTTATATTTTATTTAGATAATAAAAGTAATTACTTCAATAGTTCTAGTTCCTTGTGCTTTTACTGCTTTCATTATATTTTCTACTGTAGTTCAAGGCGTTCACTCTGTAACATTAATTTGAAATAATCTGCGAACGACTTGATCCAAAGATATATAGATCCACAGCCGATAGGAATAAGAAAATATTTTCGATTTAGTTTTTTCGTTTGCATTTTTTTTTGGTCTGTAATCAATATTTGATTTGAACTGGGATATTGTCCTGGCTCAAGACCATTTTGCTTCTATATTTAATAGAATGCAAATTTATTTACAAATGGCATGGTGACATTTATTACTTGGCTGCAGACTACCACGATCATGATTTGGACCATGTCAAAAGTCTTTTCAAGTGGCTTCGCAGCGACTTTTCAACATCAAACCCGGCCTCTATAAGGAGATGATTCTCACAAACGAACGAGAATCACAACTCACTTGCCGAATTTGCGTTTAAAAAATCGCACCAAGTAATAAAGCACACATGCCATCTTACAAGCATCTCATTGAGTTGAATATGTAAGTATGTGTATATGCAGGTATAGTTATCCAGCAATACTTCTGCCGTGCCAACGCTCATTTGTTTTAAAAGGTCTCACTTTGCCTTTTTGTTAATTTTGGGTTCTGCTAAAGACTTCAGCACAACCTTTGGTCTTAAGCCAAAATAAATGACAAGACATTCAAAAAATATCAATTGAAATTCAAAAGTCGTCATTTGTAATTCAAAACTCGTCATTTGTAATTCAAAATACACCATTTGAAATTCAAAAGTTTTCATTTGAAATTTAAAAATTATTCCATTTGAAATTCATAAATGTAAACAAAATTATTTAAGAAAAATATACATTAGGTGGGGTAGCATTTATTTTTCTGCAAATTTGGATATTCTGCAGTTTTGGAAACAGATTTAAAAAATGATAAACAACTAATAATTATAATTATAATTATTATAATGTCGGTAATTTCGTATATAATTTATAACCTTCACCAGCTCAGAGAGCATCTGCACATAATTTATAAGGACTTGCATTTTACTTAGGGTCGGATAATTTGTGTGGGAGGTACAACAAATCATAACTATTTTACAGGTATAAAGTGATTGTAAAACCATTTCCAATATTAAATTGTTTCTGATCAGTTTTATTTTAACTAAAGCTTGTGCCAACTTATGTGAGAGGGTTTGCAATATCGATCATATTGCATACACCTGCAATCTATGAAACAAGTTTCTCAATGGGTAATGTTCTTATTTTTATATCCTCACTCCTCCTCATCTATCAATCTAAATGGGGGTAAATCTGTTTTCGAAACAGCAGAATATTAAAATTTACAGAAATAAATAAATGCTACCCAACCTAATGTATATTTTTCTTAAATAATTTTGTTTACATTTTTGAATTTCAAATGGAATCTTTTGAATTACAAATGGAATAATTTTTGAATTTCAAATGAAAACTTTTGAATGTCAAATGAAAACTTTTGAATTTCAAATGGTGTCTTTTGAATTACATATGACGAGTTTTGAATTGCAAATGACGAGTTTTGAAATTCAAATGATGTCTTTTGAATTTCAAATGACGACTTTTGTATTTCAAATGTTGTCTCGTGAATTACAAATGATGATTTTTGAATTTCAATTGATATTTTTTTGAATTTCAAATCGAATTTTTGAATTTCATCTGGTGTCTTTTGAATTTCAAGTGATGTCTTTTGAATTACAATTGAAAAAGGTGCAGTTCTTGGTGATCAGTGACCAGTATTTCCGTCAGTTACGTACTCTTTATTTATATTATTGCATTTGAAAAGATTTACATTTTTATTGTTCACGCTTTAAAAACGCATTTATCATGCCCCTCCTAGTCTGGTGGTTGCAACAGAAAATGGGTTCAATTAAACATGACTGTTCAATGAAGCAGCTCTGCTGAACCAAATAATTTCAAAATAAATGGTTTTATTTTGTGTACATTGGTGTGCTTGGTCCAGAGATTCAATCAAAATTTAGCCAAGTGCGCTTAACAATAGTTAAAAGCTCTGTCTGTTGCAAATGTCCAATAAATTTCCCTATAAAGTCCATGGATTTGTTGGTTACAGTTCACTTTAGTGTCCCGTTTCCCCAAGTTTAGAAGTCAACTTAAAAAGTTGCTAGTATCCGCTTGTTATCCTTGTGATTCGAAATAATGTTTTGCGCCAACTATATCCTTTGGATTGGCCTCGCGGCCATGCTGTCTTACTCAGCCCAACAGAAATCATCGTTAAATTCACCCATTTTCAAATGTGAAGATCATGACGTCAGCTTTTCACGCTGTGAACAGTGCAAATTGAATCTTATAGGTCGAGTAGTCTTACTCGACCTTACGGTGGGCTTATACTGGGTGATTTTTTAAAAGTTCTAGGAAAGTTTTTCAAAAAAAAAAACACATAAAATTCAAAAAAAAATCATGAAATCTTTATTTGAATCGATAGTACGGTCCATATTATTATTTCATGCAATGTTGACCTTGACTGCGCCTCAAATGGTCCATCCGCTTAGTCCAATTTTGGCATACTCTTTCTAACATTTCGGCAGGTATCTCACGAATAAATGCTTCAATGTTGTCTTCCAATGCGTCCATTGAAGCGGGCTTGTCTGTATAGACATGAGCTTTAACATAGCCCCACAAAAAATAGTCTAAAGGCGTTAAATCGCACGATCTTGGCGGCCAAATGAACGGTCCCGAACGTGAAATAAAATGTTCACCGAACTCGCCTCTCAATAAGTCCATTGTTGCGCGTGCTGTGTGGCATGTGGCACCGTCTTCTTGAAACCACATGTCATGCAAGCTCTTGCATTTTGGCCAAATAAAAGTTGGATATCATCTCACGGTAGCGCTCACCATTCACAGTTACGTTACGATTCGCATCATCTTTGAAGAAGTACGGTCCAATGATGCCACCAGCCCATAAACCGCACCAAACTGTGACTTTTTCTGGATGCATTGGTAGCTCTTGCAATGCTTCTGACTGATATTCACTCCAAAATCGACAATTCTGCCTATTTACGTACCCATTGAGCCAAAAATGAGCTTCGTCGCTGAACACAATTTTTTAGTAAAAAAGTGGATCTTCGGCCAACATTCCAAGAGCCCATTCACCAAAAATTTTACGTTGCGGTAGGTCGTTGGGCTTCAATTCCTGCACCAGCTGTATTTTGAAAGGCATCACACCTAAATCCTTCCGCAAAATTGTCCACGTTGTTGAGTAACAGAGGCCCAATTGCTGCGAACGGCGACGAATCAATAATTGATGGTCATCATTAACGATATATTCTTCAGTTCGCACTCTACGTAAGCGTGTTGGTGGTTTAATGTCCAACAATGTAAATTTGATGCGAAATGTAGTCACAATAGCCCGAATAGCCGCTTCAGTGGGTCGATTAAACTGACCATAAAATGGAAGCGCGCGATGAACTTTCTTAAGGCTGAAGGCTGAGAAACATCTCATAAACATTCTTCTACACCGAATTTCTATATTCTAGCTACACCCGCCCCCCTTTAACGTACCAATTGCGAAATATTCACTTATTTTGCAAGATACCTTCCTGTTTCGCGTCTGCGTACGAGAGAGTTGTGCACCGAATTTCAATATTCTAGCTGCATTCGTTTGATTGGTACCATTTTTATCCCTCTTTTCCCATTTTACCCTTTAATTGTGCGCATTTCGAAGTATCCATTTATTTTACAAACGTATTTCATGTTTCTACCTGCCGCCGTTTGATTGGTACAATTTTTGTCCCATTTAAACTCCTAGAACTATGAAATTTAGTTTTTTGGTTCGTGTTCACACTATATGTTCGTACAAGATTTTAAGTTATTATAAAGCGGAAATTAAAAGAATGCTTATATACTCAAAGTATTAGGGGGTAGTTTAAATCCTTGTTAGGAAAAATTTGTCTGGCCTGGTCCGCTTTCGGCCACTTTCGATCCCAAGCGATAAACAACCATTGGGGAATTTGAACCGCCTGGCTCATTTCGTTCGCAAGCTAGCGTACTTTCAACAGACAGACGTACATGGCTAGATTGTCTTAGAATTTTACCACGATCCAGAATATAACTTTATGGGGTCTCCGATGAATATTTGAAGGTGTTGCAAACGGAATGCAAAATGTATATATACTCCGAGCGCCCCGGTAGTCAAGTTGGTAGCGTGCTCGGCTATCAGCGTGGGGGTTGTGGGTTCGATTCCCACCAGAGGCTCTGGTCTGTCGCTGCAATAACTAGCTACAATAGTCTTAGTCACCCCGGCTCAATCCCTGGACCCAAAATTAGAATATAAAAATTTACTTTGTATTGTAATTCATAATAAATAAAAACATATACTCCATCCTAAGATGTAGGGTATAAAACCATGTATAATATATAGAATCTGTACCATATATATATTATTTTGCAGACAAACATCTAATATTAGCAATAGTTCTCCGTGTAGTATACATTGTCAAGCTAGTGGCTGCAACAGAAAGTGGGTTCAATTAAAAATGATGACTGTTCAACGGAGCTGCTCTGTTGAACCAAATAATTTCAAAATAAATTGTTTTTCTATGTACATTGGTATGCTTGGTCCAGAGAATTTTTTAATATAAACGTTTCGGTTGATCTACCATTATGGTGGATTCAATCAAAGTTTAGTTAAAATAGTTAAAAGCTCTGTCTGTTGCAAATGTCCAATAAATGTCCATATAAAGTCCATGGATTTGTTGTTTACAGTTCACTTTAGTTTCCCATTTCACCAAGTTCAGAAGTCCACTTAAAAAGTTGTTAGTATCCGCTTGTTATCCTTGTGATTCGAAATAATGTTTTACGGCAACTATATCCTTTGGATTGGCCTCGCGTTCATGCTGACTTACGCAGCCAAGCCGAAATCATCGTTTAAATTCACCAATCTCAAATGTGAAGATCATGACGTCAGCTTTTCACGCTGTGAAAAGTGCAAATTGAATGTTATAGGGCGAGGTGTGGTCTCGCTCGACCTTACGGTGGGCCTATATAAGACACCGATAACAAATGCCACAGTAAGTGGGACAAATTCTTATTGGCTATGGTGCCTGCTTTTACGGATCTATTTCAGGTCAATCTCGCCATCTACAAACGGGCTAATGGCTATAAGCCTTTTCTCTACAATGTCACGCATGACCTCTGTGACTTCTTTGCACATCCCAACAGATATCCGGTGTTGAAAATGATTGCTTCCATTTTTCTTAGTCACTCGAATATGAATCATACATGTCCTTATACTGTAAGTAATCTAATTAAAATGAGCATCATTTCATATTTTAAAAATGTTTCTAATGTCGAATTCCAGGAAGACCTTGTGGTCAAAGACTTTGTGATGCGCGAAGACATGTTTGAATTATTCCCCATTCCTGAGGGTGATTATTCGATCAAGATCAGAGTTTTCGCCTACAACGATTTGAAGGCAACAGTGGAAGCTTTTTTCACCCGCTACGATTTCTTTTTTGGTTGAGGCTGCTAACAAAATTTAATTTATAACTATCTAAATATTTGTATATGTGTTTGTGTGTCTATTTCTGAAAGTGTAGATTGGTTTTGGGTTTCTGTTAATTTCAGAGTTCAAAATCTAAGTTTTTTTGAAAAAAAAAAATAAATGTTAGATTTCGTACTTATAATAAAATGCGCTGTTTGAATTTTTTGCCGAACATTTCTGGTGATTGCATCTCGAATATTAAAAAATGTTTTAAAAACATTGCAAATGATTTTATTCTCAAACGGCCAAAGGTCAAATCGATTACTACCCACAAAATATTGAAGTAAATATTGCAGAACTCTAATTTGTATATAATTTGTACCATCAGTAGAAATATAATTGCCTCAATTTAGGAAATGAGAAATAGTGGACATTTATTGTTTTCTAATAAACTCCCCGTGTCAGCTATCACACAATACAATTTTAATGGACAGCAATAACAATTTTGTGAAATTAAAAGATGACGTGAAATTTTCGGACACCATTTATAGATTTTATGTGTGACCATTGTGTCATATCGAATTTAATATTTTCTGTTTAAAATAGCGTATAATTGCCTTTTAGGTTTCACCAACATACTCGCTGTTCTGGAACAGACTTTCCGATATCTATGAAATTTGTTACATTTTAAAGCTTTTTATGTAATTAAATTTTAATTTATGTTTATAGTCATAAATGTCACTATATCATAGGTAAATGAATTAAATTAATAAAATAGATATGTAATAAGCTTTATTAGCCAGAATAGTATTAATTGGTTATGAACAGAATTTTAACCCTCATAAGGACTGAAAATACTTTAAATCTTTGAAATAATTTTTAATACTCGCTTCATTTAATTTAATTTGAAAATAATTAATTTTTCCTACACAATTTTTTTATTTTGTATTTTGTATACACCAAAGATACTAAAGAAAGGAAGAAGGGTTGTATACACCAAAGATACTAAAGAAAGGAAGAAGGGTCATGGCGAAAATTTAAGAACTGCTGATATTTAGTTTGCCGGGAATATGGAAAGAAATTACAAAAAACAAAATTCTATTCAAAATTTTCCCTTCTTTTTGTAACAACTAAAATACTGTTCTTGAGTTTAAATTCGTTCCAATTAGGGTTTGGGGGGTTAAATGACCATTATTATTGTCAGTAATTTAAATATATGCATTTGAAATATATCTACAATTTCCCATTTATATAATAAAACTAAAGTAGCGCTTAAAATAAACAAAAAAATATCTTTTAATATTTCCCGTATTCCCGGGAAATTTAAAATTTTTTCCCGGGAATTCCCGTTTAAATTTTTTTGGGAATTCCCGGACCCCAAACCCTAGTTCCAATTTATCAAAGAGCGAAAAGTACATCTTGTATATTAAAAACTTTTGTGTTTCATTTTTTTTTCATTTTATACCCTCCATGTATTTATACCCTCAACTCTGTCCGTGAGTTAAAAGCTTGCTAGCGAATTGTTATAGACCGGTTGGATTGAGGGAAATCATTTTCCCTAACAACGACCGAATATACATCCCAATATTTCGAGTATTTAAGAACATTATAATCATTATTTATGAACATATATGGCAAGTTCAATTCTTCTATAGCGTGAACGCGCACCATAAAGTGGTCCATACTTGAAGGAGAGAAATGGAACACAAATGGATAAAAGTGGTACCAATCAAACTAAAATACATGAAATTTGCTGTGTACATGCCACAAATTGCACATACACGTAGAGAAAAGCGATTTCTAGAAATTCGTACAAAATAAAGAAAATTTTCAAAAAAATAATAATAATTTTAGGGAAAACGGGAAGAAAGGAGTTGCAGCTAGAATGACGAAAGTTGGTGTAAACTTTGCTCATGCTGCGTAGATTCTAACAATAATGATATCCGCACTTTTAGGGCTAAAATGTGTAAAAAGGGATAAAATTGGTAACGTCCAAATATCTGCAGCTGTAATCATAAAATTCGGTTCTGACTGGTCTGTAATCAATATTTGGGATATTGTCGTGGCTCAAGACCATTTTGCATCTAAATTTAATAGAATGCAAATTTATTTACAAATGGCATGGTGACATTTATTACTTGGCTGCAGACTACCACTATCATGATCTCCGCCCTGTCTAAAGGATTCGTTCAGATGGCTTCGCAGCGACTTTTCGCTGGAAAATTTTCGGTGGAAATCAGTTCAAATAATGAAAATTTTCAAAAAAAAAAAAATACTTTAAGGAGAAAACGGGACAAAGTGGGATAAAAAAGGTACCAATCATACGGCTGCAGCTAGAATGATGAAAATCGTTGTAAACTTCTATGTACTTTTTGGGGTCAAAATGGGCAAAAAAACATAATCATAAAATTCGATGTGTACTTTCCCCTGTCTGCGTAGAAATTCAAAATAATGAAAATTTTCAAATAAAAAAAATACTTTAAGGGACAAAACGGGATGAAGTAAGATAGAAATGGTACCAATCATACGGTTGCAGCTAGAATGGTGAAAATCGGTGTAAACTTCGCTCTGGCTGCGTAGATTCTAAAAATAAAGCTTTTTTGATAATCGTACTTTCATGATTCAAGATGTTGTTGTCTAATGAAAAAAAAAATATTTAAAGGGAGAAAACGGGACGAAGTGGGATACAAATGGTACCAAGCATACGGCTGCAGCTAGAATGAAGAAAATCGGTGTAAACTTCGCTCTGACTGCGTAGATTCTAAAAATAAAGCTTTTTTGATAATCGTACTTTTAGGGTCAAAATGGGCAAAAAGAGAAAAAAATTGTACCCACAAAATGGAGGGATTTTTCGAAGTTCGTTCTTTTGGGACAAAAAGGGATAAAAATGGTACCAATGATACGACAACATCCAGAATCATAAAATTCAGCGTGTTTATCCCTCTAATTGCTTAGACACATAAAATATAAGGATTTTTCAAAATTCGTACTTTTAAGGGATACAATTGAAAAAGAGGGATAAAACTGGTACCAACCAAACCGTTGGAGTTGAAATCATGAGATTCGGTGTATATACATTCATGTGACTGTATAGACGTGAAACATAAAGGAATTTTTCGAGATTTGTACTTTCAAGCGGAAAATGGGGTGAATGGGGATAAAAATGGTACCAATCAAACGGCAGCAGCTAAAATAGTGAAATTCGGTGTCTACATTGCTCTGACTGCATAGACGCAAAAAATAAAGAGATCTTTCGTACCTTCAGGATCTAATTGTGATTAAATTTGGCACTAATCAAGCGGCTGTAGCAGAATCATGAAATTCGTCTGACTGCGAAGACGCAGAAAATAAGAGGATTTTTCCAAATCCGTGTTTTTAGTGTCAAAATGAAAAAGAGAATAAAAGTGGTATCAAACAAACGGCTGAGACTAAAATTAGGTGTGTACGTTCTACTGTGAACGCGAAACATTTTTGATCTTCAAAATTAGTACATTTCCTATCAATATGATACAGATAGTAGAGGACTATTAATATTATAATAACGAAGCAACACAACAGTGCGCGCAAGTATTCCTTATAGAAATAGTAAACAAATATCGTGACGTGCATAAAAACTATCACGTTTTCTTATATAGTGGTGCACTTCTATATAAATTTGACAGCCAATAATCTGCCGGTAATACTGTGAAAGGCACTCCGTGGTGGAGGGTATGTAAGATTCGGATCGGTCGAACTTAACACCTTTTTACTTGTTACATATATAAAGTGACAGTATATATGACCTCTTCAGAAGGCTTCGCAGCTATTTTTCAACAAAATATTCGAACTTTTTAAGTCCATGATTCTCCCAGACGAATGAGAACCACAACTCACCACCCGAATAGCAGTCAAAACTGTCGGAAAAGCCAAGCCAGTTTCTAAGGGATTGTAAATTTTGGAAAAGCATAAAAAATTCACACTAGTGTACATTAGAGTGACTTCTTTTGTGAGGAAGGAAAAAATGTTGTTGATGTTCCCGACTAAAATGAAAGATTGGTTTGTTTTATGTATTCTTCCAAATTATTTCGCCTTTTTCATTGTCCATTCGCGAGCTGGACGCGTTCAAAATAACCTCTATAAATCAGGTTTTTCTTGAATAAAATTCACGATGAGAATGGTATTGAGAAAAAAACCGCTAGAAATTGAAATCCGACCCGAGCCTTATCAAACCATATTAAAAACTTGCAATATGACACAGTATAAAGGGCAGATTTATACTATTTTAGTGCAATTTTTAATGATTTTTTTATAAAAAAGGCAATAACATCCACATTTTTAGTTCGATTTATATTTTTAGGGGCTCGTTGGAGAGGTATTGATAACCAATTGCAATTTTGAGGATTTTCTAACCCATTAAGGGCCGCAAAATTTACTGTTAATACTCAGTGGATTAAATGTGAAGTAAAAACTTAAATATGGGGTTATTTGCATCGTAAACACATTCTAGTTTTATATAAAGCTAGTTTTTGGGGGAAATTCAACCATTCCAAATTTCCCCCTTAAAAATTAAAACATGAATAATCTACATAAACTTTGTAAAGGAGAAAAATTTAAATGGTTGATACCCATATCGCCATTGTATGACACGCAAAAGTACGAAAATAAATTATTGAAACATTTACATCCTTTGGAAATTAAAAATTCTGTAAAAAAGACAAACAACCACGAAATAAAACAAGTAAGGAAAGGCTAAAGTCGGGCGGGGCCGACTCTATGATACACCCCACTTTCAATCCGAATACAATTTAATTCGGTGAAAAAGTGAAAACGGGAAGGATTTTTATGTATGTGTTTGACAAAAAATGTTAAATCGGAAAGGACATTTGTATGGGGCTACATTGAAATCTGGAACGAAATAGGTGAAATATAATATGTATAGTTTGGCCAAAATCGGTTAAACATTCGGGAGAAACATTTGTATTTGCGCTATATCTAAATCTGAACCGATCTTAGCCACTTTCACCATAGGTTTTTTACTTGGATTATAAGCTGTTGAACCAAATTTAAAGAAAATCGATTAAAATATTTGGTTTCTAAAGCGGCAAAAGTCAAATCGGGAGCCACATTTGTATGGGGGCTATATCTAAATCTGAACCGATCTTACCGAATTTCTGCATAGGTTTTTTTGTAGTAGGATTGTAAGATTTTGTGTAAAATTTAAAGAAAATCGGGTTCAATATGTCGTTTCGAGAGCGGAAAATGTCAAATCGGGATCGACATTTGTATGGGGGCTATATCTAAATCTGAACCGATCTTACCTAATTTCTGCATATGTCTTTCTAGTTGCATTATAAGATGTTGTGTCAAATTTAAAGAAAATCGAGTATAATATGGGTTTTCTAGAGCGGAAATGTCAAATCGGGAGCGACATTTGTATGTTTTGCCTCAAATTAAAAAGCGTTCGTCATTGATCCACAAAACTTTTGTAATTTGATTACAACAATAGATGAACAGACGGACAGACAGACAGACGGACATTGCTAAATCGACTCAGAAAGTGATTCTAAGTCGATCGGTATACTTAACAATGGGTCTATCTCGCTTCTTTTTGGGTATTACAAACAAATGCACAAAGCCATAATACTCTCGTGGAGTGTATAAAAACTGATTATGAGTTTTCCTATTAGTGACCTATAGTTTCACTTCTATATAATCTCGTTCTTGGGAGGGAAATCATATCGCACGGTTTTATTGGAACATCTCATGTGGAGTTTTCCTCCCAGTTTATCCATTGAAAGGCCAAATTTTCAGATGTTTTTTTTTCAAAAATTAACTTTTTGTAAGAATAGAATGTGTTTATGATGCAAATAACCCCTTATTTCAGTTTCAACAACACATTTAACCCACTGAGAACCAAGAGTAAGAAAAAAATTGTCGGCTCTTAATGGGTTAGGAAGTGATAAAAATTGCAATTGGTGATCAACGATCCAACAAAAACACAAATCGAACTAAAAATATGGAAGTTATTGCGGTTTTAATAAAAAATGCAACAAAAATTGCAAAAAAAAATGTAAAACTCCTACCCTCTATTCTGGGTTAAAATGCAAGTTTTTGATATGGTTTGATAAGGCTCGGACCAGATTTTAATTTCTAGCAGGTTTTTTCTAAATACCATTCTCACCGTAAATTTTATTCAAGAAACCCCTGATTTATAGAGGTTATTTGTAACACGTCCAGCTCACGAACGGACAATGATAAATGCGAAATATTTTGCGAGAACACGTAAAACAAACCAATCTTTCATTTTAGTCGGGAACATCCACATATTTCATTTTGAAGCCACTCTAGTGTACAGGCTGTAGAATATCAACTAGACTGTTAGTATTTAGTGAAAACTCTGAAAAAGCTCTCTACTTTGTAATCATATATTTGACATGAAAGTTTTTTTTTGCCTGTACTATTTATTATTAAATCTCAGATGATCTCATTAAATCTAATCTCCGTAAACGATACAAACTCGATTGGTATTTCAAGCCCGCATTCTTCATCGTCTACGCCTCCCTGGAGATTCCTGGAGTCTTAGACAAATCATGTGTAATTGTAATAACACGAAATTAACAATGATAATTACATTTAAGGCCATCTCTAAAAACCCAAAAGCCACAGTGTGATAAATACATACTTTTCACAAATATGTTCGACGAATACCGTGAAATCCGGCCCCGGCGAAGGATGAACGGTAAGGTTTTGTGAAAAGGAAAAGGAACGAGGAAAAATGTATTTTAATTAACATCTGTTTGTTGTGCTGTGTTATGCTCTGCTGTGCTGTGTTAGGGATTGTCTCCGTGTGGCATCATAAAGACAAAACCCGACTAAAAGATTAACTAAATGCAAATATAAACAGCATCAGCAGCAGCAGCATCAGCAGCGATGATGACGACGCTGACGATGGTGATGATGATGATGTTGTTGTTGACAACAGTGGCGGCGCGGCGTGGCGCGGCGCAAAGCTATAATGCCTGATTTCACTGCCTGACAAAAACTGATGAAATGAAATGCCTGATTTGATGATTGTTATGCACGTCTCGCACCCCTCAAACCATGAATCCTCCTACTCCGCTCCTCAACCAAGGCGAACGCCATAAAATCTACCTCAGTCTACCTTCCACAGGCAAAAAAAAAACATATCAGCCGTCAGCCGACAGCAGCAGCAGAACAGTACGAACAGAGTCGAACTTACAACCCAGATGATGACGTTCATTTCGTTGACGGTGATGATGACGATGAGGGGTTTTTTCGATCTTCACCCGGTACAACGTAAACTCCCGGCTCATACCAATCGCCGTCTGGCTGTTTGGGCCGCTGCCGCGACTACACAAAACTGAATGACAATCATCCAGTCAATATGCTTCAGTTGAGTTGCTTCGCTTATTTTGCTGGCTTTGGATGACTGGGGATGTACGACAGACACACACACACAAGGTACAAGTACTATGGAGGCACAGTGGTTCGAAACGTTTACAAATCCTTAATAAATACACAACTAACTACGGAAACCATTATAATGAAATAAAGGAGGAGCAAGGACATTTGCGAAAAATATCCGCAATTTTTAGGGGACCGTTTTTAGCTCTATTTGATGCAAAAATTACACTGTGTGACATAAACTGGGAAGTGATAGTATTTCTCTTGTAGGTATTGTCGAGTAGAACAGGAATCTGGATTTGAAATTTGCCAGACACCACAAAAATCTTGAGTTATGGGTAAAAAACCGGTTTTTCGTACCTTTGCACTCTTATAAGCCTGTAACATAGTTGGTTATCAACCGATTTCAACTTTCTTTCCGGATTTGAAAATAAGAAACCATAAACTTTCGATAGATATATAGCTTAATTAAGTAAACTTAAGAAAACTATGCACTTTTGCCCAGCAAACACATTTTTAAGCAATTTTTAAGTAATTTTCAATTTAGGCAATGTTTTTGCACATTATTTTTTTAGTAACCGTACCACAAGTAAACTTATTGAAATAACACATTTAGTAAGGAGTAAAACGCCGCTTTATCTTAAAAAATCCGTCACTAATTGACTGAGCTATTGAAGTTTTTATAAAAACCGTATTTTTGCAAAAATAAAAGCTTTGTTCGTCCCAGTTCATATCTCTCATTATTCTCAATAAAAATACATAAAATTCATCAAAATAGATAAAAAGAGTAAAAACAAGTAAAAAATACGTTAAGTTCGGCCGGGCCGAACTTTATATACCCTCCACCATGGATAGCATTCCACAGAGGCTGTCAGCTTTCGTAGAAGTGTAGTAATATTACAGGAAAATATATTTTTTAATTTAGCCAAAGCAAACCAAATATGAAAAAAATATTTTATAAATAAATATAATATTTTTATTATTTCAAACCCTGCTTGCAATGCTACCAATACACTATATATATCGAAAAAATAGTTCAAGTCAATCCAAAAATTAAATATTTTTATATTTATGTCTTCAAAAAAGCTTTAATATCATAAATATTGGTAGATAGTGGGTGCTACAGTTGGGTGTATTTCCATTCTATTTTAGTTCCAAAAGTATACATTTTGAAAATCCATTATCGGACGTACATAGTCCAAAATAACCTAACTTCATGATTCAACAAATTTTTGCCGTAAAAGTAAAAAGTACAAATTTCGAAAAATCTTTTTTTTTTGGCAGTACGAATTTGTAAAAAACTTTTTATTTGTCGTGTCTATGCAGTCAGAGGAATGTATATTCCGAATTTCATGACTCTAGCTGCGGTCATTTGGTTGGTACTATTTGTATCCCCTTTTTCCATTTTAACCCCAAAAAGTACGAATTTCGAAAAATCCATTTATTTTACGTGTCTACGCAATCAGAGGAATGTATGCACCGTATTTTATTTTTTTATTTTTATTTATTTATTATGAATTACAGTACAAAGTAAATTTATATTCTAATTTTGGGTCCGGGGATTGAGCCGGAGTGACTAAGACCATTGTAGCTAGTTGTTGCAGCGACAGACCAGAGCCTCTGGTTGAAATCGAACCCACAACCCCCACGCTGATAGCCGAGCACGCTACCAACTCGATTACCGGGGCGCTTGCCGTATTTTATTATTCTATGTACAGTCGTTTGGTTTGTACCATTTTTATCCCTCTATTCCCATTTTATCCCTTAAAAGTACGAATTTGGAAAAAATACTTTTATATTATGTATCTACTCAATTAAATGTGTGTTTCTAGCTGTTGTCGTTTGATAGGTACCATTTTTATCCCTTTTTGCCCCATTTTACCCCCTACGAATAAAAATCACTTTGGACATTTTTGTTATAGGGGGAATGCGCATGCCCAATATCAAGTAAGTACAAGCAGACATATTGAAAAAATGTGCTTAAATACTCTAAAATATTAGGGGTTATTATGGGTATTTTTAGTCCTTGTCAGGGAAAAATATTTCCCTTTGGGCCGATTTCGCCCACTTTCAATCCCAACCGATCTATGACTATGAGACGCATTTATGGAAAATTTGGACGTCCTAGCTCCTTTCGTTTAGATGCTAGCGTACTTTCGACAGACGGAGAGACGGACGGACGGACATGGCTAGATAGTCTGAGAATTTTATCACAATCAAGAATATATATACTTTATAGGGTCCCAGGTCGATATTTCAAGGTGTTACAAACGGAATGACAAAGTTAGTATACCCCCATCCTGGAGGTGGAGGTTATAAAAAGCATGGCGACCATTTTAATAAAAAATCCCCATTTTGGAACACATTTTTTCCACACATTGGGGAATTCGGATGTTTTTTTTTTTTAAAGTGGGAAATCTAGTAACATTTTCATAGTTTTTATCATTTTAGCGAATTTTAAGTATTTTAAGAGCTTACGTGTGCAAAGCTACGGGTTTTTACCCGTAACTCAATATTTTGGTGGTGTCTGGGAAATTTCAAATACAGATTCCTGTTCTGCTCGACAATATCCACCAGACAATACCACAAATATCACTTCTCAGAGTTTTCTACTTCGTTTTTTAGCAATGTGTTATATTTATATTTTCTCTCTTTTTCAAGATGTCGATCGAAAACCTACCTATGTGAAAGAATTAGTTTCGTCAGGATTTTGGTTTCTCTAGAGGGAATTTTCAGTCCTTTTTTCCCTAAATTTTCTCTCTGGACCGATTTCGCCCATTTGCAGACACACATTTGAAAATATGAACAGCCTAACTCATTTCTAGGGGAAGCTTATTGCATGAACCATATTGTTGAAAGCGTCGAAGCAGGATGTGGAGGGCATTACTCCTGGCCATAAGGAACAAGCGAAGTGCTGATGATCATGCGGCACTACAAAACGATCCACAATCGCTTCAAATGTCTAGCTGATACCTAATTATGTATTGGCACTTTCTTCCTTTCCTTCGATGCCAAACACTGTGCCAAGACTACGGATGATGGGATAAAATGGAGTGGTTGGTTGAAAAGTAACAGATAATAAGACAAAAAGGAACAAAAGCAGCAACACAAAAGACACACAACACAGCGAGCTATAAAACAGGAAATTTTATAAAGTGTCATGAATAACAGAAAGGAAAAACACATTGCGAACAGCAACAACGACACTCAAGCACACGGAGGCACACTCTCGCACACACACACTCGCTCACAAACAAATGAAAATTATGAAAATTTGTGAAAATATGGATATGAATCATTTTACATAATTATTAAACGAAATCTTTTAATGGAAATCCGAAAACAAAAAGCACACTGCCAGCACAACATACTTACGTACATACATATCTATTAACCGAAATCAAGGGAAAGTTTGAAGTTGAAAAGTTTCCCTCCTCGCCTTTCTATTAAGGAAAATCATTTTTCTCTACTGTTTATTTTTTCCTTCCAAAAAGAGACGACAGAAAATCATGCAAAAAAAGAGTGTTTTTCCTAAAGGGATAATTGTCATTGTTTTGAAATTATCACAGATATACATACATACATATATCACAAAACAATGTACTTTTCATTTCTTACCCTTTCAACGTCGACGTTCAACCCTCTTGCCCGACTCCAGCTGTTTAGCGCCTGAGAGTGAAGAAACAACACACTAAAGGGTATGTATTTAACTTCGGCATTATGTGTCGATGACATTTTTTCAGCTTAACTTAACATATGTAAATTTGTGTGTACAATGTTTACATACAAACTTTCCCCCTCCCCCAATCAGGATCCCATCTAATCTAGTTTATTGAACTCTGAGAGTGTTTAGGGGGTACCACTCTCAGGTTCCATATGAAGGTTCATTCCTGGTCCCAGATAGAATGAAGTAAAATAATAATATCTTCTATATAAAAATATTTCGGCGGATCTCTTTAATTATCAGAATAACAAGTCGAACGGAAAATTCAATTCAGTTTTAGTTGCTCCACCTCACTTCACGAACGAAGCAAAGAACCTCCGAGAAACCAAAAACCCTGTTTAAAGTAAATGACTGGTTTTCGTTCGTCATCGACAGGGCGTAAAAGTAGTATTTCTTGTTATAACACCACATGAATGTTCAAACATTTTTCAAAAAAGGTTGGTCAGCATCCAGTTGATTCTTAAGACCCATTACTTAATCACTAAGAGAAAGTTTGGTTATATCCAGCCAGAAGGATTGAGATATGTGATTAGATCGCCTTGTCCATTCCCGCTATTATCCCCACTAAAACATCTCATTACAAGGTAATGACATATCTTATCCTCAGCATTACTTAATATTTATAAATAATGACTGATGAGTAAAGCTAACGATAATTCGTAAAGAACTTTCAACTTCTTGTATGACTACCTGTAACTGCTTACATACCGGTATAAAAATATTTCGAATGGTAAGTCGTTGTAAGTGATTTTTAAACGATTTTCAATTTTTCCACGGCCGATAAAGTAAGGTCATGAAATAAATTTTGCTTTAGGACAACTGTGACGTGAATTTATTGGAATTTGCAATCGCAGCGGAAGTGTTCGATAGTTGTTCAATTCTTCTCTTCTATTGCAGCAGAGAAGGGCTCTGGAATGATGGCTAGAATTCATCCGATTTGCCTATAAATAGCGAAATGGTCCAATATATATTTCTGATAGCTCCGTGAGGATACGGCCATCACCAAATCTAGACTAC
The DNA here is from genome assembly GCA_947397865.1 of Polietes domitor. Lineage (NCBI taxonomy): Eukaryota > Metazoa > Arthropoda > Insecta > Diptera > Muscidae > Polietes > Polietes domitor. The sequence goes on from OX377620.1 coordinate 99,133,530, forward strand.
TCTTCTTCATTATAACACAGCTTCTGCGGTAATCATTGTATTGGTCCATTCTTTTATAGTTGTAGACTAGTTGGCCATGTCCTCTTAACACCATCGTAATTCCACGTGTTATATTCTTAGCAATTAAGGTTTGGGGTCCGGGAATTCCCGAATCGAAAAAATTTTTGCGGGAATTCCCGGGAAAAAATTTTAAATTTTCCGGGAATACGGGAAATATTAAAAAATATGTAATTGACTATTTTGAGCATCAATTTAGTTATAAAGGGCGATTTTTTAGCTATTATCTTTTTAACAACACTGGTTTAAACAGCTGACGCAGGTTTCGTGTTTTGTTTCACTGTCAAACATCTTCAGTTTGGTCTATAATTTAACCATGAATCGTCTTACAAACGAACAACGCTTGCAAATTATTGAATTTTATTATCAAAATGCGTGCTCTGTTAAGAAAGTTCATCGCGCGCTTCTTCCATTTCATGGTCATCGACCCACTGAAGCGGCTATTCGGGCTATTGTGACTAAATTTCGCACCAAATTTACATTGTTGGACATTAAACCACCAACACGCTTACGTAGAGTGCGAACTGAAGAAAATATCGCAGCTGTATCGGCCAGTTTTAATGATAATCATCAATTATCGATTCGTCGCCGTTCGCAGCAATTGGGCCTCTGTTACTCAACAACGTGGAAAATTTTGCGGAAGGATTTAGGTGTGATGCCTTTCAAAATACAGCTGGTGCAAGAATTGAAGCCGAACGACCTACTGCAACTTAAAATTTTTGGTGAATGGGCTCTTGGAAAGTTGACCGAAGATCCACACTTTTACCGAAAAATTTTGTTCAGCGACGAAACTCATTTTTGGCTCAATGGGTACGTAAATAGGCAGAATTGTCGATTTTGGAGTGAATATCAGCCAGAAGCATTGCAAAAGCTACCAATGCATCCAGAAAAAGTCACAGTTTGGTGCGGTTTATGGGCTGGTGGCATCATTGGACCGTACTTCTTCAAATATGATGCGAATCGTAACGTAACTGTGAATGGTGAGCGCTACCGTGAGATGATATCCAACTTTTTTTGCCCAAAATGCAAAAGCTTGACTTGCATGACATGTGGTTTCAACAAGATGGTGACACATGCCACACAGCACGCGCAACAATGGACTTATTGAGAGGCGAGTTCGGTGAACATTTTATTTCACGTTCGGGACCGGTCAACTGGTCGCCTAGATCGTAATCTTCAAACATTAAATTATATGGACCATACTATCGATTCAAATAAAGATTTCATGCATTTTTTTGAATTTTATGTGTTTTCTTTTTTGAAAAACTTTCCTATAGCTTTTAAAAAATCACCCCTTACTATATAAAAGGAAAATTGCTGAAACCAGATAGGGGAATACACATTTTTTGTGAAGATATTTCCAAGATTTTTATAGCGAAACAAAAACATAATGCTGACAATACTATGGCTGACATTAAATTTCTTGTTTTCCAAAAAAAGAAAATCGCCGAAATAAATTATGAAAATCACCTCAAAGAATAATTTTCTTTACATGTGAAGCCAGTAAGATGTGATCTAAAATTGTTCACTTGGAAACGTTCAAGAGAAATATTTAAATGACCATTTGTGAGAACTAAGGGCTGCACTATTTCAATGTTTTTATTTTTATGAATTTATTTAATTAATATTAACATTTTTTAATGTTTCCATTTCTTCTACAGTTTAGAATAGTTCCCCTCTTTTTCTGTAAAATATTTTCCTCTCTAGACGAATGAATCTTCTAAATTAAACACATCATAACATTCTTTTATTTTTTTAATTTTGAATCTAGTGTAGGTGTCAGTCCGTTGTGCTTGTCATTTAAATGTCCAGTATTAGGACAGTAAAATATATTTAAAATGGAAAATAATTTCTTAAATATTTTAACAAAAACGTTCGGTTTTAATTTTAATATCTCAGTATTTTAACATGTTATTTTCATTTGTTAATTTTCATTTCAATTATTTTCGTAATAACTACTACAATAATATAAAATACTTATTGTTAGATTATTAATATTTGTTCTATTCTTCCCGATCCCTTGTTTATTTAGGAATTGCATTCATATTGAAAATTATCAAAAATGTACGAAAACCTTTAAATAGTGTACACGGACGTGTACGGTGTACTTCAATGGGTTAAAAAAGCACACCAATGTTGGTATAATAAACCATATTGGACGTACCTAAAGTAAAATATAAATCCCGAGAATTCCCGGGAATGAAACTTTTCATTCCCCTTTTCCCAGGAAATAAAAAAAGTCCCGGAAACCCCAAACCCTATTAGCAATAGCAGGTTCCTGGATCCGAATCTGTTATATGATGTCTAGATTAACGATTCATAAATTCGGTCAGACTACACAGTCAGTTCTTCAATACACTGGCCAATGAGACTAAATTTTAGATATCCAAGATAAAAGGACACCCTAGATGTATACTCAGATGCGAATAGGGAAGTTCATTGAATGCTTCCCTAACTATCAAGGCTTTCACTGAAAAGATGTAGCAAACATTCGAAAGCAAGACTGTGTGTACTGTCACATTTTGCCGAAAGGACACCGGATCGGTCTCCACAATCCACAATTTTATATCAATCTTACAGCTGTGTCTATTCGGACTTCTAATCATTATGTACTGAATGCACTAGTCGTAGATATTCAAGCGAACGATATATTAGCTAACAATAACCTCTCCAGAGTCACTTTCACTGTATCTGACCACCATGATAGTGCCCCGTAAGTAAGTAGTGGACGTATTATGGAAACACACACCATTTAAAGAGTGATTTTTTTGAGGTTAGGATTTTCATGCATTAGTATTTGACAGATCACGTGGGATTTCAGACATGGTGTCAAAGAGAAAGATGCTCAGTATGCTTTGACATTTCATCATGAATAGACTTACTAACCAGCAACGCTTGCAAATCATTGAATTTTATTACCAAAATCAGTGTTCGGTTCGAAATTTTTTATCGACAAATTTTGTTCAGCGATGAGGCTCATTTCTGGTTGAATGGCTACGTAAATAAACAAAATTGCCGCATTTGGAGTGAAGAGCAACCAGAAGCCGTTCAAGAACTGCCCATGCATCCCGAAAAATGCACTGTTTGGTGTGGTTTGTACGCTGGTGGAATCATTGGACCGTATTTTTTCAAAGATGCTGTTGGACGCAACGCTACGGTGAATGGCGATCGCTATCGTTCGATGCTAACAAACTTTTTGTTGCCAAAAATGGAAGAACTGAACTTGGTTGACATGTGGTTTCAACAAGATGGCGCTACATGCCACACAGCTCGCGATTCTATGGCCATTTTGAGGGAAAACTTCGGAGAACAATTCATCTCAAGAAATGGACCGGTAAGTTGGCCACCAAGATCATGCGATTTGACGCCTTTAGACTATTTTTTGTGGGGCTACGTCAAGTCTAAAGTCTACAGAAATAAGCCAGCAACTATTCCAGCTTTTTCCGAAGAAATTCGGGCTATTCCGGCCGAAATGCTCGAAAAAGTTGCCCAAAATTGGACTTTCCGAATGGACCACCTAAGACGCAGCCGCGGTCAACATTTAAATGAAATTACTAAATGAATTCTAACGTTTCAAATAAAGAACCGATGAGATTTTGCAAATTTTATGCGTTTTTTTTTTTAAAAAAGTTATCAAGCTCTTAATAAATCACCCTTTAGCTTCAGCTCTTTTCTCTCTCTTTTCAGTCGATGTTCAGTGATTTGCTTCAAGGAGAGTTTTTAGTTAGGCTGGATACTTCGTGTAGTCGGCTGCCGGAAGTTCATTGTCACATAAATGGAGAAGTCTGAAGGTTGGCATTTTGGATAACTGAATATTGATTTTGTAATTCCAAGGCATCGGCCACAGTTACGTTTTTTAATTCTATTCTATTTTCCACTTTTGTTAGTAACCACAACAGAGGGTAGTGTACCCGGCTTCCAAACTAACTGAGCTAGGAGGTTGGCATTAAAAATAAGCCAAATCGATCCAGCGCCAAAAAAATTTTCCCTCACAAGGACTGATGGAACCTCTGACATGTCAAAGCATTTTGGATGATGACTGCTTTATATTCAATATTCGGACCAGTCGAACTTAGCGCCTTTTTACTTCTTTATCATATGAATCACCTCGTGTGAGTCAATATTAGTTGGTTCGTTTCGATTGTCTGTTATAATAGCTATAAGACCATGTAATTAATGTTCCTTTCTTGTATACTTTCAGATCTTTCTCATCCTTATATTGGATTCGGTAGATACCTCTTGTATTTTCGAACTGGGAAATGAGTGTCGAGGAAAACCTCAAGGGCACTATAACATTACTGTCCAGCAAAAAAGAGCATCCCAAGAAGTGAAATATCCTCACTTTGTGATCCGGAATATTACATGGGGTTGCTTCTTGCGAAAGTATGATCAAAGGAGTGATTTTAGGAACCAAACACCAAGAACGCAAAAAATAGATATTATATAGGGTTTTCCAACAAAAGGTGTTATTTTGGTATTCAAAGAAAAATGCAATTTTTTGAGATAAATGATCGGATGTTTATTTCATAATAAAGAGGAAGGTATGCGTTAATAATGAAAAACAACATCAGCCATATGACCACAACGACCACGCTTACAGAACCATATCCTTTTCATGAAATTTTCCATAACCAAATCGCAAAGTAGGGCAGCCACTTGTCCTCGATAACCTCACGAATTCTATCTTTGAGGTCTTGAATCGACGCTGGGCTGTTGGCGTAGACCTTATTTTTCACGTGGCTCCAAAGGAAGAAGTCGCAAGGTGTTAATTCACAAGATCTCGGTGGCCAATTGTGATCACCTCTTCGAGAGATAACTCGGCCCGGAAACTTTTCCCGTAAAAGAGCAATGGTTTCGTTGCTTGTGTGGCACGTATCGCCGTCTTGTTGAAATTAAACGTTGTCCAGATCAATGCCATTCAACTCCGACCATAAAAAATCATTAATCATCTCTCGATAGCGCAATCCATTCACCGTAACTGTTGATCCAAACTCATTTTCTTCGAAAAAGTAAGGTCCAATGACCCCGCCGGACCATAAACCCCACCAAACTGTCACACGATGAGGAGGAGAGGCTTCTCAACAATAACTCTTGGGTTTTCCTAGTCCCAGATGCGTCAATTTTGCTTGTTGGCGTAGCCACCGAGATGGAAATGGGCCTCATCAGTCAAGATGATTTTTCGATGAAATTCCGGATCATTTTCATTCATGAATTTTAATAATTTCAGTGCGTCGTTGAAGCGTGTATCGTTCCATTTCTAGTAATGGCGTAGCTTCTACTTGTCAAATGTCAAAGAAAAAAAGCTTCAAAATTGACAGCTACCTAAATACCGGGTGATTCAAAATAACACCTCTTGTTGAAAAACCATGTATAAATATATATTCGTTACAGTTTATTAAAACAACTTTCTGAGAGCCGAAAATATGTTCATTCTGCATCTTAGTTTTTTTGCTGGGTGGAGTCTATGTTACATTAGGCTAATTAATTTGCTTAATATCTTCAGACGGTGTTACGTCTTCCTGCTGCATGGCATGTGGAAGGCCCGGCCAAAGTACCTATAGAAGGCCCGGCCAAAGTACCTATAGAATATGTTAGACTCGGCTCGGATTGATACTCTTTGGTGTTCGTATTATCAGATCCAACTGCTAATTTGCTTAATATCTTCAGACGATGTTCATACGGTGTTTAATAGAATATTTATGTTAGACTCGGCTCGGATTGATACTCTTTGGTGTTCGTATTATCAGTTCCAACTGGGAAATGAGTGCAGAGGAAAACCTCGAAAGATTCAACGGGGCTCTAAGCTAATTCAAGTAATAAATTTGATTTGACTCCAGCTCTGGGGAAGCTGTAAACAACAAGGGTGTAGCCAGGGTTTGGCAATACATTTACTTTCCTGGGGTGTAGCTTACATTACCCTTTCTAGCTGATCCATAGTCCAATCAGTAACGTAAGACGATTTTGCAAGAGGAAACGCGATAGAACCATCGCCAGTCGGTCCATCTATTCTTGTAATCAACTGATTGGACCAGTAACGTAAGACGATTTTGCAAGAGGTTTATTTCCCTGCGATGTAGCTTATCAACATCCCTTCCAGATGTCTCAAACACTAACCTAAGACGATTGTGGCAACACACGGTTAAATGGTGATTATGGGAGAACAGTAACGTTAAGGAATTACAGTGTTGCCACCAAAATAATCAAACCGAATATTAAGCCGTCAAAGTTCGAACATAAAAAATTTTCGTACCCATTATAATTCCCTCGGAATCCCCATAAATACTCACATACATAAATCAACATTCGATTTAAAGTGATGAACAGATCATATGGACTGGCCATCATAACCTCTGTTATTTGATGGGGATGATGTTCAGCAACGAATACATACATACATATTCATGGAGTGATGGATATTAATGTATGTATAACAGATTGGTCCAAGACACAGTTGAAAGACTCGTTCGTTGCATTCTCACATGCTGCGTCTTCGGTGTAAAACGATACCATAATTGTTGGTGGTGGAAGTGATAATAATTTTTGGTTACAAAAAAATCGAAAAAAAGAGGGAGAGTAAAATACACAACAAGATGAAGAAGAAAAAACCGAAAAATGAAACCATACAACAAAGCGAAATAATGAAAAAAACCCTCACAACAACTAAATTTACGACAATGGACGGACGGGCGTATTGACTGACGACGACAACGACGCGTTCATTTGCCACCAAAATGTATGAACGTTGTACTCGTCGTATACAGAAGTACGACATACAAACAGACAAGCGAGAGTATGTGGTGTGCATGTGCACATGAATATAAAACGGAATGGATTGACAATCATAACAACAACAACTACTGCAACAGCAACAATAATAAGAAATAATTAAACAAATGGCCGCAACGACAACAAGAAATGAAATCATACTGCACCGACCGACCGGCAGTATGCGGCGCGACCACTGGCAACTACATGCCTACATGTGTATGTAGTTGTAATTGCCAGAAGAAGAAGAATAATAATTTTTCTATCCTCGCTTTTCCTTTATCCCCACCAACACCCGTTCGTCTTCGTCACTTTCTTTGGTTTCTTTGGAATAAAGATAATGCGGCGCAGTATGGGAAATGTTTAGATTTTTCAATTCGACAAAGTGTAGAAAAAATACAAAAACAACAAAAAACACAGCGGAATGAACAGCAACAATAACAAAAGAAGTGAACAAATAGAAAGAATTGTTAACATCTTTTTAAGCAGTGTGGTCGCTCGGGTCGGTTGTCGATTGTTTGTTTGTTTGCCGATTCTGTGTAAGGTGTCAGTTATGTGTGCGTGTGTGCGCTCAAGAGACGAGAGTGGAGAGCCGAGGAGAATTCACTCTCAGAGTGTAGTGGTCGATGATAATCACGCACACACAGCCGAAGCCACACGAGCTGTGCACACACACACGAACCGGCACACACTTTGTGTTTGTTGCATGCTGACGGCAGTAGTGGTGGTGTTGCCATCAGGAAATGAAATTTGCTTAATTTCGTTATAGTGAGTATGTGGCTGTGTGTGTGTGTGCTTGTGCTCCTGAAAGTGTTCCGGCTGCTCTGCATGTATGTGTATGTGTGTGGTTGTTTTTTCGGAATTGAAAAGGGCGTAAGCGGAAGGTTGTCAGTGGGGATGTTACGTTACAGCCCATTTGTAACATGCTGAGAATTTTGGCAAAACACAAAAAAGCAGCAACACAACGACCGACCAAAAGACGTCAAGGAAAACGTCGATTGACAATCTGCTTCAAGTCGAAGTTAGTTGTATGTGTGTGTGTGTATTCAGTATAATGTAATGACAATCAGAACTAACGATTATAGGGCATTAATTGAAAACTGAAAACATCCACATACACAACAAGAGCCTGTAATTATGAGACGCCCCTGTGCACACAAAGGGTTTTCATCCAGGCGGGCTTATGTTAGGCGGTTTTTTTACACTGAAAGTGGATGATATCAGTGTTGGATAATCGAATGGTACACACATATTTTCCATATAAATCGATAACGCTTAACAATGGTAGACGTGTAAATGAACCTTCAATTACACTACTTGGGAATTAGAAGCGAGGTATTGTTTGTAGCCAGACTAGAGCGGAAAGGCGAAGATCTCTGTAATTGGGGTCATATTCATATGGAGAGTCGAAACGCCAACAAAAGGCGAAAATTGTTTAAAAATGTAGCCCAAATTAAGGGACTAAGAATAACAGAATTAAAAGGACGTTGCAAAATTCGCACAAAATCTGAAGTCAGCTGACAGTTCAATGTTGTTAACATCTAACAAGGGAATGCACACGTTCATTCTACAGTATTGCCGGTATATTAGAGTCTGTCGACTTTACGTATAAGAGTCATTCCATGTCAAATCGAACAAAAAACAATCACATGCAAATCATGGAAAATATTCTTCATCAAAAATATTTCACACGTGTCTTTGGTAAAATATACAAAATTATTTAATTTTATTCCATGTCAAACAAAAAAATCTCATATATCCGATCTTTGTGCAAATTTCAGGAAATATTCTTCCTGAGACTCGTATAAAATTATTTTAAAAAGTCTTAAACAATTATTTATAGTGATATATGTAGATTTCGCAAAAAGCTACTAAACATGATTACATCGATGTCATTCTTGATGTATTCTCAGAAAATTGTTTGCTGAAGATCAATGGGTCTTATTTTTAGTATGTGCAGTTCCATATTAGGAAAATCATGATATTTGTATGCAAAATGTTATATTTACATACTATTATAATTATTTTACCGTAGTTGTACTTAAGACCATAGGAAGCAACATGCCTTCATAATTATTAACCAGGTTTGGTTACAAGAATACAAAATGGTCTTGAGCCAGGACAATATCCCAGTTAAAATCAAATATTGATTACAGACCAAAAAAATACAAACGAAAAAACTAAAACAAAAAAAACGTTGCCACGGCAGAAGTATTGCTGGGTGACTATAACTGCATATACACATACTTACATATGCAACTCAATGAGATGCTTGTAAGATGGCATGTGTGCTTTATTACTTGGTGCGATTTTTTAAACGCATATTCGACAAGTGAGTTGTGCTTCTCGTTCGTTTGTAAAAATCATTTCCTTAAAGAGGCCGGGTTTGATGTTGAAAAGTCGCTGCGAAGCCACTTGAAAAGACTTTTGACATGGTCGAAATCATTATCGTGGTAGTCTGCAGCCAAGTAATAAATGTAACCATGCCATTTGTAAATAAATTTGCATTCTATTAAATATAGATGTAAAATGGTCTTGAGCCAGGACAATATACCAGTTCAAATCAATTATTTTTTATTTCAAAAAAATTTTGATGTCAAATGAAAGAGAACTATTAAAATAACACCATTTCATATTTAAAAAATATATTTTTTTTTCTAATACAGATTATAAAGTGGTTCCAACTTCAAAATTCTAGTCTGCGTATATTCCAACAAAAACAAACATTATTTACAACTTCGAAAAAGTAGTAGGCCATGATTTCTGTGTTAACTTTTTTGATGCAAAATTAAGCATTTCTGTAATCTTAATTTGTGTATACTGTTTGTGAAATTCGCGCACGTATTTATTTGTGTGTTTAGGTGATACAAAAAGTAATCTTTTAAAAATAAAAACATCCAACATTGATTGGAGTAAAACTATAAGAGCAAGAGGGAGTAGATGTAGTCACTTTACACCATTTATTAGTCCAAGGGATCATAAGTAAGTACTATTAATCTTAAGTTGCAGTTTTTTGCAATATTTTCATTAGAGTCATTTTAATTGACCCATATTATTACAATCGAAAATTTCCTCATTATCAGAAAAGTGGACATGACCCGCCCAATCTTTTTCTAAAAATCAGAAATAATGTCACATATCAAAGTACCAAATTTCAGAATTTTATGATGGTAAATAAAAAAGTGATAGTTATTATTAAAAAGTGGGCGTGGCAAGTCCAATTTAAAAAAAAATCAGAAATAATGTCACATATGAAAACGCCAAATTTCAGAATTTTATGATGGCAAATTAAAAATTTATAGGGTTTTGGCAGTAAATTACCACTGTGGAATATGAAAAAAATCACAGTAAACTTTTACGCTAATACCCAATAATTGACAAATTGCATACAAAAAGCGTGTAAACTGTAACAAGTTATAGGGTAGAACCACCAAAATGTTAATGTTTATGTATAAAAATCCAAATAATGATTAAAATGCATTTAAATAATAAATATAATAAAAACTTGCAATAATATCCCTATTATTAGGGGTTGTTTTGGTATATTTTTTATTTATTACGGATACTATAGGGTCTGCCATCTAACTTTTTTTTTCAACTATTCAACCGTTATTATTTGTGGGGTGCCCTCAGCAGCCATTTGAATGAAATTATTTTCCATTATTAACCGGAATGATTGTACTTTCAAATAAAAAAGAAATTTGAGAAAATATTCAGTAGTTTTTTATAGCATTTTCAAATAAAAAAGTTATTTGTTGAAATATGTGGTTTCTAGAGCGGAAAAAGTAAATCATAGCAGACATTGGTATGGGGTCCGCCATCTAAGTTTTTTTCAACTATTCAACCGTTGGACTATTATTTGTGGGTGCCCGAGGCAGCCATTTGAATGAAATTATTTTCCATTATTAACCGGAAGGATTGTACTTTCAAATAAAAAAAAAGAAATTTGAGAAAATATTCAGTAGTTTTTTTATAGCATTTTCAAAAAAAATTATTTGGCGGACCCTATATAATGCTCACAAACTATCATAAATCTAAGAGTAAAATAAATCTGCTAGTTTATTAAAATTTGGCAGCGAAAATGAAAAAACCAAATTAATTTTAGATTAGATGTGGATGCATAGGTATATTAAAGTATTTTCATGTTCGCAAATCCCTAGCAGGGATCAATACAACTGAGCAACAATGGGCAGTGTACTTTTGCGGAAATTAATTTGAAAATAAATAACACGGAAATTTTAGAACAAGGTTTGGCGAAAGTATACAAGTGCATCAGTAAACACCTGGATTCATAAGAAGGCCTAGGGTCGGTAAAATCAAGAGAAAACCTAAGTCCAATTTATTATCAATATTTCCTTCATTAACAGTGGCTTACGTAAAAAATTAAAAAAAAATATTTTTTTTTTCAAAAAAAAAAATAATAAATAAAAATAAAAAAAATAGTTTTGTACTTATTTCATAGCTAATATTTTAACGAAGAAAACAATACTATGAAAAAATGACCTTCTTTGTAGACACAAAAGAATTAAACACATCATGATTTTTGTTTAATTTTTGGTTAAACCTCTTTCTAACGAAGGAAACCAAGTTCTGTAAGAAGACAATCTATAGATATAAGTATAAGTTATGTTGTTAGTTATTGTTGAAATAAGGGAATTTCAAAAAATTATGTGTCACTTTTAGTCATGTTTTGCTTAAATTTATTTAGTCATACGTGAAGACGACATGTGCGTCTACATTTATCCACAGATTTTCTTCAAATAGGTTTTTTATACCTTTCACCACAGGATATACCCCCAATATTAAGTTTGCCATTCCGTGTGTAACACCCTGAAATATCGACCTGTGACCTTATAAGGTATATATATTCATCATCGACATGAAATTCTAAGGCGATCTAGTCAAGTCGGTCTTTCAAAAAGTCGCTCATACCTTGAGGGTTGAAATGCGGCAAAAAGGGATAACTATGATACCAATATACAAGTAATATAAAGAGATTTCCTTTAAGGGGTAAAATGTGGAAAAAGGGATAAAATTAGTACCGACCAAATGGCTGCAGCTAGATTCATAAAATTCGATGTGGAAATTCCAAATTGTGTATACTTGCCAAATAAAAAAAAATTAAATAAAATACTTTTAAAGTGAAAACGGCGAGAAAGAGGAGGAAAGTAAGTAACACTCAGTCGGTTAAAACGACTTATATATACCCTCACCCTCAGAGAACATATATAAAGAATTAAACTTAAGGCAGGATAATTTATGCGGAAGGTACTAGGAGGTTCGTGTCACATAGTCCCAGCTTCCACATTTATAAAACAATTGTAAAAACATGATCAAATATCGAGTCATAGTGGACTCCAGGCACCAGTATAGAAGTTATGAAGTTATATTATGAGGGACGGGGCATGGCTAAATTCAAATATCAAATTGCAAATGATTTGGACTACCCGTATGGATGTTATTTCGGTTTTATAGTAACCAATGTTTATGCCACATTGTGTGGAAGGTGTGGCAATATCTCCCTTATTCCATGCGAATGTAACTTCTATAAAAGCATTGACAAATATCAAATTTCGTAGTATTCCGATCATCTGTATAGAAGTTATAACAGCTGTAATTTTACGTAGTTTTGGGTGATTTGCGTGGGAGGTACTGGAAGGGACGTGGTAAAACCCACCATATTTAGTACACTTAAATTGATTATAAAAACAATATCAAATACCAAAATATAGCTGAGTATTCGTGTGGAAGTTACATTAGTTTTAATTTAACATATGAATATGGGTTATTTGTGTGGGAGGTACCAGAAGGGACATGTCAATTACGCCCATCTTCGAACTTAAACTAAGTTTGGGAAAAATATCACTACGTGCAAAGTTTTAATTGATTCCATAGCTTCTTTTGTGAGTTATCGTGTACACCTGCCAGCCAGACGGAAATGGCCGAAACAGATTAAAAAGTTGTGAAACGGATTTGGTACAAACATACTTGGGGTCTTAAGTCACTCCTTCAATTCGTTGCACTTTGTTCTGTCCCAAGTGATATATACCCTCCTACTCTATACAATGAGGATATAATGACCGAAATCGGTCCAAAATGTACCATTTATTCTCTAGCAACGCCAATAATCTCTAATTATTGTTTTGTATTAATTATTGTCTAAGTATTGTTTTTATATAGTCACATGATAAAAAACATTTCTGTAGCCTCGCCCTGTAAGTGGACGTGACCTATAAATTAATTAATTAATTTTAATTCAAAATAATAACAATAAAAAATCAGAATTTATTTAATACATATCGCAAGATATGATAATTTGCCTAATATGTTACAACACTTCTACGTGAAGTCGATAGCCTCTCGGTTGTCCCAACCAAAAGATTTATTTTCCGAGAACTCTATTCTACAGGATAATCAAATTTTCTATCTTTCACATTAAAGAAGGCCTTACTTTATTTAAAAGAAAAACGTACTCTTCCCACATCCCTCTCCCTTCCTTGGCAAAAAGAGGTCAAGAATACCTGGTGTGTTCCGTCGAGATATGCCTTAATTTGGCAAGTGTCCAAATCTCTTTACATGTCACGCCGATTGGCTTTAACCAAAACACACTACACCCCACCCACCCTAATGCTTTCCTCCCCACCCCAACCCAAAAAACTGGTTGAATCAGTTTATTGCCACATGACGTCATGGTCATAGGGTTTTCAGCCGGCTGTGAAAAACAAGGCGAGATGTATGTGGTGATGACGTATTTAGATAATTAAAGTGGATTTCTCTCGGTTCTGTTAATCATTTCATTTTTTGGTTTGGTTTTATTTGGTTTGGTCTTTGTCCCCCCCCAAACTTGTTACATTTTGCTTGGGGTTTGTATGTGTGTTTTTCTTTTCTTTTCGAAATAATAATTTAATTCAATTTCACTTAACTTCTACAAGTTTTCTTCACATTTTCGTTGTTGTGGCCGTGGTGTTGTTGGCTTCTTTCTTTTTTTCGGTCGGTCGGTTGGTCTTCTTCTATATTTTATCTACAATTCTCGGTATGTTTGTTTGTTCGACGACGTTGCGACGTAGTTGTAGCATTTGTGTCGAAATTCGAAATTGTAGCTACTCGTACGTACTCGTTCGTTCGTACTGCTTCACAGATACCAGATACCGTACGACCAGCAACCACCAAAGCCAAGCCAAAGCAAAGCAAACCAAGTCAAAATACAGCAACTCGTAGATACAGCCAGTCAGCCAGCCAGCCATCCCAGTCATGCCATATACCCGTGGTGGATACATGACTGGCTGACTGGCTGGCTGCCGGGTTGCTTCGTTGGTTGGCTGGCTGGCTCACTGTACATGCTCGCAGTGTGAATGTTCAACTTGGAAATTTTGGCATAAGACACGTACAACAAAATTAAAAGTTATTTCTCTGGCAAAGAAGTAGACGACGAAGAAGTGAATAAAAAAGCCAAGAATTAAATTTTTAAAAGCGAACATTGCAAGTGTTTTGCGTTTTGTATGTTCGTTTGCGATAAAGATGGACAACAGTCACAGTCTGTAGTAGCAGCAGCAGCAGCAGCAGTTGTGGATGGAGTTGTTTGAAGAAGTTCGAAAATGCTGACAGAGCTTGTTTTGAATTACCTTGGACGGAAAGAAACGTTCACAGAGCCAGCCAGACAGACAGACATGACAATACGTTCGTTGATGGTATACTTAGCGCGACAAAGCAAGTGACATTTGATGTGGAAAAGTTTCAACAGACTCGTTTTCGAATTGTCTTTGCGATAGATGGCATAAATGTTGCCCCCAATATTGCGTGAAGGGAAAACTAAGGGAATGACATGGTTTCAAATAGGGTGTGCTGCAATTCAAGCATGTTTTAAAGTTGAGGTTTCGTGCCACCAAAAAATGCTATTTAAACAAACATTTACAAACAAATAATTTTCGTCATTTTGATCACAAAAGTACTAATACCGGAAGATCTATACATTTTACGCTTCTATATACACACACCGAATTTCAATATTCTAGCTGCAGACATTGGGTCGTTATCAGTTGACGCCTTTTCCCCACTTTGAACCTATCATTTTGCGTATCATACAATTAGCGAGAGTTACACATCGGCATAAATGAACGCGTGCACCAAATTTCAAGTCAATATAACGCAGAATCTTCAAGAAATATTCTTAAATACTCTAAATATCGGGGGTTCTTTGAGGCATTTGCAGTTCTTGTTAAGGAAAAAATATATTCCGAAAATGTGAACCTCCTCCGTTCAGATGCTGGCGTACTTTCAACAGACAAATGGACAGTCGCACACGACCATATCGATTTAGAATTTTATAACGATTAAGAATATATCGTCACCTGAAATTTAAAATGACAAAGCTCACATTTCCATGTGGTTTCAGGAAAAGTATAGTCGTATTTTGTTAATTAATTCTATATATAATCTACTAGCTGAACCCCCGCCCGCTTCGCCAGGCAGAAAAACAAACGGAAATAAAAATCATATTGTTTTTTCTTGTGATCGGTATTATATGTACCACTTATAATCAAGGTATTTCCCTGAGATACAAAAGAAATGGATATGTTCCATAGAAAATATTGAAGTACGGCGAATAAAGGAAGAAATTTCAAAAATCAAATTGATTTTAGGTTGAGTGTGATTCTCCTCCTTTCCAATACCCAAACAATTCCTACGTAAGAAGAACTTACTAAATCGAATAGCTGGAATTCGAATGTACTATATTCAAAACACATAGAAAGTCAATCAAATTGTTCACTAATCAAACAACACAAAAACTAAAAAATTAATATAATTTCCGTTTTCTTGACTTAAGTCGGATTATGGCGATATTTCTTTTTAGTAAACTTTCTTTGCTATTATGCTAAGAAAATCCAAAGAAAATGAGTAATTTTACAAAATTCAAATCAGAAATTCCCCATCATTCAAATCCCGCCCATTTGTATAACAATATAGGAATCTCGGTGTCGAATATACTCTAAAACAGGTTTTAATTTCGTATGCGAAGGGTCACGGATACTCTCCGCCCATCTCGGTGTCGAATATACTCTAAAACCGGTTTTAATTTCATATGGGAAGGGCCACGCCCACTTTCCGCCCATATTTGCACAACTATTTACGCTGGATCTATTCAGATAATTGTTCAGCACTCTAGGTTTTATAGAACTGATAATATTCAAAAATAGGTTTTAACTTCGTATGTGAAGTACAACGCCCACTATCCCACTACCGCCCATTTTTGGTACAACTACGAAGGTTTATGCTAGATGCACTCACAAAAAATTCAGTATTGTAGCTGTTATAAAAATATATTCAATAATATGATTTAAGTTTATATGTGAGGTAGCACGCCCACTTTTTCAATACCGCAAATTTTTGACATAACTACCCACAAAACACACAAAATTTCAGTATTGTATCTGTCATAGAACTGGATATATTAGAAAATGGGTTATAACTTCGTATGGGAGGTGCCACACCCAATTTTCCAATACCGCCCATTTTTGCCACAACTACGCACATTGATGATACTGCACTTACACAAAATTTCAGTATTGTATCTGTCATAGAATTGAATATATTCGAAAATGGGTTATAACTTCGTGTCGGAGGTGCCACACCCACTTTACCAATACCACCCATTGCACAACTACGCACATTGATGCTAGATTACACAAAATTACAGCACTCTAGGTGTCATAGAACTAACAATATTCAATAATAGGTTTTAACTTCGTATGGGAGGTGCCACGCCCATTTGTCCAATCCCGCCCATTTTTGGCACAACTACGCACATTGATGCTAGATACACTTACATAAAATTTCAGCACTCTAGGTGTCATAGAACTGACAATATTCAATAAGAGGTTTTAACTTTGTGTGGGAGGTGCCACGCCCACTTTTCCAATACCGCCCATTTTTGGCACAACTACGCAACTTGATGCTATATGCACTTACACAAAATTTCAGCACTCTAGGTGTCATAGAACTGACAATATTCAATAATAGGTTTTAACTTCGTATGGGAGGTGCCACGCCCACTTTTCCAATACCGCCCCTTTTTGGCACAACTATGCACATTGATGGTATATGCACTTACACAAAATTACAGCACTCTAGGTGTCATAGAACTAACAATATTCAATAATAGGTTTTAACTTCGTATGGGAGGTGCCACGCCCATTTGTCCAATCCCGCCCATTTTTGGCACAACTACGCAACTTGATGCTATATGCACTTACACAAAATTTCAGCACTCTAGGTGTCATAGAACTGACAATATTCAATAATATGTGTTAGCTTCGTATGGGAGGTGCCACGCCCATTTGTCCAATCCCGCCCATTTTTGGCACAACTACGCACATTGATGCTAGATACACTTACATAAAATTTCAGCACTCTAGGTGTCATAGAACTGACAATATTCAATAAGAGGTTTTAACTTTGTGTGGGAGGTGCCACGCCCACTTTTCCAATACCGCCCATTTTTGGCACAACTACGCAACTTGATGCTATATGCACTTACACAAAATTTCAGCACTCTAGGTGTCATAGAACTGACAATATTCAAGGTTTTTCATAGGTTTTAACTTCGTATGGGAGGTGCCACGCCCATTTGTCCAATCCCGCCCATTTTTGGCACAACTACGCAACTTGATGCTATATGCACTTACACAAAATTTCAGCACTCTAGGTGTCATAGAACTGACAATATTCAATAATAGGTTTTAACTTCGTATGGGAGGTGCCACGCCCATTTGTCCAATCCCGCCCATTTTTGACACAACTACGCAGATTGATGCTAGATACACTTACATAAAATTTCAGCACTCTAGGTGTCATAGAACTGACAATATTCAATAATAGGTTTTAACTTCGTATGGGAGGTGCCACGCCCATTTGTCCAATCCCGCCCATTTTTGGCACAACTACGCAACTTGATGCTATATGCACTTACACAAAATTTCAGCACTCTAGGTGTCATAGAACTGACAATATTCAATAATATGTGTTAGCTTCGTATGGGAGGTGCCACGCCCACTTTTCCAATACCGCCCATTTTTTGCAAAACTGTGCAGGCTAACAATTAGTGGACTTTCACAAAAATTCAAGATTCTAGCTGCAACAGTACTCCGAATATGCTAATTTATAAAAAACGAATAAATCCCCAATTTGTGTGGGAGGTGCCACGCCCACTGAAAATATCAAAAATTTATATAGCCTATTTTCACCACCGGTTCAACATGAACATACTGTGAAAATTTCAAGAAGATCGGTCCAGTAGTTTAGTCTGCTATAAAGAACAAACAAACACAGATTCATTTTTATATATATAGATATAATAAAAATGTAATGATGTTCGTTGGTAATCGCATCGCTTGAGAACGCCTGAACAGATTTGGCTAATGTTCGTGCAGTCCGAACTAGGTTTTAAGATGAAAAAACTTTTGGATAGTTGACCGCAAAATAGGAAAATGTTAAAAAAAACTGAAATTGCCTCTTTCTATAGAATTTTTGAATGAAGTCAAGGCTATAAGCCTCAATTCAAGCAATGGATATTGGAAATTATTTTATATTATTTTCGTTATGATACTGTGCATTTTTTTTCAGATCACAAAAATTAAGATAATTATAAAGAAATGTCAAAAAATTCGAACAAAATGCGATTTTTTTTTTATTTTATGCACTTTTTGTCAGAACTGGCGATATGAACGGAATATTTTGTTGATTCATTTTTGTTTGGTTCATAATTCCAATTCGTAATCAGTCATCAAATAAGCAGGGAAATCCAGTTACACATATTTCATGTCTTTTCACTGATTCGTTAATCAAATACAGAGAGGACATTTCTGAAAATGAGGCATTGAATTAAGACATGCGATTAATATTAGCCCAACTAGGAATTACACCGCACTGTCCAACTTGGAATGTAGTGCAGTGCAACCTCTCGAAGATCTGAGATGATCAAGTTTTTGATCGCTCCGTAGGAGTGTACTATTGCGCACTGTTGGTTCAATGATTCAGTTGGAAGGTGATTTTTCGATTTATATTACTGGCGATTCCGCGGCCATCTCCAGCTGACGCACAGAATCATGTGTTGTGGAACGGCCAATCTGGAGTATTTTCAAACAAATCGGTTTATGAAAAGTGCTGTTGATATTGCGAATTTTGATATTTAGATTATAAATATAGCTAAAAGAATGATAATTTGTGATCAGCCAGAATTAGTTGGAAATCTTAAATCGGCCACAACTTCTTTAATACAGCCCTTAGAACTAAAAGAAAGCCATAACTTCATAAATATAGGCCCTGGAGATAAAAGAAGTATAATTTGTGAACAGCCAGATCTAGTTGGAAATCTTAAATCGGCCATAACTTCTTATATATAGCCCCTGGAGCTAAAAGACAAATCGGTTTATGATAAGTGCTGTTGATATGGCGAATGTTGATATTTAGATTAGAAATATAGCTAAAAGAATGATAATTTGTGATCAGCCAGAATTAGTTGGAAATCTTAAAGCGGCCACAACTCCTTAAATATAGCCCTTGGAACTAAAAGAAGGCCATAACTTCTTAAATACATCGATTTTTCCAGTGCATCGTATGAAATGTCAAACTCATGCGAAAGGTGTTCCTAAACATGGTTCAAAATCCACTTAAGCGAACATGCGTACACTTTCATTGGCGTAATATGAATTAGATATCCATGACCGTATCATTAAATTGAATATCTATGACCGAGAACAAAATTTTTCTCATTCCAGGTTTTCTTAAATATTTGAAATCGCTTTTCAGAAAATCATACGACAATCCCAAACAAAATAATTGAAATATGGACAGGAAAATTGTTGTCGCGTCAGCTAGTATAAAAATACAAATATAAAAATGTAATTGTATGAGTTAAAGTATCCCTATTTTTACGAAAGAAAATGTTTGTAGAAAAATCCTATTTTTTAATGGTGTAGAAATGGTGGGAAATCGCGTAGGAACAATTTTGTTTCCAGTTATTTTGGGATGGAAAACAACAAAAGTAAGCCAAATATAAACATGTAAATAGAACGCATTATAAAAAATCTCCTTTAAATAATAATCTCTAGAATATGGGTTTCGTCGGACATCGGTCTTTTGAGGTATGGTCAGAGTCATGTCCTTGCGACCGGTTCTAGGACTGGTATAATAGAACAGACTGCTGACATGTCCAAGTCATACCACAGGGGGACAATTACACACTACACTCAGAAAAAATTGAACCCTATGAGTTAAAATGACCTAAAATTTGGGAACATTTAACTTTGTATAGCGCTAAAACAATATTTCCTCACATCAAGTTCAAACTTTTCCTTGAAAATAGTACATGCTTTGAACTTGATTATAGTTCAATTTTCCTCAAACCAAGTAAATATTTACTCAAACTGGGGAAAATTCCAGTAAGTTTCTTCTCAAACCAAGCACATTTTTACAAATCTAAGTAAAATTTTGTTGAAATTTTCCTGAATCTAAGTAAATGTTTCCTCTAACTAAGTAAATTTTTACTAACTCTAAGCAAAGTGTTGCTGAAATTTTCCTAAATCTAAGTAAATTTTCGTTGTTGATTTTTTCCACAAAACAAGTAAATTTTTACTTAAACTGTGGAAATTTTTACTTGATACGAGGAAAAAACTGAACTGAAAGTAAGTTCACTGCAACTAAAATAATTCAAACAAATGACTTTTCTTCAGAGTATGCAAAACTAACAAAAAATCACTACATGAAATATTTCTCAAAAGTTGCATGATACCTGTGGCATAAATTTGAGCTATTACACCAAGATTGCTGCGAAGGCAAGATAGTCGCCTTTGCAGTGGTTGTTTGGAATAATACTTGAAGTATTTAAGTAATAAGTCTCGGCAAACGAACCAGAATTGCTTCTTTAATAATATTCAAGAATTTTCTAAACGTTTTCAACTGATTTTTTATAAGTTCATTAACATTGAAATGTATGAAGAACTCAGATTAACTTAATTTTAAGATAAATCATATATTTTTCAGTTCAAATTTCCTAAATGGATTTTTCCCATACGAGAAATTTCTTAACATTTTTCTTGCATAAAACCTTGGATATTTTCTTTCACACAAGAATTTACTCAATTGTAAGAATTTTTTATAAGATCGAATGAAATGTTTGTGTAGTAAATTTACTACCCTATTTCTAGTAAAAATAACTATTGACTATGACTTTGAAATAAGGAAACTTTACTCATATTTAGTTAGCTTTCCTACTTTTAAGGAAATTTGTAATAAACTGGAGTAAAATTGTTGAACTAAATTGGAGTATTGATTTTACTCAAATTTAGGAATGCTATTTTCCTGAGTGTATGTAAAAGAGACCGGTCCACATCATATAGGAACAGCGACCTGTCCCTACGCATCAGGGACTAGTCCTAAGGCTTGTTCTGGAGCAGCTAATTTATTATATTGATATTTTTTCTCCGATTTCAATGAATTTTTCCAAATATATAGTTTTCTATGTGACCAAAAATGCTACATTTCACGATTTTCAACAAATAAGAAATTGTAGACACTACACTAGGGTGTATCGAAAATAAAGTATTTCTGTCATAAAGTAATTTTCATTTTTTTAACAGTTTTTGTAGTATAGTTGTATCTCAACTATTTTTTTCTAATTTCAAGAAGATTCCTTCTAGTTTTATAGAAAATTTCCAAATCTTAAAATATATATATATATATATTATTTTTCTTATGTCTGTCTGTATGTCCCGTGTACCGATTCTCCTGATCATTTTACTGTAGCTAACCTGTGGACAGACTGTGGATTTTGGCTAACTTTATTACAGAGTGTGATATCAGGATATACCTAGTCATGACCCGACAAAGGGGCGTGGCACAAGAAGGGCGGATTTTCTTGTATATTTTTCTGTGGCTAACTTCTGAACAGAGGATGGTTTCTGGATATACTAGTTCATGATTCGACAATATTTTAAAACTACAATCCGCCCTAGGTCATGATACTCCAAAAGGGCATGGCACCGCTATCACAAAGTTACTGGGGATGAATGGTTCCTGACAATACTATGTCATAAAACTACAAAGGGACGAAGTACCGCCGTACCGAATAGTGGATTCTTTTGAAAATGTTACTGTAGGAAGATTTCATGGTACGAAATATATTTTTAGGGAGATTTTTAAATTTTAATTTAAATTTAATTTAACATAATTTTACGTAAGTGCTGTTTAGTCTATGGTTGCACGCCATAGCATGAAGCTTGGGCTAGTAATTAATATAATATACATTAATTCAAAGGAATTTGTGGATTTTTTCGACTAAAATTAATCTTTGGTTTGTTTTATGCGTGTCCCAAAATATTTCATCTATATCACTGTTCATTCATTTTACAATTTTAGACTATTTTGGTGCATCCTTACTTCGAGGGCAATGCCATTTTTTCCAAAAATCACAATTAGCGATCTTTTACAGGTCATAACTTTTACTTTTTATCCATACATCTCTTCGAGGACTGTTCCTAAACCACTTTTTCTATGTGAAAGTGAAATCTTCAACTGTTGTAGCCGTCGAATTTTGAACATATAAGTGTGTGTGTGGGTACTATATTTCCAAAATAAGAATACAAATATTAAATGTACCTTCATCGGAATTTGGAATTTTAGTAACTTTTTAAATTATCCATAAAATTGACTTTGTGTTGATTAAGAAGAAAGAAAGAAAGTCACATCTCAATTTTAGTAGTTTTGAGATATTTAGCTTTTAATTTTTATACCCTACACCACTTCGTGGTCTAGGGTATTATAAGTTAGTTTCGCGCCAAATGTTTGTAACACCTAGAAATAATCGAGCTAGACCCACCTTTAAGTATACCGATCGGCTTAGAATCACCAGCTGAGTCGATTTAACGATGTCTGTCTGTCCGTCCGTCCGTCCGTCCGTCCGTCTGCTGTCCATCTAAGCTTGTTCGCACTCTACAGGTCGCAATTGTTGTCCGATTGTCATGAAACTTGGCAGAATTTATTTTTTCTGGACAAGGACCATTGGTATTGAATTTGGAGGAAATCGGTTCAGATTTAGATATAGCCCCCATACAAATGTCGCTCCCGATTTGAAATTTTCCGCTGTAGAAACGGCATATTGTACCCGATTTTCTTTAAATTTGGCAGAACATCTTATAATCCAACTACAAACACTTATGCAAAAATTGGGTAAGATCGGTTCAGATTCAGATATAGCCCCCATACAAATGTCGCTCCCGATTTGACATTTTCCGCTCTAGAAACGACATATTGTACCCGATTTTCTTTAAATTTTGCAGAACATCTTATAATCCAACTAGAAACACGTATACAAAAATTGGGTAAGATCGGTTCAGATTTAGATATAGCCCCAATACAAATGTCGCTCCCGATTTCACTTTTTCCGCTTTAGAAACCACATATTGTACCCGATTTTCTTTAAAATTGGCACAACATTTTATAATCCAACTAAAAAACCTATGATGAAAGTGAGTAAGATCGGTTCAGATTTAGATATAGCCCTCATACAAATGTTGCTCCCGAATGTTTAACCGATTTTGGCCAAACTTTACATATTATATTTCACCAATAAACAGACATGGTGAAAGCGGGTCACATCGTTCCAGGTTTCAATATACCCTTATACAAATGTCCTTTCCGATTTAACATTTTTTGTCAAACACATACATTTACAGGATGCAAAAATCCTTCCCGATTTCACTTTTTTACCGAATTGAATTGCAATGAGAATTGTTTGGGTGATGTCCATATGTCCATACTTTGAAATGACTTTGGTATACTACTGTATAATTTATATTTGTCTGTCGGACAATTAGATCAATTACCATATTATTTACCATATTCGTTAAATTTGACTAAAGATGAATTTATAGCATATAAATTATATGAATATAATTTATATAATTTGTATGAACTACATAAAATTGCTCCCATGAAATACCTGGGTTTAGTAATCAAAGCGAGGTACATACGCAGGGAGTGGTGTAGGGTATTATATAGTCGGCCCCGCCCGACTTTAGCCTTTCCTTACTTGTTTTATTTAGTTAAGAAATGGAAGATATGTCTATTTTGCTTACGTTTTTTAGTCATTTATAATAGAAAATGGGCCCTATAATAATATAGTAGAAAATGGGTCATTTATAATAGAAATGGGTCCTAGCTTAACAAAAAAACAGAATCTTATTCATGGTTTCGAATCCTCCCTTATCTCAATTTTGGTATTTTAGCACTTATAACTTTCTTTCTGAGGACGGCAGAATGTGCCACAATGCGTACAAAAAATAAGTTTTTGGAATAGAATTTCCCAAAAACGAATTGTGTGCTGATGTAATGATCTGGTCTCGGACACAAATTTGTTATTTATTTGTAGTATAGTGTATTTATAATATGGCTTTCAGGGTGATAAATTAATTTTAAGATTTTCTTATTTTTCCTTAGATTTCAGCAGACTTGTTTTTGATTATCTTTACCGCGTTAATTAAGCTATTTCATGTAATTAAGCGCCAAATAATGCAGAAATGTCACTAGAATGTCACCAAATTCGATTAATAAAACAAGTTATTTTGATAATTAATTCTCGGAAGTCAAAAATCCGATCATAAAAGTAGCTGTATACAATAAATGCGTTTTATTCTGATCAGTGATCGAAATGAAGGAATGTCGGCCAATTTTTCTAAAAAAAAAATTGGGATTTATTTTTCCCGTTTTAGGAATTGTGGGATTTTTATATGTGGGATATTTATTTATATAGCTGAGGTGTTTTTCAAAAGCAACACGATTATAAATTCTTGATTTTTTTTTTTCAAAAATATATTTCAAATAAAATATCCAACAATTCCTAAAACTGGTTAAAATGATAATAAAATAAAAGTTTTTTAGACAATTAATTCTCGAAAGCAAAAGCCTCAATTAAAAAAATAAAAAAATATTTCATCCACAGACATAGCTGTTCAAAATAAATTAGTTTAAATGAAATAAAATATAAAATATTTGAGTACATGTCCAAAATAATCACACACATTTCTTCTAATTCCTGATAATTTTGCTCGTTTAAGGAATTGTGGTTGGATTTTTGGGTAGCCATTTGTGGTAGCTATTGTGCCATTAGCTGGATGGCATTCATTCACATACACATCATCCAATTTTGGAAAAAAAATTCCATTTTGCATGGGATTAGAAACAATTCAAATATAAAATATTTGAGTACATGTCCAAAATAATCACACACATTATACAAAAAGGATTGTGCCAAGGATATGCAAAAATCCGAGGTCTAGTTATCATCGATTGCAAAGTTATCGCCGATAAATTTTTTTTCGTAAAATACTAAAATATTTTTCTTTGAAAAATGTTACTTCTTTCACATGAAATTCATTATTAATTTCAATGCTTTATTTTCCCATGGAAGCATGCATTGACACTTTTTCCAACACTAACTTTCCTCTAGCAATTCAAAATCTTTCTCTCTGTGGAAAAAGAAATGTTTCACAAATGAAATCGATTTTTCTCTCTCTCTCTGTGCAAAAACAACTAGTTTCCCATTTTCAAAGGACCTTTATCGTACAGGCAAAAAGGAAGTATTTATAATCTATAGTTTTTTTTCTATATTTGCAAAATCTATCAAAGGCACTCGCGCGCTTGCTGTGTAATAAAATTGAACCTGTTTTCCATTCTTTTGAGGCGCGTTGTGGAGCTGCTTTGTTGTTCTCCTGAGGATATGCTTAATACGAATATTCGAAAACTAGCATAATTTTCCTCTTTTTGTCGACGTTATTGTTGTTGGTGGTAGTGGTAGTGGTAGTGGCGGTGTTGTTGTTGTAAAAAAGCCGTTACCTTCACCCATATAAGCGCGGGCGTTTCCACCAAGTGGCGCTCGCTTTTGACGATGCTGTTTGCTTTTATACAGGCATATGAAAGGCGAAATACGTACTCGTAAAGGCGAAAGCGGTGCTTTGTGCTGTGGCAACATGCCTCCATCGTCGGCATTGTACGGACTCAGAGGGATACGAATGACTACGTTACAAAGGACACGTAATGAAATTGTTATACACACACACACACACACAGGCAGGCACATGCAAGTAGTATATCCTGCCAAACAGCCAAACAAAACCTTCATTTCAAACAATTTCAAAACATTTTGAGCGGTTTAGTTGTGCGAACGTTTGCCACATACAGACAAACGAGTCTGTTTGTCGATATTTGGAAAAATCTATTTGTTCGGCCATCTCGCTCACATTTGTTTCGATTGACAATCAGAACAGCGAGAGTTACGACTGAATCTGGAAACTGGTGTTTCTGGGGGATGGGGTGGTTGGTTTACTCCAAACAAGATCTGGAAATGTTGCCGTTTTGTAAAAATCGAATATTTGTAGGAACCAAAGTGATTTTCCGTTAATGTTAAACCACTAATCTGACCTTCTAAGGTCAACAAATTGTATAATACAGGTTTCTCATGTTTATGCAGACAAAAAAAAAACAATTTCTACACAGCCGCACAAACATCCAAACGAACATATGTCTGACTATATCTTTTTGTGCTGCTGGTGCTGTTGCTGTAGTCGTTGTTGTCGTTTTCGCTCGCTCGCTCGCTGGCTGACTGGGGGAAGTATGTTGAAACTACGGGCAACTACGAGAAACACAAACAAATAAACCAAACGAAAACGAAAAAAAAACAACAATCTTGAGGTTTTGCCATGGCTTACAATCCAAAACACAGCCCGAGCAATGCACAGTGGCTTAAAACGGAAGGATTGAAGAGCATTTAGGATTTTCAGAGGGTTTCATTAATTTCATTACAGGATGGAAAAAATTGCGATGAGGAACTATTTTTCGGACGTTGAATTTTTTCTAAAATTTTTCTCTTCACCAACAAAAACTCTCAAGGTTATGTATATATAACATTTTCTGATGTATTTTGGCATTCTAAACTCGAATAGGATTTAAAAAAAATATGGGAAACCTTTTTCACAATTATTTTACTAAAAATCCAACTACTTTCATTTGTATTTTTATACCCACACCACCATATGATGGGGATATACTAAGTTTGTCATTCCGTTTGTAACACCTTGAAATAACGACCTGAGACCCTATAAAGTATATATATTTCTGATCGTCTAAGATGATCTAGCCATGTCCGTCCGTCTGTTGAAAGCACGCTAATAGTTGTAGATGTACGTCTACTAGTTGTAGAACGGTTGGAAATCGGCACAGGGGGAAAACTTTTCCCTAACAAGAACAGAAAAAAATTAGAGCATTTAAAAAAGTCTGTCTGCTTATATTTAATTTATATTTGGTACGCACATGCACCATAAAGCGATTTTTAGGGGGTGAAACGGGACAAAAAGAGATTAAAATAGTGCATATCAAACCAAACAAGTAAAAACGACGTTAAGTTCGGCCGGGCCGAAATTTATATACCCTCCACCTTGGATTGTATTCCACAAGGCTGTCGATTTCCGTAGAAGTGCAGTAATATTACAGGAAAATATAATTTTTTAATATAGCCAAACCAAAACAAATAGAAATTTGCATTCTAGCTGCAATCTTTTAGTTGGTACTATTTTTATCCCTCTGTGCCCATTGCATGCCTTGAAAGTACGAATTTGGAAAACATCTTTTTTCGTGTCTACGCATTCAGAGGAATGTATACCCCGAATTTCATGACTCTAGCTGCGGTCATTTAGTTAGTTGGTACTATTTATATCCCCTTTTTCATTTTAACCCCAAAAAATACGAATTTCGAGAAATCCGTTTATTTTACGTGTCTACGCAATCAGAGGAATATATACACCGAATTTCATTATTCTAGGTGCAGCAGTTTGGTTGGTACCATTTTTATCCCTTTATTCCCAATTTAGCCCTTAAAAGTACGAATTTGGAAAAACTGTTTTTATATTATGTATCTAATCAATTAAAGGAATGTACACACCGAATTTCATGTTTCTAGCTGTTGTCGTTTAATATGTACCATTTTTATCCCCTTCTGCCCCATTTCTCCCCCTACGAATAAAAATCACTTTATGGTGCACGTTTTTGTTATAGGGGGAATGCACATACCCAATATCAAGTAAGTACAAGCAGACATATTGAAAAAACTTGCTTTAAATATTAGGGGTTATTAGGGGTATTTTCAGTCCTTGTGAGGGAAAAAGTTTTCCCTCTGGGCCGATTTCGCCCACTTTCAATCCCAACTGATCTGCAACCATAAGACACATTTACGGAAAATTTCAACCTCCTAGCTCATTTCGTTCAGAAGCTAGCGTGCTTTCAACGGAATGACAAAGTGAATATACCACCATCCTTAGGTGGAGGGTATAAAAGCTAGAAACACGAAATTCTGTATTAACATTCCTTTAATTGAGTAGGCACGTAAAATAAGTTTTTTTTTTCAAAATTCGTACTAAAAAATCGTGAAATGGGAATACAGGGATAAAAAGGTACCAACCAAACGGTAGCCGCTAGAATAATGAAATTCGGTGCATAAATTTTTCCAAATTCTTAAAATTCCTTTAATTGAGTAGGCACGTAAAATATTTATTTTTTTTTTAAATTTGTAAAATGGGAATTTAGGGATAGAAATGGTACTAACCAAACGGGTACAGCATATTGGGTACTTCATATTTGGTAAGTTCAATCCTTTTATAGCGTGTACGAGCACGAGGGGTGAAATGGGGAAAAAGGGATAAAAATAGTACCTGTGAAACGACACTAGAAAGTAAATTGTGTGTGTTCTATAATCGCATGTATACGTAAAATAAAGTGATTTTTGAAATTGGTACTTTTAAGAGACGAAATGTGGAAGAAGGGATAAAATTGGTACCGACCAAATGGCCGCATCTAGAATAACGAAATTTGTTATGTACATTCCTGTAACTGTATAGAGTTGCAAAATCAAGGAAATGTTATCAATTAAACAGCTAGAATAATGAAAATCAGTGTATACTTCGCTTTGGTTGCGTATACTCGAAATATAATGTGATCTTTCAATATTCGTACTTTTAGGGTAAAAACGGGCAAAAAGGCATCAAATTAGTGCGGACCAAACTTTGCAACATAATGGATTTTTTGTAAATTTGTACTTTTTGAGTGAAAGGGGACAAAAATGGTACAAATTAAAAGGCTGCAGCTAGAATCGTGAAATTTATACATTCCTTAAATTTATATAATCGTAGGCGCGCAAAGTAAAAGGAGATAAAACTGTTTCCAAGCAAATGACCGTAGCTAATATCGTAAAATTAGGTGAATTGTGAACGCCGAAGATAATGGATTCTCGAAATTCCTGTCCGAAGGGAAACTTTCTTCCCTCACGAAGATTGAAAATGATCGCAGTAAATTTTTTTGAAGATTGTTGTCTTTCTGAAGAACTATTTAGTCAAGCACTATCAAACAATAAAAAAATATATTTGTACACACGCTATATAAATGGGTGTGGTCTTTAAAATTAATTAATTTTAATTCAAAATTATATAATACGAAATACCTTAATTTATTCAAAAAATAGTGCTATTAACAAAAACTATCATAATTTTACGAATATTTTACTGCACAAATGTTGAAAATCTCAAAAAAAGGGAGAGGAAAAAAATCATTTAAAAATACTTTTTTGCAGACTTTAAGAAAATCTATGGACAAATGTAGAAGTTATGTGCATGCTGGCTTTTCAAATTATACAATATACAAAAAATTGGGTGAAGTAACGCATTGTGTTTTATAAAGGTAAGTTACAGTTACGACTTTTGTCGGCCACTGTATAAGGCCGACATTTTTGCGTTTTAGCGAGTTCCAAAAAATATTTGAAAAAAAGTAATGATGCGGTTTTGTTTGAAATCGTTTTTTATTCATATAACAATAACAAAATGCTTTACTTCAATATAAACTTAAAAGATATTGGCAAAATAAACAAAAAACACCTTGACAAAAGTCTACATACGACATAGCATCCCATGCTTTACGTCATTTTTTATAATGTACTTTATAGTAGAATTGACGAAATTTGTATTGTCATTTGTCTTGTGCTTGCTCTTCTTTAAACATATATAATTCAAGAAACATTAGTCCGCGAATTCAAGAAAACTTAGTTGACGAGATGAAAGCTTTATTTTAAAAGAAGTTAATGAAAACCCGAAAGTGAATGCTACAATGTTGTCCAAACAACTCGCAGAAAGGTCGGATACAATTGTACATCCAAGAACAATTCAAAGAAGTCTGAATAATAATGGTTTCCGAAGCAGAACGCCACGCAAAAAACCTCTTATAAGTGAAAAGAATCGTAAGCTTCGCCTTGAATTCGCCCAGCAACACTTGGACAAGGGATTAGACTTCTGGAAGCGGGTTTTATTCACGGACGAGTCGAAGTATAATATATTTGGAAGTGACGGGAGAACCAAAGTATGGAGAAAAGCGAATACGGCAATGAATCCGAAGAATTTACTTGCTACGGTAAAGCATGGTGGTGGCAACGTAATGGTTTGGGGTGCCGTCGCGGCGTCTGGAGTTGGAAATCTTGCATTTATTGAGGGTAACATGGATCGCTATCAATATAAATCCATATTGGAACAAAATCTGAAGGCATCAGTCGATAATTTAAACCTCGGAGAGCGCTGGATTTTCCAACAAGATAAGGATCCGAAGCACACAGCCCAATTTGTTAAAGATTGGCTGATTTACCAAGCTCCAAGACAACTTTATTCGCCGCCACAAAGCCCCGACCTGAATATTATTGAACATGTGTGGGAGATTCTGCAACGCAGGATCCGAAAACATCACATAACTAGCGCCCAAACGCTAAAAAACAAGCTGGAAGAGGAATGGCGACAAATATCACCTGCGGAATTGGAAAACTTAGTTGCATCAATGCCCAGACGATTGCTGGCTGTTGTAGATGCTCATGGTGGACCAAAAAAATATTAAATTATATAATAGTATCATTTTGTCACGTGAAATTGCATTTTTTATGTCTCATCTATGTATGTAGACTTTTGTCAAGGTTTATTTATGATATTCTGTTAATATCTTTTGTGTTTATATTGAAGTAATGCATTTTGTTATTGTTATATGAATAAAACACGATTTCAAACAAAACCGCATCATTACTTTTTTCAAATATGTTTTGGAACTCGCTAAATCGCAAAAATGTGGGTCGTATGTTGACTTTTGTCGGTCACTGTATGTGCGGAAAGATACGCAAATCCTATTTTGTACCCGTAAGTCAAGATTTTGCAGGTGTTTGGGAAATTGTAATCCCTTCCCACGTATTTCGGACTATCGCACAGTGTTATCAATAACACTAAAAGAGGAAGAATAGGAATATGAACCAAACTTTCAAATATCAAATTGCATCCAAAGTCATGCCACTTTGTATGGCAAATATCAAATTTCACAGCATTCCGATCATCTGTATAGAAGTTATGGCAGCGTAAATGTAGTTTTGGGTGATTAGTGTGGGAGATACGGGAAGGGGCTTGGTCATATTTTGTACACTTTAAGTGATTATAAAAACTTTGTCAAATACCAAAATATAGCTGATTCCGAATATCCGTGCAGTTACATTAGTTTTAATTGAACATAGGAGTATGGGTCGTTTGTGTGGGAGGTACCTGAAGAGGCGTGGTAATTTCGCCCATCTTCGAACTTAAAGTTTGGGAAAAATATTATCATGTGCAAAGTTTGAATTGATTCCTTAGCTCCTTTCGAGAGCCAGCCAGACGGACGGACAATGCGTTACTGTCCCAAATGACTATCTACAGAGTAGGAGGAGATCATTAGATCTGGATAAATCAGAGAGATAATTGTGTGAATGTTATATCTAAATGAACCGATCTTCTCCAATATACTTCTTCTGCCTAATTTCATGGTCTCGAGCAGTACTTTCAATGGACGGAAAAACGGTTAGGCAGACAGACATCGTTAAATCGCCTACGCTGGTCATTCTAAGAATGAAAACACTTTCAATTTCCACATTGATAACCAGTTTCAAAGTTGATTTCTACTTTGCTTTGCTTTGGGACCCTACCCAATAATTCAAATAAATGATTTTGCTTCAGAGTATCCAAAACTGATGTAGAAAATTATAGCATGAAATACTTCTCAAACGTTTCAGGCCATTCACGGCCATAAAGATTTTAGCTATTATTCCATGCCTACTATTCAAAAACATTTGTTGATACTTGAGCATACTAAAATTGAAAAAAAAAGTGAAAATATTACTCAATTTGTAAATTATATGACTAAATAAAACTTATTCTGAGTAAATTTTACTTGATTTGAGAACGTACTTACTAAATTCAAGTAAAAGTAAACTTTGAGTAAACAGATACCAATTTACTTAATTTTAGTTCATTGTTACTGGAATTTATCACACTTTTTCGAGTGTATTTGAAATAGAAAGTTTCGTCATATTGAAATTTTTTGATTTTTTCCCTCAGATTTTAGGACTATTTTTTAAAAAATTTCAATAAGAAAGAAAAAGCTAAATATTTGTTTTAATCTAAAAACCAGCAATTTTTTCCATTCGACTAAAAACAAATTTTCCAATGTCGTGTTCCGTTAATTAACGTCTATAATCCCTCTGCACATTTTACAATTTTTTGCCATATTTTCGTGTCACACCACTGTGCAAAATCAGCCAAACGAACATAACATCGCGCCGAACAACCAACGGCAGCAGCAGCTACACCAGCAATAAACGGCAACAACTACATCAGGTAAAGCAAACAACAGTTATGTCAGGTATTACAGAGTAATGGGATTTCCCCCTGCCCAGCCATCCGCAGAGCAAACCAAACCCAACCGAAAAAAATACACCAAGAACTGCAATGGTCCGAGGGAATTCTTCTCATTTAGACAGTTTTTGTTCGGGCCAAAGCCAATAAAAGGCGATTAGCGGGAGAGAGAGAGCAAGGAAGACGAGGGGCAGAGAGCAACAGCAGCAGGAACAACACAACAACAGCAGCAGCAAGGAAGGTAAGTCGAATGATTGTCAAAGGATTGTTGTTGCAAAGCCAAGGGGTACTTGATGTAATCGCTGCGAATTTATGATGGTGGTCATAACGAAATTATATCGGTTTTTATGGATTTAGGTAAGCCAACTCTCAAAAACACAGTATTAACAAACAACAGCACAAGCTGCCCTGTTGCTGATATGTTCGATTTTTGTTAAAGAAAATACAAAACATACACACATACATACTTACTTTATAATACGTCTTTAGGTACGACCAAGGCACCACGTGTCAATTGAAACTCAATTGAGTATTTAAACGTCAACAAAATATCATTAATTTTAAACACAAATTGCTGGTGAACGACCACAAACCTTCACCAGTGAGAGAAAGAGAGAGAGAGTGAAAGAGGGAGAGAGCCAGAGAAAGTAAATCAGGGTTTAATGCTGAACACAGCTGACACCGTTAGCGACGCAAATTAAGTGATTTCTGTATAATTATGTCATTTCCGTTTCCTTTGCTTAATTATTCCAGTTTGAAAAATTCAAAAAATAAGACGACTTACAAACAACTTTGGGATAATTACGAATTTACAAACAACACCAATTATCCCTCTTTATCGTGTAAACAATGCATTGCTCTACATTTTTATGCAATTCTCGGAAAAGATATTCCTATTTGGCAGTAGACAGCATCAAAATGGAGTTTTCACGGAAAATATCCTAACAAATTTACACATATTGCGCAGATTAGCTTAAATTGAATAAATAATAAACACTATTGTCAATTGTGGTTAGTTTGGTATGCCATTTGCAGGAATTAAAGCCGAATGACCATCATTTGCAGTAGGCTCCGTCATTGAGTACAAAATCAACTGATACTCAACACACTGCACATAGGTCTGACGAACCCCTTTTATAGGCCAAAACTAGAAATGTGTTTTTTTTCTCATTTCTTTATTTGCAATCTATTTTCCAAAAATAAAAATAATAAGCAAATCCTATGATATCTTAAAATTCACATAGTTATTGGACTCCAGTGAGGCCAAAAATACAATAAAGTACTCATATACATATATCTAAATTTTTAGGTAACAAAACAATTTTCTACAAGTTATTATTTTCTATGGGGTAGATCTAGTACATGAGCTATTTTTAATCGTCTGATTTCATCACTGAATTTGGTACTATTTTTGGTTTAGAAACTCATGTTTTGGAAGTTTGATATAGCCCTTATACAAAGGTACCTCCCGATTTGACTTAGGACCGCTCCAAAATCCTCGTTTCACAACGGGTTTGAATGAGATTTGGCATAAGACGTTATAGTTATATTTGGCTCAGAAACATATGTTTTGAAAGTGGTCCTTATTCTGATTTATTCCCCGCTCCCGATTTTTATTCAGACCGCGCTAAAATCCTCCCCTAAAAATAGCGGATTTGGTTTGAGAGGCTTGATTATGCTATGAAACACATGTTTTGAAAGTGGACCCCATACGTCCAAATATTGATATAGCCCCCATACAAATGTACAAGCAAAAGTTGTTGAAGCAAAAGTCGCCTGCAAGACAGAAGCACTTCTCATAAACCTGCAAAATTTTGCAAGATATAAGATAAACTGTAACCTTTTTTATATTTGTTTTTTTTTTGCACTCTGATGTGTTTACAACAATCGTGCATCAGTGAACATAAGAAATAAAATTTTGAGTTATGACCAAAAAAGTGACTCTTCGTTTCAACGCAATATTCTCGTCAGTGATGAGACTCATTTTTGACTCAATGGAAAAGTCACTAATCAAATTTGCCGCATTTGAAGTGTAGAGAACCCACGAGAAATTCACGAGACACAGAAACTCACTGACTGTTTTTGTTTATGAGCCGATGAAACCTTTGGTCCTTAATTATCTAAAAATGAGAAAAATATTTCGTTGCCCAATTGAATTGAATGTTATCTGAAGACATGTTTTTCTACCAAGACGACGCCACATGCCAAACAGCGCGTCAAAAAAAAAACGACTTATTAACGTGTTCATATATCTCGGTATAGGCCAGTCTATCGGTGACCAATTGTCTGCGATTTAACGCTTCTAGATTAATTTCTTTGGGGTTGCGTGAAGTTATTGATTTATACGAACAACCCGGAAAATTTGAACGCCTGGAACAGAGTTACAAGCCGAACCATAATTATCGGCGGCGGTGGCTTTCGGCTGATTTGCCGGCTCGTTCTGTCATTCGATTAGCCCTATTTATTTAACAATTTTGAAAAGACGGAAGGAACAATTTTCTTTTATTTTTTGGCAAGTAGTTCAATATTCGTTAATATTAGCCAATGTTCCAATAACTTAATATTATTCTGACTTTTATGTTAATCGATTTAACCAGTTTACGGGTAGTTCAACTATATATTGAACGTTTATTACGAATCTGATTTTATTTAAAAATTTTAATATCAAATTCGAAATTCATTAGAAGTTGACAAAAATCTTAATATCTTATCAAAATAAAGAACCTTCCATTAAATGAGCATAATATCAGAAGTTATCCATTAGCCTTTTTCGAATATGGATCATATGATTTATAACAGAACTTACTTTATTATCGCGGTGTTAACCTAATTTTTTCTATGAATTTACTATTCTATGAAATTACTATTCTTTAAATTTCAAATAATTCCGAAGCTATTGGCCAGTTTTTGCTATTTTTAAAAGAAGTCGGATAAATCCTTATTTTAATATTTGTGGAGCATACAAATCAAAAATCGAAAAAATTGTGGTTTTATATTTGGTGTTTCATAGTTTTTTACCCAAATGGAGCAAACTGGCTATTCCAAATCAATTTATCATACAAAGCATACGACGATTTCATTACTTTTTAAGGCAAAACTTTTAATATAGATAATCGATTATTTGGGACAATTTATTCGAATTATTCGTTATTCGAAAATCATGATTTTTTATTATTCGAAAAAATATTTGACAAACATTATTCGATTAATCGTGGTCGGACACCCTAGTTGTTATCCCATACAATAATTTTTTGGGATTGTTAATCCATTCCCAAAATTTATAATATGGATGAATTTAATAAATATTTTTGCAATTACAGCTTTTCATGTGAGGCTTGAATATCATAATCCTTCCAAAGAATAATAATACTCTACCTACTTTGACACACTAAAGAAGCACAATAGAGGAGCTGTTGTTCATTGTTATTTATAGAAACACATGGCCACACGTACTGGAATTGACTTATATAAATTCGACTTTCAAATCAAAATACAATCATTCAATTTTCTATAGCCGTCATCATATAGTGGGATACCAAATTCAAAGGAAGATCAATATATTTCACAGCAATAGGTTGTCTAAGTCGACATTTATATTTTCTTTTAAGTGGGTTGTCTATTTTACTAGTAAGGTTTGACTGAGTTAGTACTCCGTCAAATCTCGGCGGCGTGGTTGAAGTCGATATGAGTCGATGAAGTCGGCGGCGTGGTTGAAGTCGATTTGAGCCGATGAAATCGGCGGCGGCGCAGCTCGTGCAGAAAACGGCGGCTTGTCGGCTTAAAACCGGTCGGCTTGTGTCTCTGGCCTGGAATGACAAACCTTTCGGAAATACGGTTTAATTACTTGAAACATTGTTTTGACCACTAGAACTAATTATACTCAAGACAAGATAAATTAAATATTTTCTCCTATAACAGAAATATGCATACAATGAAAGAATTATCTTCGTCATAAACTCAGAGAACATTTTCATTTATTTCATGTTTCATTGAAATATGTTTTATAAAGCACAAATCAATGAAAAGTGTAATAGAATTTCTGAAACATTTCTTAGAAACTACGAAATGCAGTTCTACATTCAGTGAGCAAAAATGAAATAAGGTCGATTTATAAATGTCATTTGGAAATCGACCTTATGTCGTTTCAAGCTGAAATCAATTGATTTTGCATGCAGTCTGAAAAGTTCTTCACTTTTCATAATATTATATATGACAAATTTTATACTGAAACTTCATTATTGTTATGAAAAAGTTTCATAAATATTAATAATTTCTCCTGAAGTTTCAAATATAAACGACAAAGGAAAAAAGATCTGACTTCGCTGTGAGAACCTTTCCAATCAAAATGTGTTTGAGCTAAACCAGAATGTATGTCAGAATTGATATAGGAGAAATGAGAATTGTTGTTGTAGTATTTAACAGAATAAAATCGACACACTTAAAACATATGCATTATTTATGAAACGTTTCATAAATACAAATTTTTTTTTTATATTTATGAAAACATTTCATTACTCAAATATTTAATTAGCTATGACACATTTCACAATATCTGAGAATCTTTTCTTTAATAAAAGTTTGATAAATTAACAAATTTATTCTATGAAGTATGAAATGTTCATGAAAATATTGTATTTCATTTCATTTCTTTATGATTTTTTCAAAAGAAACATTTCACTTTATGAATTCGCTTCATAAATATTGTTAAGGAAAATTCTTTCTCTACACACAAAATAAAAATTAACCGATCCTTATGGGGTCAAGGAACACTGTTTTTAGCTAAAATGGATATGAGAGAAACTAAAAAACAATGGAAAGATTCGGAAGTGCTGAATCGAATGAATTTACCGATTGTGATATTTAATCATGTTTGGCGCTTGAGAACGTAATGTAAAGGGCCCGGCCCTTAGGCGAAGTATCCATCCATCTACGGACTAACTTACCCGCAAAATATAACTATCAACATTTATATTAACTCAAAAGACGTGAAATGTCACCTTAAAAATTACAATCATTGTTAACGCAATTAGGCACTACGTAAAGTAAGGAAAATTAATACTTCTGTACGTGGTTTTGGAGAAATGGATGAGGCTCTCCTTTTTATAAAAAATTGCTGTTAAATTACTCAAAAAATATTATTTAAGCACAGCACGGAACTCATTTCTATTCATTAGTTTGAAAAAAAAAAAGTAAAAGTTATTTTTACATACAGTTATGTGTAGTGTCTTATCTCTTAGACTGGTTGAACTACCCACGTAACAGCAAAATGTGTGATAATTCTTTTATGAAATTATTTTTTCTAAGTGATTCATATCATGATTTTCGGGTTCTAACACTCCAATGCGATACTTTTATCATTCTCGAATATAGGCAATTTCTCATTTTTTGCCAGAAATACTAGAATCCTTTCCTCATTTTCTCACCAACGAATCGTATAGCCATTATCTAGAATATCTCTTCGTAAATATTTCCTATTAAAATGTTTCCCCCAAAAAATCGTCAACGAACTTCATATTTATTGCCTGCCTTCTAAGTATACGACAACCTTTTCCACCTGTTTTTAATTTAAGCTATTAGTAGATGTATTCGAATAAATTTCATTGATTGATTTCATAATTGATTCTAAATCAGAAACTCTTTAAATTGAATTTTTTATTTAACACAACGATTCATCATGATCAATATTTCACAGTAAGACATTCAACAACAGCAGCAGCAGCAAAAACAACACCACATCAATGATTTTGCTGAACAACACAATAGAAAATAAAGCAAATCGTCCAATTAAAAAACACTTTCAAATATTTATGAAATATACCTACCTACATATAAATACACAAAGAAAGAAAAAAACACAACAAAACATCATGATTATTTATGAATTTTAACACCCCAAAATAAAATCGAAAAATGCAAAAAAACTGAATGAAAACAATACAAAGAAATGAGATGAGATGATATGATATGAAATGAGAAGAAAAGAAAAAAGAAAGAAATAAAACCCAAAACGAAAATAATAAATATAAATGTATCACTGCAAATTTGTTAACAAAATGTCACAGTTTATGAAAATGAAGCACCCAATGCATACACACACACACGAACATATACATATATGTGTATGTAGGGATGAGTATAAGGACATGCGGATATGCTGTGAATATCCATGCATACCTACACGTAGGCAGCATACATCCCCCCACACATATGTCAGACAACAATTCACACGCGTATGTTTGTTCGCACGTATCCACACAGCCAGATAGATAGATACGCACACCAACTTGTAAATATGTATGATGGCTCTTTCATACACACAATATACATACATACATACTTACGTACGGTACGGTACGTATGTAAGGATGTATGAACATGTGCAAATGTCTGTATGTATGTATGTTCCAAACATACAAACCGACAATTATTATACATACGTTCTCATGAGTGCAAGAGAGTGTTTGTGTGTTTGCCAGTCTATCTATCTACATGTCCGTCCACCCGTCCGTCCGTCTGCCTGTCCCATGTGTATGAACATTTTTATGAAAATGTTCAACCCAATGAATGTATTTATGTGTGGCTGTGTGTGCCTGAACATGTAGCCTACATCCATACGTCCATACTGAGTGGTAGGTATGTATGTTTTTACACTACGAGAAATTGTGTTCCTGAGTTTTAATGAACTTTCCATTTATCTACAGAATTGTCAATTCTCCACACCAGAAAATCACGTTATTGACATATAAAGGGTGATTTTTTAAAAGCTATAGGAAAGTTTTTCAAAAAAAAAACATATAAAATTCAGAAAAATGCATGAAATCTTTATTTGAATCGATAGTACGGTCCATATAATTTATTGTTTGAAGATTATTTCATGCAAATGTTGACCTTGACCGAGCCTCAAATGGTCCATCCGCTTAGTCCAATTTTTGCATTTCCACGTTTTTGAGTAACAGAGGCCCAATAGCTGCGAACGGCGACGAATCGATAATTGATGGTCATCATTAACACTGGCCGATACAGCTGCGATATTTTCTTCAGTTCGCACTCTACGTAAGCGTGTTGGTGGTTTAATGTCCAACAATGTAAATTTGGTGCGAAATTTAGTCACAATAGCCCGAATAGCCGCTTCAGTGGGTCGATTGAACTGATCATAAAATGGAAGCGCGCGATGAACTTTCTTAACAGAGCACGCATTTTGATAATAAAATTCAATAATTTGCAAGCGATGTTCGTTTGTAAGACGATTCATGGTTAAATTATAGACCAAACTGAAGATGTTTGACAGTGAAACAAAACACGTCAGCTGTTTAAACCAGTGTTGCCAAAAAGATAATAAAATCACCTAGTCTTTTCCTACCAAAATGGTACTGACACTTGGTCTGTAGCTGGAAATAAGAAATTGAAAATGGACAAAATCGGCCATGGGGGAAACGACTAACAATGCACCTGATATTTAGGGCATATTTTTTAAGACTGCTGCTTCGTGTTCAGTTTTTGATTACTCTTGAAGTTTTTTATTTATATAGTAGGAGTATTAATATTATAATAATGAAGCATAACTATTTATTTAAAACAGTAGGTATTCCTAATAGAAATGGTAAACAAATGTCGTGATGTGCATAAAAATATCACAATTTTCCTAATATGGTCATTTCTATATACAGTGAAAAGCCACTAATCTGCCGGTAAGACTGTGGAATGCACTCCGTGGTGGATGGTATTTAAGATTCGGCCCGGCCGAACTGTGTACTCAGTTTTCCATTTGGCGATGTTTCCTTTTTTACATGACTTTTAATTCGAATCTAACTTTCACATAGAAACACTGGTTTAGGAACAGTTTCCAAGTTTAGAGGCTCCCATTATTACTTTGCTTCCTACATTTATTTATTTATTTTTTTATTATTGCCAATATCGTAAAAAACTTTGCTTGCTGAAATAGAAAATTATTTTGAAAAACAATTTTCATTTTTGAAACTATGATCACTCTCAATTTTTGATATTTTTTAGAAAGCAAAATAAGCTTAATACAATAAACACCGAGAAAATATGATATGTTTTTCAGAATATTCAAGGAAAGGATATTTTTTATTTTTTTTTTTCATACGGATTCAGAAAGTGGAGGTGAAAAGCTTAAGCAAATCGTTAAGCAAACCGTCTCTTCACAAAAACCTCTAGGAACACTATCTTTGGAACACTGTAAAATTGAAACCACGTACCTTATATCCACATAACAAAGATGCCTCGCTGGAGTTGACTTAAAAAACTTACTTAATAGGCTGATGAAGAAGCACAGATGTATAATTTAGATAATAAATACTCCGAAACAGCAACATGATAGCAAAAAATTAAACCCGAAAATAATTGACGGAAATCGAAAACAGAAAAACATCAACAGCTGTTTTCGATTCGATAAGTGCTGATGTCGCCCTCATCTCGGTTTCATGGAAAAAATTATAAAACTGACTAATTTCGAATTTAATTTTTTGCATTGTCTGAAGGTAACTTCGTAACTAAAAAATAACTAATCCATTCTATATTTTCGTTCGTGATTAGTTGAAGAAAATATTGTTCACAAACGAACGATTTTTTAAAAATCTTAAAAATACGATTTTTCATATTTATTTTTTAAAGATTTCATAAATTTCCAATTTTTGTCAACAGAAAACGACATCAAATTTGCTTTGAAAACAATTCAGTTTAAACTATGATCAATCAGAATAACTGCAAAATCTAAGAGATTTTTAAATCCTTGGTTCTTGACTGATATTCGGAATGTGAGTTGTGGTTATCATTCGTTTGAGTAAATCATTTAGGAGTCCTGGTATTTGTTTGAAAAGTCGCTGCGAAGCCACCTGAAGAAGGCCATGCCATTTGCAAATAAATTTGCATTCTATAAAATATTGTTGCCAAACGGTCTTGACCCAAGACAATATTTGGGTTCAAATTAAATATTGATTACAGATCGAAATTTTATTTATATTATTATATCATTTTATAAATATACAAATTTCATTTTTTTATGATTTTTATTTTTTTCTGTGCTATTTAAAAGAAGTATTTGCTTCAAATGAAGTATTTTCATTTAAATTTAATTCAGGCTACACATTTTCCCAGTGTATCTGCCACTGTAAACAGAGTTACAGATATGTTGTACACACACACACATACACAGACACACACACAGATTCAGATACACGTACATATTCCGACCACTGTTTAAGCGTATAATACTGTGTATAAGGAAATTGAAAATTATAATAAGAAGAAAACAAATTATACTCTCGTAATACACAAATATTTTGTTAAACATGAGAAAGTTGAATTTACTTTGCACTATTATTTTGTCTTTGTGTCTTTAATCGTTTCTGCCTCTTCATCTCCATTCTCATTTTGTAAAATCTGTGTAAATATAATGTTGGATAAATTGAAACTGAAATTGAAAAAAAAAACACACAACAAAATCGAATCTCATCAATTTTGTGTGGCCGTTTGTATGTCTGTATGTTTGATTAAGAAATGGGAACTTTATAAATGGGGTTGGACTGTGCAAACATTCTGGGTTCATTTATACATACATACACATTTACGTATGTATGTACATACATAAATATGTAGGAGGCCACCGAGGCGTTTTTAATTAGGTGGTGACTTTCTTAAGTACTCGAGCATACTAAAATTTGTACATACATAGTATGTATGTATGTAT
The DNA here is from genome assembly GCA_947397865.1 of Polietes domitor. Taxonomy (NCBI): domain Eukaryota; kingdom Metazoa; phylum Arthropoda; class Insecta; order Diptera; family Muscidae; genus Polietes; species Polietes domitor. The sequence continues at coordinate 99,175,839 of OX377620.1, forward strand.
GTATCTATTTGTGTTTTGGTATAAGTACACAATAATCTGTATTAAAGGTCGGCTTTCAAATATCAATTAAATTTTCACTGGCCCATATAATCTGCTCAAAACGTCACGTACATTAAACATAAACACAGTATGTTTAGAAGGACAGACGGATGGACGGACGGATGAACATCGATACACTACAGCTTTCAATGGTTTAGCATTGAAATGTATGTATGTATGTGCATAAAAGTTAAGGATGATCCACTTTGAGGTTACACAGCTCGATCCATTCTCACTCTCTTGACAAAAACAAATAATAATTTGCATAGCCATTTTGAAATTTTACTCGGAATGCATCAAAATATATATGGACATGGTCACAGGCATTCTAAAAAAATCCTAGAACGAATTTGGCCCAATCATACCAAAAGCTGATTTCTCTTTGGAAAATATGTATAGATAAATGTAGATTTTTTAAATAGCTTTTTGATTTTATTTAAAATATTTTTATTTTCTAATAGCTGTCATAACGCCTATTTGAAGGATCTATGGATAAATAAACAAGTAAAATGCGTTAAGTTCGGCCGGGCCGAATCTTAAATACCCTCCATCAGTGAGTGCATTCCATAGAATTACCGGTGGATTACCGCCTGTCGACTTTACCAAGAAGTTTAAGTAATGTTGACCTTAAGGTACGATTTGGGAGAAATACTCATATTGTGCGTGTCTACGAAGACAGACCACTGAATTTAATTATTCTAGCTACCAATTTTATACCGTTTTTATCCTAATAGTACGAATATCGAATAATATCTTTATATTTCTTGTCTACACAGTCACAGCAATATACACACCGAATTTCACTATTCTAACTGCAACCGTTTAATTGGTACCATTTTTATCCCTTTCGCCCCATTTTCCGCCTAAAAGTACAATTTTCGAACAAATCCTTTATGTTTCACGTCTACACAGTCAGATAAATGCATACACCGAATTTCATGATTTTATCTTCAGCGGTTTGGTTGGTACCATTTTTATCCCCCTGTACCAATTGTATCCCTTAAAAGTACAAATTTCAAAAAATCTTTATATTTTACTTGTCTACGTAATTATAGGAACGTACACACCGAATTTTATGTTTCTAGCTGTTGCCGTATCAAAGGTACTATTTTTATCCCTTTTGTCCCATTTAATCCACTAAATCTTTTTTGTACTTTTTTGTGATTACACGTTACTGGAGGAAGGTACGAAACAATTTCAAGTGTATAAAATTGGAAATCTTCAAAAAAATTGCTTAAATAGTCTAAATATTAGGGGTATTTTCAGTCCTTGTTAGGGGAAAATTTTTCCCTCTGGGCCGATTTTGCCCGGTTTCAATCCCAACCGATCTGCAACCATAAGACATATTTAGGGGAAATTTGAACCTCCTAGCTCATTTCGTTCGGCCTCTATACTTTATAGGGTCTCCGTGGAATATTTCAAGGTGTTACAAACGGAATGACAAAGTGAATAACTATCCATCTGGAGGTGGAGGGTATAAAAATAAAACTATGAGTAAATAAATTAAAAATGAACACACATTTTTTGTGGCACAGTGTTATGATCACTTTGAAATATTATTTTTTTTGCGATTTTTCATATGACATTTTTGATTAGTATTTTTTGTGTAATTTTTCATATTTCTTTTAGGGCTATTTATTATTGGGTGATTTTTCCTGGACCCATTAAAACCCCATAGTGAATTTCCACGGAAATAAATTGATGTTTCTGTTAATTTTATCAACTCTTAATTCGTTTCCAATGCAAATAAGTGAACAGAATAGAAAACTCCTCTTATTCACGATGAGGGAGAATATTAGTTGACAATAGTGGTGTTTTTTTCGGCACGCTTAACAATTAATTGATAAGATGTCATCGATCGATGCTTGGGTGACGATTAATTTGCAACACTGCTGCAATAATATGAATTAAATTGGCAATATTGATTGCAAATATTAGCAAAGATCAAAACTAAATCCGTACTACGGACAATTTTTATTCTTATGGTAGCTACCTACCTCAGTGGAAATTCCCTCTAATAAACTCTGTGTATTAAGAGACGGATATACACATCTTTATCCACAGCGGCTGTCAGTGCGGATTTAGGTTGGATCATAATACATAATTTTATACTAACAATTGATTTTGTCTACATATTTATTTTTTACAAAAACAATTTCCTATAAGGCTAAACACTATAATTTCGCGTAACTTAGCGAGTAAAATATCAACAAAACATTGTTGCTTTTTGTCAACAAACGAAGCTAGGTAACAATATTACAAAGTCCACAAGTGTAAACATATTTTTAATGTCCAATCAGCATTTTATGATCCGAAACCTAAAACAATAATTTCTAATAGCAAAAGAGCCGGATGCAGGTATCAATATTACCCTGCTAAAATTGAAAATAATAAAACAAATCCCAAAAGAATAAGCCACATACAAATTTATGAAAGTGTTTGCCACCATGTTCTAGGTAGAAGTAATAACTGAGGTCCAGGCTGAACACTGGACTAGAACAGCTGAATTTTTGCATTTATATCTAATAACATGCAACAAATAAAAATGCAAATTTTATGTTCGTGACCTAAAAATGTACTATTCGTGAACATACTGATCAATAAAATCAACACCAAAAATTTGTATTGATATTTTTTATAAATTGTTTATTAAAATGTAAAATATGTTACCAGTGTTGCCAAACCCGAAAATACGAAAATCCCATAAACTAAAACCAAAAATCCCTTTTCCAAAAGAAAAATACCTCATATGGGCAGCTCCCAGTGGCCCGTACGCGATATTCGCACGCCTTAAACTACGCCAAAACAAGAAAGAAACCGAAAAAGTCGATTAGTCTTTTTAGTGTTCTAAAGCGCTTAAAGAGTACTACATTTTAAAAATATGTCGTTAGGATTTAGTAAAAATTAGTACAAAATTATAAACAATTTTACATTGAAAGGGACGCTACAAAAAAACAGAAATACTTTTGAAGCTCTTGTAGAAATATACAAAGTTCAGCGATTTTTTGAGAACTTTGTTTTTCCATATAAACATGTAAATGAAGGTCAGAGGATATATTTTGTTTGTAGATTTATGAAATATGAGAATTATCTCTTAGATTTTTTAAATTAGGTACAGCAGGAATATAGACGGGACAAAACTGACGCTACAAATATTTCCACGGGTAGGAAAAAAGTAGTAATTTTCGTTATCACACTTAAATTTTTTATAAAAATAAAAGAGAACAAGTTAACTTCAAATTTCAAAATAAAAAAAGTTGTCGAAATAAGGAAAAAATAAAAGCTGTTAGTGTGGTCTGATTCCATTTTTTTGGTAGACCTTGTTTTGGGAGATGCCCATATTTTCTTTTTAAATAAAATATTTTGTGCATCTTTCATTTTTGGTAAGGAAATATTACTTTTGCGAATAAAACTAAATTTTTTGTTTAATTTTTTTCAATTTTGAGAAGAATGAAAGTGGTCTAAGTCTGTGCATCCTCTAAAAGTAGTGGTTCCCTTAGAGGTGCCAACGTTTTCGATTTTTTTTGTAAAAGTTCGATGTAATAGTAGGATATACTAAGAAAAAACTTGTGTGCTTCGGTGGAAAAATACCTTTCAATTAACTCAAACATAAACCATTTCATATCTGAGAACGGAAAAAGTGTGACTTAGACCACTATCATTCTAACTGGCACAAATGTCCTTCAGAATTTTTCCAATAAAAGTCATAACTTCTTCATTTATCCATAGATTTTTGTCATGTACTCTACTAAAAAAATATTTTTTTATTTAAAAAATAAATTAGAAACTCGAAAAAGTAATGACTAATTCCATGAGCAACGGAACAGAAATTCTCCTTAGGTTCTCTGATTTTAATGTTTTAAATTTTTCAAATTTGTAATTCTAAAGAAGGGGAGTGGAAATTATTTCCCAATTTAAAAAAATATGAAATCTAGTGTCTACGAAAATCGAAAATCGTTACTTTCTTAATTCAAATTTAACTAGTTGAGGACTAACAATACGACCCTTAATGTGTTAAGAAATTCAAAAAATCACAATTAGTACCTTTCCAGCGAAAATTTGGAATTTATAGCGGATTTTATAAATATAGCACTAAAATCCTGAAAAAAACTGGCTAGCTCACGAATGGACAGTAAACAAATGAATTAGTCAGCGTTTTTTTCTTTAATCTCGGATAACACGGTACGGTAACTAAAACGTTAATAAAATGTTAAATTTTTACTCAAAATAAAAAATAACTTTTCACATTGTCACCAACTACCATTTAAATAATTGTATCAAAACAAATTTTCAAAAAAATATTTTGTGTTGACTTTTTTGAACTTAGCCCGATAACCATAATTTTGACTTACACTGGATAATCCTGGCTAAGTCCAATATGTTTTAATACACACATTAATTTTGCTGTTGGCGAAAATTTAAAAAAAATATATTTTTTATTTTGAGTGAAAATTTAATTTTTTATTTAGGTTTTTGTTATCGCAGTTTAGTTATCCAGTCTTGAAGAAAAACAGTCATATTATGACAAAATACCTAATTTTCGATCCATCTTAGTTATACGTTTTTTGAAAATCGGGAAATGCAGTTCTATTACCCTCATTCAGAAGTAAAAATTTGCAAGTTTTCATTAAAATCGGAGAACCTAAGGAAAATTTCTGTTCCGTTTCACATGGAATTAGTCAATAAGTACTATTTCCACGTGAAACACTAACATCCCTCTTAATTACTGTTAGTATATTAATATGCAATTAGTATATTAAAAAGACCTACGTAAATAGGTCAGTTTAATACAGCCTCTTTTTTGCCAATTCTCAGATTTTCATGAATAATCGATTATCTCAAACTTCCACGATTTTGAAATTGTGATACAAAAGTATTCTGACGAGTTTTGAATTACAAATTAAGAGTTTTGAATTTCAAATAATGTCTTTTGAATTTCAAGTGATGCCTTTTGAATTACAAATGACGACCTTTGAAATTCAAATGTTATATTTTGAATTACAAATGACGAGTTTTGAATTTCAATTGACATTTTTTGAATTTCAAGTGATGTCTTTTGAATTACAATTGAAAATGGTGTAGATCAAATATAACACAATGCGCTAAATCACACTTGCCTGTTATAAATGGCTTCTAAATTTTTTTTTGGTTTGTAGGTACAAGAATGACTCGTAAAGGGTATTTCTATCATTTATTGTTCTTAATTTTTCACCTGACCCTTGTGAAGTGATGAGTTATTCTTCTAATTACGAAGAAAACAACAACATCTCTAGCGATTTATTGCCTCTGTTTATCGATATCGTTTGTAACGGGTGTAGGCCATGCCACGTGTATTCAACCTCGACATTTCAGCCATATAAAGGAGACAACAAGTTTGAACAAAGATGTCGTTGTAAGGTGAGTTTGGGGATCGACAGAGTTTAAATGGCAGCAGCAGTTTTTTTGCCTTGGCCATCTTGTGGTGCTGTGAGAGTGGGATTCTAGACAGAAAAAAAAAAACAATTTTGACCTTAATTTTTTTACTGTAAGGCCGGCCGTTGGAAATTTGCAGTATCCGCAATATGTGTGTGTGTGTGGCTGTGTGTAACCAGGTATGACTACCTTAAATTACCCTGTTAGACAGACCGTTTAGGGTAGCTACAATATGTGTACTTGTGGTATTTTTTGTACGTTTTGTTTGTAAAGTCCCAACTCGATTCGAATCAATTTCAATTTCCGTGTTGTAATAATAATGACCCTCCTTGTGTACGTATGTATATATTTGCGGACGATTTTAAACGACGTTGCGAGTATCCAAAAGGTGAGTTACCTCCTCTACAGCAGCAACAACAACAACAAGCTATGCGTCACAACAATAAAAAACAATTCATGATAAAATCACAATTAACGCTGTGATAATATTTTTAATTTCGCTTTTTTTTCTTTCTTTCTTTGCCAGTTTGTTTAAATTCTCGCTCTACATTTTGCAAGGCAAGTCAATCAAACCACCATTTAAAGCAGCAACAATGAGATTTTCCTCTTTTTTTTTGCGTTCATTGTTGAATTATTTATAAATATTTGAGTTGATTAATAACACACGCAAAAACAAATAAATATCTGCTCTTCTCACACTTGCGATACGGCAGCGCCAACAACAAGCCAGGCATTAATTTTGAAAAGCAAGAAAAAATAAAAAAAGAAACACAAAAGAAAATGAAATGAAATAAACTGAAATTTATGTAAAACTTGAAAGAGTGTTAAGAGATTAAACGCCCGTTAAGAGAGACTGTAATGCTCTTCCGTGGGTAAACCAGAAATAATCACTAAAGAGATTATTTAGCCTGCTCTTTAGAACTCAGGCAAATTGTAGAGCGGCGTCCGAAGAGAGGGTAAACATGATGATGTTGTCCTCAGTTACTCTCGCTTCTCTGTGGTGTGTTTGGTTTCTGTAAAGTGTGTGTAATGCCTGCCTGCTGGTGGTGTGGTGCACTTACGAGGTACGGCTGAGTGTGTGTTTCTCTGTGCCTGTTGTTATTGTTGTGCTCGCCGTCGTCGTCGTCGCCGTCGTTTAGTAGTAAACTAAAGTAAAAACAAAGCGACGTCGACGTCGTTATTGTGAAAAAAGGGAAAAAACGCAATGGAGGAAGAAGGCCTGTGCCGTTGACTGCCTGTTGTGTATTTCAGCAGTCGGTTTGCTACAATCAAACGAACCGAACATTTTCTTTTGAAACGGTGATACTCTGGTTCAGTTCAATGCGAACGTGAGAACGGTGTGGACGTGCCAAAAATACTACGCGGAACATCGTAATAATAAATAAATATAAACTAAAGACAACCAAGCCACCAAGCAAAAGAAAACATACAACACAGACACACGCAAACACACATCCAAACCAACAACTCAAAACATTTATATGATAATTAATTAAACACCACCATCTCAAGTAGACAACAGCAACAACAACTACAAAAAAAGCAAATTAAGAAAAATTAATTAATTTTATATTTTTCTTACAAATGAGTGCAATTATTTATTGAAATTGAAAAAATCATATGATGAACTGAAAATAATTGCAAAAAATTATTTTATGATTAATGTCAAAGACTCTTTAGTTGCAGAAAAAAAACAACAAACCAGCAGCTACCCGAAAGAAATTTCAAAAGTCCTGGATTATTTTGAAAATTTCTTGAAAAATTCCAAAAATAACATTTTATTGCATTTGCAATAAGCTCCCTGTCCAAACTTTGCAAAAGTTTGAAATAAAAAAGACCAAACATTGTGTGCAACATTTCAGAAAAAAAAATCGAATTAAAACACAAAACAAAAATCTCAGAGATTCCATTTTTGAAAAGTGAACCCAACCCCCCTCCTTAAGTTTTAAATCTTCAGTTAAACTGTGATTTTTTTCTTAAAAAACTAAAATCTATTTATCAACTACAACATTAAAATCTCACCAAAAACAAACAACAATAAAAAACAAAAACATCACTTTGTTGTGTTTTTATTTATTTCAAATTGTGGTTTACCTTGCATCAACAACAATCACCTAGCAAAGGCAAAAAAAAGCATTATTATCATCACAGCACAATAACAGCAACAACAACAACATTAAACATAAGCATAAATTGTGTTTGTGACTTTGCCAAAACAGGCAAAAAAGAAAAACAAACTCACAGCACAACAATTGTGAAGTGAAAAAGTGGAAAAACCAGTTAAATTTTATATCGGTCTTAAGGTGTTGAACACTAAACGGGCATCCTTAAAATCCCCATTCCCGCACCCCCCAAAAAAAACTGAGCCCTAAGAGACGACCGTAAACGGTGGAAAAAATCCCTAAACCAAATTCATCTCAAAGATACTTGGCCTATCGATAACAACAACGCTACGGTATTTCCCCTATTAAGGCCTAAGTGAATGAGTGACGTGAACAATTAAAAAAAGTAGCACCGCAAAAACAAGAACAACAGCAACAACACAAAAACGGTGACGACTTCAACAACGTTGGCTGGCATTAAATTATAATAACAGTGGCAAAAAAGCGAAAAAGAAACGCAAACTCAACACACTTTACAACAATTATCAAACCAATCATCAAACAAAAAAGAGAGCACAGCCTGAGTGAGAGAAAGCCAGCCACAGCAGGCAGGCAGACAGTCAGTTAGTGTGTGAGTACGAGAGAGTGTAAGAGTGACAACCACTTAACACAAAACAGGAGAGCTCTAAGTCGCTGACTGAAGCAGACCAGAGAGAAAGTGTGATAAAGCGCGACCCCACAGCAAACAAGAGTAAAATTTATAGTTTTCCTATACAAAACTAACGGACTATTAAAGCTCCCCCACTCCACTCCACACCCACCAAAAACGACTCTCACTGCTAACGTTTAGCCAACGGAAGGCAAAAGTAAACTCCCTTTCCCCACACGCACGCACATAAACAGCATCACCACGCCGCCCCACCACCAATTCACCAAAATGACCTTGCCCAGCATAACGCCCAATAATCAGTGTGACGATGATTCCGATATGTTTGGGCCACCCCGTACCTCACCGCCCATCGGCTATCATCACCATCGATCGCGTGTGCCCATGATTTCGCCCAAGCTGCGTCAACGCGAAGAACGCAAACGCATTCTGCAGCTGTGCGCCCACAAATTGGAGCGCATCAAGGATTCGGAGACCAATCTGAGACGCAGTGTGTGCATTAACAACACCTACTGTCGTCTGACCGACGAGCTGAGGCGTGAAAAGCAGTCCCGTTATTTGGCCAACTTACCAAGGTAAGTACAATCGATTTTAATTAGGGACGAACAAAATTATCGAAATAATCGCCATTGTCATAATGATGAAATATTTATTGTCTGCGGAACTTTTTCGAGTGGAAATCATTCAAAGTAAGATAAGTTAGCAAGAAGCAAAACAATGCAATGCCATGAGGAAGAAGCAGCACAGTGTTTTCATCAGTTGTGTGTTTTTTTTTTTGTTGTAGTTTTCTGCCTTTGAGGTTAGGTAATGATCGACTAATGTTTCGTCGACTTGTATGTATTTCGTCATTGTAGGTATATCATCAGCCAGTGTTGTATTTTAATGAAGGTTAGATATCTGAGGAAAACAACAACAACAATGTGTATACGAAAAAAAAATGAATTAATTACTCAACAACTTAAAGTGAAGAAACAAAGATTAAAAAAAAACAAAGAATGTTTTAGCAAAATAATTATAATTTTTTATTAAAAGACAATTATTTTTCGGAGTAAAAAATATTATTTTTTTATAAATGTGGGCATTTTCGAATTTAAAAAAAATAGTGATTTCTTTTAAATGAATTTCAATTGAAATAAAAATTTGGAAAACTAATTTTTGTGATTCTTTTATAAAAGAAAATTGTAAAATATAAAAAACAACAATTTTTTATAAATGTGAAAAATTCTCAATTTTAAGAAATTGGTGATTTCACTTAAATGCATTTCAATTGAAAGAGAGAGACTTGGAAAACTATTTTTTTTTGGATTTTTTTAAAAGAAAATTATTTTCCGGGGTAAAAAATATATTTTTATACATGTGATAAAATTCTCAATTTTAAGAAATTAGTGACTTGTTTTAAATAAATTTCAATGGAAAGAGAGAGAGAGGGGTGGAAAACTAATTTTTGTGATTTTTTATAAAAGAAAATTATTTTCATTTTTATATAAATGTGAAAAATTCTCAAATTTCTAAAATTAGTGATTCCTTTTAACCAAATTTCATTTGAAGGAGACACTTGGAAAACCATTTTTTGTGATTTTTTTATAAAAGAAAATTATTATAAAAAATATAATTTTATTTATACATGTGAAAAAATTCTTAATTTTAAGAAATTACAGATTTCTTTTAAATGAATTTCAATTGAAATAAAAACTTGGAAAATTAATTTTTGTGCTCTTTATTTGTCAAACAAAGCGAAATGAAAATTATCTATTTTTGGGGTGAGTGACGTGTCAATTTTTTGATACGAGTTTTCCAAAAAATAAATTTTTAATTTAAGGAAAAAATTTTCATTTAGAAGGGAAATTTTAATTTTTTCGTGAATAGATTTTAAGTCAAGGAAATATTTAATTTTTTCAAAATATACATTACTTGGCATTTTCCCCAAAATGTTTCTAAAAATACCCCTGAATTCAAACGTACTATTTGTGTTAATCTCAACTCCACCACCTTAAAAACCCTAACCTCAATTTATGAAAGTTTGACTGACAAAGTTGCAAAGAAAAGTATTTTTTTGTACAGCGTTGCCACTCTTAATGAGGCTGGCCCTGACATGATTCACAGAATAAAGTGTTTTACAAAAAAATATAATATCACGATTTTTAACAATAAATTGTCATATTTTATAGGTTGAGTGATAATATTTAAATATTAACAATTTTGACAGTTTCTCTCATCTGTAACTCACATGCCCACGCGGACACACGCACGCACACACACTTTTAATTTCTCTTCGTTGGCATATTTTTTGACATTCACAACTTCTTGTTCGGCTGTCCGGTCGGTGTTCAGTTCAATGGGGGGTAATTTGGTTTAAAACGTGATGTTTGAAAAAAACTAAATTCATTTTTTTTCATCTTCTCATCTGATAGCTTTTTTTATTTAAACGAGAAATCCAAAAGAAATCTTCTAGTGAAATAGCGTCGTCGCAAAAACAACAACCAACCACACTACACTACACTACTATAGATCAGGCATTGTCTATGTAGGTCTATGTATGGTGTTTGCTTTGTTTATGACAAGCACACACACACACAATATACTCTCATGAATTATTAAGAATAATTTAATTATTGTGTTTTTTTCTGTTTTGTTTTCATTTAAATTTTGCCTTGCTCACCCCATACAAGCGAGCGTATAAATAAAGTGATAATACTTTCCGAGAACAAAAAATAATTCAAATGAAATCATAAGCTTTGAATGGGGTGGGGGATGGGAATGTACAAAAGTTCGATTCAGAGAAAACAATCTGGCAACCGTGATGGGCAATGATGAATATTTACAGGGAACCATAAATATTAATTGAGAATACTTCTTTTTTGGTATTGACAATGACAATTTCTAAAGAAAATTGTAGACAATTTCCACAAGTGCAATTTTTCAAAAAAAAAAAAACAAATGCAAAAACTATTATTTAATATATTTAAGCAGATAATAGAAGCTTGGGGAAAATGTGCATAACACACAGGACAGGGTTGTCCAAAGTGGCGAGGGGGTGTAGCAATATAGTAGAGCACACAACACAAGGCAGATTATAAATTCAGGCCAAGCTCATGCCAAAACAAAGCACATCATACATTCGTACACACACACAAACAATATAATCATCATCATCGTCGTCGTCATATGAATGTGTTTGCCAACAGTTTAAATAAAACCAAAAACAAACCATCAAACAAACATCCAGCCATACCACAACACACTACCGTGTGCTGCCAGCCATACACACAACACACAGCACAGCAGCGAACAGTGAAGCCAATCCATCCATCCAGCAACAACACAACAATAACACCATCATGCAAAGAGAGGACTCATGAAAGTAACAACACACACACGCACGCACACAGTCCCTCAAACAGCCAGCCAGCCAACCAACCAATAACATAAACAGACAGATGGACGGGAGGACGGACGAACAAACGGTTGGATGATCGGACGGACACACTCGGCAAAACGGCAATAACACAGACATATCCAAGCATACGAGAATACAAACATAAATTCATACAAACCTACAAAGGCTGACTGGCAGACTTACACACACACGACCAACCGTATCATACCGACATAGAGGTGGTTTTTATAAACTTCTGAGCACAAAAAGGCTTAAGAGGAGCCCCCCTTCCTCACACACGAACAACGGTAATTCTTCAAACGAATTTACAACAATCTCTGTGGAGGTGAACATAGGGAAGAAACTGACACTGAGTGAGAGAGAGTGAGTGAGCAAGAGGAGTGATAATTTATGAAATGTTTTACACATAAATACAAATTAATAAATATCATTTAGAAATATTGAAGTGAAAGAAAGAAATACATAAGACGAGGTCAAAGGACACTGATTGTTTAATATCATAGGGAGGATCGTAGATTTTTCAATCGGAGGTCATTATATTGTGAATTTAGGGATTGATAATCCAAGCTTCACTTAAATTTTTCCGAGTTGAGTGCAGTTCTGGCCAACCAACCAACAAAAAAAAACGAATAGCTGAATACAAGTTGTATCTAACTAATCACTAACCGCTTGAATAAAAAGCCAAACAATAAAAACCATTTGACTTCAAGACAAACATACATACGTATGCACATACATACGGTGATTGTGTTACATTAAAACAAACGTTAAAATGATCACGTTCCACTTGCAACACAAACAGCCAGTCGCGGCAGCACCAGCAGCAGCCGATGCCGTCGTCGTAGCCACAACAACAACCACCACAACAGTAACAAATCATACCAGCAGACACAACGACCAAGACCGCCAGTAAAGTAGCTGCTGCAGCAGCAGTAATTGTACAAACAACATTATCATCCATACATATCATTTTGCTATTGGACACTGACAAAAACAACAACAGCAGCAGAAAACATAACCATACTAGCAACAACCTCCAAAAAGACGATGTAGTCGTTGTACACATTGCTTGCATACACACATACATACATATGTATGTATGCTATTGTACGACGACGATGATGATGATGATGTCGAGAGTTGTTCGGTGTTGGCAACCGTACAGCAGCAGCATTATTATTATTATTAATAACAATAGCAACAACATGCAGCAGACATCAAGTTGTAGTTGCTCGAATGTACATGTGCAAGAAACTTGGAAATGAAACTACAAAAAAGCCAACAACAACATACTGATAAATATTCTGTGGGGGAAGGGGGAATGATAGAAAAACTATGTACTCTTTACATTCGTAGACAACATACTTATGCAAACATCGAACATCAGTTATTTTGTTTGCCCGTTGTTCGATCACATGAACTTGTCTCTGAGTAATTTTGGTCCTTCAATCGGTTTGGTGTTGGGGGACTGAAGAGAGTACGTTTTTTAAGGATTTATCAATGACCGTGCCTTTGGTCCTTCATCGTGATTTTGCCTGGCTGTTGTTTGTCGTTATTTTTCCTGGTTTGTGCTTTGGGCTCGCCTGGCCCTTTGGTGTTTTGTTTGCTTTCTTCTCGTGCTGAAGGTCTGTCCTGATTTTTGGCCATTTCTTTGGTCTGTCCGTCCATACTTATTTGTTACTACTTCCTCGACTTGTCCCTGTTACATACAACCATATTATACCACCTACTCTTCTTGATTTCATAAGCCTTATATTGGATTGTGTTTTACACTTACACTCCTGCTCCCGCTAGCCTAAGCTAGCATTTCTTGGCAAATAAATACTTGGCCTTTGAAGAAGAAGCAAAAAAAGAAAAGAAAATATATGTACGTTCGTACGTATATTAACAGAGCTTTAAAGCAGTACATCTGACTGACTGACTGTGAGTTTGAGTAATATGCCTTTTGAATACTCAACAACACAACGCAGACAACAACAACAAAAACAGTACCCATATAACTGTTACACATTTAGCAAACGTATGAAAAAGAAAAACAAAACAAAGAGCGTATAAATATGATTTAAGTGAAAAGTTTGCTAAAGAAACTTTTTCACTCCCTCTTTGATTAGGAAAAAATCATAAATTATCGGCAAATACATAAACGATTTATTACACTTTACTAAGGCTACTAAGTGATGGGACTTATTTTGTGGGAAATTACAAATAACCACCCCCTTTTTTCCACCAGCTTCAGCCATGAAAACCCATTTCATTTCCTGGACAAAGTCAAAGTCATAGACATAGCTACAACAAAATAGCAAAAGAAACATGTTTTAATTTAAGACAACAACAAATAAATTATTTCAACTTAAACTAGCAACTTCTAAAAACCCCCAGCCATGAAACACACACACACATACACTTTAACAAATAACCAAGAACAAGGACTATGCACAAAAAATAAAATAAAACGAAATAGCACAACTAAAACAGAATCTTTTTGCACAAACACACACAACTGAAAAAGACCATGAAAATAAAACAACACTAACTTTAAATGCACATAAACTGCACAGCCAGACACACTAGCACACACACAGACAGCCAACCACACACATCGAAATCGACGAAAAAAAGATGAAACAACTTAAATTCAGACTTTAATCAGCAACAGTCTCGCAGAACAGTAACCCAACCAACCAACCAACCAAACGAACACACAACCCAAAGCCCCAAAACGAACTTCACTCTTTTTATATCACCTCTTGTGTGCCTGCTTGCCTGCCTTCCTTCCGTCGCACACAATAGCAGCAAAACGACAAAAGCACACATCGGCGGCTCGGCTCCACTTGTACAACAGTTGTAGTTGTTGTGCACCCCCCTCCCCCCTCTCCAACACAGAGCCAGAGCACGAATCGTTGAGTCTATACAAAAAAAAACAACTGAACTACTGAAAATTCGTCTGTACGACGACGACGGCGGCGTTGAAAAAAGAGCAACAACTACAGCCAATAACTTGGAGTGTGTTTGTTTGCCTTTGGGTGTTTGTGTGTGTGTGTGTGCATATTCTTATTGACGACAATGTTCTGAAAAGTTGTAAATGGAAATTATAAAGATACGCTTTTTTAAATCCCTTATTCTTCCGGCTCACCACCCCACCCCCTCAAACTAATTAACTGTGTGCATTTCACTGATTTGTTCCACGTATTTCTTTGCGGAAGAAAATGTTGCCAATTAGTTTCAATTTTTTATTAATTATTAATAATTATGCATGCTTTAAAGCATCTTTAATGTTTGTTTTTGAATAGAATAAAAGCAAATAAATAAAAAACAATTGATTTCAAATGTTAGATCCGATAATAATCGATAATAAATGATAAAAATGGGAATACAAGGTTAAAAATAGGGATTTATTTCAAATTAATTTTTATATTTTGAAGAATTTCCAAAAATTCTAAAATCGTTGTTGTTCTTTTTCCAAGAAAAAAAAACATTTAATTTCCTCTTTGGTAATCGATTAACTAGCATTTGCTTGTCCAGAACAACATAAAATTTCAATTCAATTTGCTTAGTTTTCCACGTTTATGTTTGGCTGTTGTGTTTTTCCCGTTTTAGTAGTTTACTAATGTTGTTGTCGTTATTTTTATTGTTTTCTTTTCTTCTTTTCAACTTAAATAGTTAAAGCAGTTGTTGTTGTTGCTTTTCCGTTCTGCTGCTGTATTTTATGACTGTTACGCTGCCCGTTGTGATTGTATTTGTTGCAAATAAACAACAACAACATTTTTTGTTTTTGTTTTTCTACTTTATCTTAACTTGACACTTGTAACTTCAAAAAACGAAAAGCAAAAAAAACTTGCACGTTCCTGATGTTTGATGGGTGTTGTTGTAGTTGTTGGCATAAAAGCATTGCCAACAGCAGTGGGGCTCTCGTTGTGAGTTTACACTGTGTGTGTGTGCGATGGTGTTGCGTTTTCCGTTCATTTTCGTGTGATGTTGTTTATGCTGGGTTTGTTTGTGCGCTCAACTCTCTCTCCCCCTTGCTCTCTCTGACTCTTTGACCAAGTACTTGGCGTCATTGCGATTTTTGAGGGGTTTGGTTTTTGGCTTAAAATGTTTTACCAAGTCTTGGCGAGTTCGTTGTTGCCGTTCGTTTGCTTGTTTGTGTGGCTGGTACTGTGCTGTTCTGTTGTAAAGCTCAAGCAGCACAAGCCCCGGCCATCAATCAATTAAGTTGTCAAGTGTGTATTAAGCTGTATTGTTTATTTATTGACACTTTGGGCCATTCCGTTGCCGCCGCACTTATCCAACAGCCAATGTTGTAAGTAACAGCGCCCATTCTTCTCTGTTCTTTTCCTTTGCTTATGCATTTATAACTCCTCATATTGTTCTTTTAGTCAAGATTTTTGCCTTGGGTTTTGTATCACATGATTTTCAATAATTGGACATTCTTAAGATGTAAATGTAATTAAATTAAAAGGGTTATAAACCCCATTTTTATATTCATTCGTTCGTTGTTGATTGCGTTTGGCTTATAGGCTTGCGGCAAGTCCCTCGGAATTTACGATTTTCTAAATTTATGGCAATTTTCCCATTACGAATTTTAATTATTTCGTGTCTTTTCACGCACCTCCTCCCTCTCTCTCACTCTGCCCGCCTTGGCCAGCCTTCACAATTATAACATCGTCCTTAAGGTAAAATAATACCCATTTAAAATTAATTAATTGCTCTTCTCTTATTATGGTTGTTGTGTGCGCCGTCGTTTAAATGCAAAATACCGGTGCTCGTACACCAACAAGCAAAAAATATGTATAATTTTAATTTCGTTACCACCCTTCTCACATCAGTGCAAACACAATAACAACACGACCAAAACAATCAAACAAAAAATGTAAAATTCAATGAAAACATAACCATTGCCTGCCACTCTTCTTACACATGCACACTGCTGTGTGCAACACTTTCGCAAATCCTCTCATTCTCATTTAAAACCGAATAATCATAATGCAAACTTTACAAAAATACATTAAAGCACAGGTTTCAATAGCACAGGCAACAACAAAACATAAACAAATGCCCCACCAGTCGCGTATGCTATGCTCTGCACACCTGGTTGAGTGTGAGTGTGCGGATGTGTTAACTAAAACCCCATCACACCACATAAGTGCATACACACACATCCATACATACATATATTTCCATCACAACTACTACGAGTAGAACCACGAACGAACAAACGAAACTTTTGCACACGACCACCAGGACTGCTTTACACTTTACTACTATGACTACTTCCACTTGAGGTTATCCCTCTCTCACTCTCTTTAAAGCTGTGATGGGGGATCTCACTGTGGGTATGTACATGGCTCTTTGCTGTTGCTTTATTGTGACTGGCTAACTGGCTGTGTGTTGGACGGACGGGCTGACTGACTGACTGACTCGACTGTTCATTCGTTTTACTAGTTGTAAGTTCGTTCGTTCGTTCGTTCGTTGGTTCGGTGTTGTGTGCGTGCTGCCTTTTCTGTTGCTCCCCTAACCCACCATACGCCGCTTTACTTACTTTTGGGTTACAACCAACCTTGATTGGTAACATAATGGTTTTACTTTGCTTTAAGTATGACAGTCATACAGACATAATGTCAGTCAGTGTAGTAGTTGTAGAGAGTTTAGTTGTTGATGCTTTTTTTCCTTTTTCGGTATATCACATCAACAAAGGCAACGCAACGCAACGGCAGTAATATCTGTGGAAGTGTGTAAAATGTTTGAGGATGTGTACGCTTTTGAGCACACACACACACACCATCCATGGGTTTGTTTGTTTGTGCGGTTATTGTGTGTGTGTGAATAGTTGAGAGAGTTCTTGTTTTTTGTTAATGTTATGTTAGCGCTTTAAATATGCAAATAACTGGCGCTTTGGCGTGTATGTTGTATGTATGTACGTACATATGTGTGTGGGCATGTAGAAAATAATCTCCACTCATAATCGGTGTGTGTGTGTTGCCACTTTGTGTTATGTTGCCAGCACTTTAGTGAGGTGTGAGCTGCTGTGTTCTTTTGCCAACATATGGGAATTATGTTTATCACTGTTTTAATGAGTAGAGGTTTTATTCAAAGAAAACAAATAGTTATTTGTGGAAATTCAATAAATATTAGGGTAAAAATTATAACTATAATAATTAATTTGATTTTTTTGATACAAACATTTTAACAAAAAATAAAGCGTTAATTTTCTCCTTTAGTAATTTTATAATTTTCTTTTTATTAATTTATTTATCACATTTTCATTTAGATTATTTTACCTATGAAATAATTAAAATTGTATGTCTTTGCGATACGAAAATGTATCTTTTATAACCCAGTCATATGCATAATACACACGTACGTACGTACAATTTCCACAATTCACACACACACACAAACACTGTAAAGCCCACTCGCATGTCCTTTTTATGCCATGCCATAACATGGCTGCATATAAAAACCTATTTAAGTATGAATGCTCTGCGTTTGTGTGTGTTCGAATGTGAACATGTGTGGGGGTTACATTTAAGCAACAAAACCCACATATTGGCCTTTAACTACACTTTGGCATTTATGTTCATATGTGTAGGGATGTATGTATATACAAATGTCTGTACGTGAAATGGATGTTTACATTTTGTTGTTGTGGCTTGCTGGCATTCTGCTAAATTCTCTTTTAACGTGCATACAACAACAATATCGAGCAAAAATAAATAAATTCAACCCCCCTTCCCAAACAAACCATTACTACAACGTGTGTTTGTAGATTTGTGCTTTCATTTCCTCTCCCACACACGTATAAAAGACAACCCACAGCTATCATAGGCACGCACACACACAACTAAAGTTCGCCCTCGCTCATGCACAAGTTGTCACAAACATACGCACACTCTCGCATACACTAATGCCAACATCCGCGTCGTTTGAATGAACATCCGTGTTCAACGAACAACGACGTAAACGATACAACGCCATAAAGTATGCTCTAATAAAGTAATTGAAAATGATAATGACACAATGTTTGACAAAACTGCCACATTGTTGCAAAACGTAATGTCGGCAATTTTAAAGGATATCCCCAAGAATTAATATGTACAATATATTTTTTCTGCAACAATCTTAAGGCTTACAATCGCTATTAATTTACTGGTTTTAAAAAACACTTTGTCTACACCCCCCGCCCCCCACACCCAAGAAATATATGTCATTTATTCCAGTACACCTCATACCACCCTGTTGTTCACAGGTGTGATGTTGATGCCTTTGTTTTACAAAAGAAAAATTAAACGATTTATAAATAATAATCGTAAACAACAAATAACAGCAGCACCCCTCCCCTGACATTCATAATAACATGTAAGGCCCACAACAATAAGAAATAAATAAACAAAATACACAAGCATAATATTAAGTTAAACGTACACACTCGCACACACACGCCACTATAACCTAAACATTACCAACAACAACAATAACATTAACGAAACTCATCATTAAGTCACTCACTTTTACACTTAGCACATTCATTCACACACACCCAAACATATGGGTGCTCTCTTTCTTTATCACTGCCATACACTCTCACTCTCTCACTGGGGCTTTCGTTTTGTCTCTCATTTAATCACTTTGATGATTTGATTCTCTCTCTCACAGATTTGTTTGTGACCGCCGTTGGTTGTTTTTGTTTTGTTTTCATTTTTGCACAGCCACACACACACATCGCTGCACATAACTAACTACCGTAAGCCTCTTATTAATAACAGACTACTGTTTCACAATAGCACCAAAAGAAAAAACAACAACACAGTCAAAAATAGGGTTACCATATTTTTAGCAAGCAAGACCCCCCACTTGAAACAATAACAAAACAATGATGAAGACTTGAACGGCGATGGCGGCGGCAGCTCAACAAAAAATATTATGTTAATAATTGACCTCAAATTACAATTTACTCAGTGCTTGTGTGGGGATATATATATGTGTGTGCGCGCCTGCATTTATGAGTAGATCAAAGAGTTGCCAAGTACATTTGGAGTAGTTAACAGATAAATTCGTATTAATAGGCGTGTTTTGTGATAATTGAAAGAATTGAAGAAAGTTGTGTTATAATTACATAGAATGTACAATTATTGTAATCATTTCGCAATTTCAGTTATAAATAAACAAAAGAATCTCAATTATTTCCCATATTGTGAAATAATTTCTACTTTCTACATTTTTTTTGTTTGGATGGGTTTTGCTATTCCTTAATCTTAAGTTTTAATTTTTTTTAATCTGGGCATTTCTTTAATTATTGTATCTTCAAAAAGTATGTGTATCTCATATTGTACGAAGCGTAGTAAATATTAGAAAGCTGGTAACAAAGTCAAACGGAATTCATGGCAATTTTGTGTACAAAGCTTTTCTTTATTATTATTTATTTGTTTCTTTCAACCCCTCCCCAGATAGCATTTCAAATGTTATGAGCACTAAACCTTACAAAACATTGAATTAAACGGGCTTTTTGATTTTGTTTATGCCCGCCTGGCCCCCACTTTCCGCCTAGGCTTTTATTTCCCAGCAAAAGGCTACGGTGGGGGGGGGCAGGTTGGTATAAAAGCCACCGTAAAATACACTACACTTGGATATCGTGCCGAAAAACATGAAGCAGCCAAAGCATACACATAAATTCGAAAAAAAACACACAGGGAAGCCTGACAACTTTTTTGTTGTCGTTGTCGTCGTCGACGTCTTCTTGGGCTGTCTGTCAGCGCACACAGCCAGGCAGTCAGCTTGCCATCCAGCTCCGTTGCTGCTGAGTGGTAGAGGGGTTACCCAGAGCTCCATCGTATGAAAAACGTGTGCATTATACTTTACATAAAGTACAAAAAATATCCCCTCCCCACCACGCCCCCGTTCAGGTCGTTGGAAATGTTTTGTGTGTTGCTTTGCAAAAACAAAAAACGGAAAAAAATTGAACGACTGAACGATATGACGACGTAAAGTGAATCTGTTTGAAAATCTATTTTTTCGTCTCTCCCATAAATTGTGGAAAACATGAAGAAGCAGTTGTGTGTAGTGCAGGCGGAGGCACTCGAGGAGGAAGCACACAAGTTGGCGAGTGGCAGAGAACGAGTGAGTGAGTGAAGAAGAATTAGTAGTGAGTGCGGCGTGCTGGGTTGTGTGTTGGGTGTTGGGGCAGTGGATGCAAAATATACAACAAAAATCATTTAAAGCTTTTTTAGATATAGTTTGCGGTTGACTAGATTTGTGTGTGTTTTGGGTGTCATAATAAAGAAACGACAAAAACAGCAACAACAGCAGCCACAAAATATTGAAAATGAAAATGTAATATAACAAAAAAAATGTGTTGTGTTGCTGAAACGTCGGCGGTTGAACAACAACAAAAAATGGGGTTTGTGTTTATTAGCAATAGATTTGTCAAGCGATTGTTTTTGTCCATGCATGCCATTCATTTGGCTTGGTTTCTTGCCATACTTGTCATAATGCATGTGAGTGTGTTGAAAATTGTTTGTCAGGTTGACTGAAAACAAAGTAAATACCTACATACATGCATATGTACATACAAATAAATAAATGGCCACAAAATCAACATAAAAAATATGCTTGTGCACTACTCCACATACAACAAGTGAACAGCATTGGCCTGCTTTTTTCTTTCTTAAGAGCTTCAATTTTATAGTTCATACATAAAAGTTTTAGCATATTTTTTTTGTAAAGGTTTATTTTTAAATAAGTAAAAAACAGGAAATGTTAAACATTTCCCTCCTTTGACAAATCATATTTCCTACGATATGGCAACTCGTGAAGGATAAATTGAATCAATAGAACACTTGAAGTCAAAACATAGCAGTGTGGCCAATATTTTTTTCGTTATTTTCACAATCTAACGGTTTTTTGCTCTAACTATTATTTTGATCTAAATATTGACAAGTTTGAAAAACATGTGTTTCTGGTCCGCTGACTTTGACTTGACTCTTTGTTTACGTTGTTCAAGCGAAAAACATGTATATCATGACATCTTAAAGTTCATTAACCAGTATTTGTTATTATATAATGTGTGTATATTTTATATTGTACATATTTTGTTTTTGTATTATAACACAAGAACACTCTATTGATTGTGACAATTTCGGCTTGTTTTGGTATCAAAAAAACAAAATTATCAAAAAGGGGAAGGTGGTGAGCGAGGAAGGGGTGAGAGACAAACACCAAAAACAAGTCAAGGTTCTATTTAGCACTCGTTTACCTTTTTTAGTTGCGTATTTAAAAATAAAATAAAAATCACTAAAATTAAACAGCCAAACAACAACAACACAACACACAAAATAAACAATTTCATGCTTATCATCCATTCACACACAGAGCCACACACACACACATCAGTGAGAGATAGTGAGAGGGAGAGCGATCGAGAGATAGCTCGTTTGTACATGTGTGCGTATACATAACGAGATTTTTGTCTGTATTGAAATTAACCAACCAACCAGCCAACCTATTAAATTATCTCAACCCAAACGTTAACAATGATTAAAAGTTAATTTTTTATCACTTTGTCTTTTTAGTGGTTTCTCTTGTTGTTGTTTAGCTCGTTCGCTCGTTCGTTCGTACGCTCGTTTTGGGTGTACAAGTCAATAAACGACATTGAATTTTGATTGTTTATTATACAGAGATGCCTTAGTGTAGGGGGGGGGGGTGGACGGACGGACGGGCAAAGATAAGCAGAACGGTGTAGAATCCCCCAAAAAATACTTTTTGTTATTTAGATTGTATGTAGATACATATGTATGTATGTATGTATGTATGTATATGAATTACTTATTTGTAGTATGCCACATTGATTGTTTACTTTATTGACTTGGGATACAATTATTTGCCAAGGGTAGTGAATGGTAACAACAAAATTCGCCGAAAAAATCTTTTGAGCCAAAAATTGGATTTGAAAAGAATTCAGAGAACATATTTTATTCCATGAAAATGTTCAGCACTTCCTTGAGGGAAGTGTGATGTCATCATTCCTTTTTTCGATCCTTACCTTGTAGGGGGCTTGCTGTGTGGGCGTGGATGTCATCGACTCAAAGCGAATGTATAGACACAGCTCTCTCTCTCTCTCTCCACAGTGTTTTCAATGTCATTTGTCACTTGTTAAACCTTTTCTTCCGAACACATGTACCATTTGGAGACGTGCTCTCTTTTTTTCACTCTCTGTCTCTATAGTCACCTGGAAAAAAGAGAAATTAGGTTAAGACACACTCATACTTAAGGTCTTTGCAACAAACTAAACAACAATAACAACACTTAAATATCCAAACTAATACATGTAGTTCAAGGTCTACAAAAATATTTCCAAGATTCCAAGAAATGCGTTAAAACACAAATACCCAAAGGAAGTTCTTTTGTTTATTCAACAAAAAACAACAACACTAACAAGCCTTTATTAACAAGCATTAATAATGAAGCAAAAAAGAAAACAAAAAACAACAAATTAAATTTTCAATTTGTTTATTACAAGGCGCAGACAACTGAGTATCTCACACCCGCTGCTCTCCTGGTACTAGCCGCATGTTTGTTGTTTTACTTGCCCCGACATTAGGTTCCGTGTAAAGCTTTTGTTTCTTTTCTGCTGCTACCTCATATAATCGTCATCATCTTTTCTTCTTGGTTGTAAGTCTTACGTTGGACTTCAGTTTTCACATTTAACACACTCAGAGTGTTTGTGTGGGCTTGAGAGAGTGAGTTAGTGAGAAAAAAACTGACGGTATACATTCAGACTAACGGTCGGTCATTTTTACACACACACATACTAACCCAGCCATCATACACTAAGTGAAAATGTGTTGTTAAAGCTTAGCCGTTGTTGTTTTGCTAAACCAAACCAAAAAGAAGAAATAAACAGCAATAATGTTGTTGTATTCATTACCAAACAACAAACAGCGTTTAACAAAAAAAAATTAAAAAAAAACATACATATTGTATGTACAACATCTACAACAACAATTACTTTCGCTTTCACAAAAAAATAAATAAAATACGAAAAAAAAACACTGCGAAATACGAATTTTTTCTACGTTGAAATTTTAGAAATTCAAACAGAAAGAAAAGAGAGAAAGAAGCCGCCCAAAGACATTCGAGCATACAAACACGCGTGCGTGTGTGGGGGCAGCATACATGTTTTAGAAATTCTGACAATTTTTTACTTCCGGTCTACCAGTTAATCTTCAAGATTCTTTCGCTCCAGGGAAAAATTTCGCAAATCCAAAAATTAAGGAAAGTTAAAGTTTTATTTTAAATTTATTGGCTAACGCTTTGCATCTGTTTTTAATGTTCGTCAACTTATTGCTACCAAGAACCCGGACCTATACATTAAGCGCTATTCATACATGAAGATTTATTTATTTACAACTTGGAAGCTGAATCCAGTTCATTCAAATAAAAATATAGTATCATATAGTAAACATACACCTTAATTAATATATAAAACTTATTTTCCTTCAAAAAAAATGCTAATTGTTTTAATTTGTTACCATAATCTATTATAATCAATTTGTTTCAAGAAAATCCAAGTGTAAACAGCGCTTTATGTGTCAAATATGTGTTTCACCTGATAATGTAAACACAGCATAATTTATATAGAAGTGGCAACTCTGTGATCTAACGTTACTCCAGAGCGAATGAGAGAGAGAAAATAATTTGTCGCTGTTTACACATGAATATTTATTGTACAACTTGTTTGTCCTAGTTCTGTGAAAGCTTTTCCGATAAAAAATGTGTATCATTTAGTAGATCAAAGCCTTAAGTTTTTGATAAACATATTTTCCATCCGAAAAATGGTAAATTTGTTAGATTTTTGCCATAATCTATCTGTCAAGTTGTACAATAAATCTTCAAGTGTAAATAGCGATATACAGTTATCGCCCAGTGCGGTCAATATTTAGTTTAGTTTAGTTTTTGGCGCTTTTATTTTGATTTTATCAATTTATCTCTATTTATTTACACTTTCTACTGAGAATAGTGAACGAAATTTTAAATTTCTTTTAAAAATTTGAATTTATTATTTTCTTGATTTCCGCGATTTCGTTGTTTTTCTCCTCTTATAAATAGTTTTTAATTGAAATACTCTTTTCGGCGCTTTTCTTTTAATTTTTATCAATTTATCTCTATTTGTTTATTAAATGAAATTTTGAATTTCTTTTAAAAATGTGAATTTATGATTTTCTTTATTTCCGCGCTTATGCTATTTTTCTCCTCTTTTTCTTATTCATTGAGTTGTAGTATTGCCTACATCTTTCCCATAGTTTTGACCGCAAATTGTAAAGATTATAATTAACGAAGTTTTAGTTGGAGTTAGAGATTATTTTCGTATTTTTTTTGCCATGTTTCTTGCTCAAGCATAATGACAAGTTTTTTTTCTCCGCTCTCTTCTGTAGTTGACTGGCGGCCTATGCTATACGGTCATTATCATTACCGTTATGGTTTGGCCAATATTTGTTGTAAAGTGTGGCATCTAATCAGGGGGGGGTTTCTCACACATAGGCTGGCAGCAACTCCGCCATGACCGCTAACTCATACCACATACATATGTATGTATGTACAGACATTATTATTACTACAGTAGCTACCACATTTGAAACCACTAGTGTAACTACTCCTATCCTATGTTGTTAGCTAGTAGCTATTTCTTGCTTTTCTTCCATTACACATTACACATTATTAACCTGCCTGCCTGTCTGAATTTTCTAGTGTCTTAAAAGAAAACTGTATAATTTTCTTCTATTATGCCTCCAATGTTCAATTTCTACTCTGCGCTACCCTTTCCTCCATCATTTTCCATGCACCAGCTGGTACCGCCAGTAGTTGTGGAGGACAGGCGGCTGTATTGTGGGGGGGTCTGATAACATATAAATTTGTTAAATAACATAAACTGTGGCAATTTCATGTGATGCGACGCACCGACTTTCTTCCATTGTAATAGACATATATTTACCTACATACAGCTGTATACTTCCATAAATATAATTCTGTAAATATTATTCTCCCTAAGGCATTTATCTTTGTGCTATCTAAGCAGAGCAGGAAATTCTTTGTAAGATTATGATGATTTTATGACCTTAGTTCTCCAATAGATTGGTAACTGTTATTTAGAGCAGCAAAATCAAATGAGGATACAACACTGTAATTTGCATTTTTAGTTTAATTATGTGGCAACCTCATTTAGGCATGATTCAAAAATAAATAAATTATATTTTTGGTACTTATAAATAATAAATTTTTGTTTAATATTTATAAGGAATTTACTCGCCTAATAATAGAGTTTAGTCTTACCTAGTTATCGAATATGGTGCTGCCAGATTTTTCTTACTGACCCTTTGAAGTCTCTTAATGGTCTAGCAAGCAAACTAATCATCATCAATTAATCGTAGCAATTATTTATTTGTATTTTTGAGGATAAAACAGGGCTATTGAAAATTATTAGGGTTGCCATAGCAATTGTTAATTATTTATAAAATTCAAAATGGCGATTATTTCATTAAAAATAATTTATTATTTCTTAGTTTTTGTGTTGTTTAATTAGTGATCGATATAGATTTTATATTTTTATTATGTGATCCAAATAATACTAACTTCCCCTCTCTTTTTCTTTTGTTTTTTTCCAGAACTGAAAACAAACCCGAAACCGCCAGAGACAACATCTTCAATCCCTACAACAGCTGCAGCCTCGATCAACCTTCCAACAAAGCGCAACAACAAAATGAAAACCATTCTCAACAAAATTCCATGCACAGAAATGAAAACTCATTGTCCTCGTCCTCATCATCGCCATTAGCCCACAGCCAGCAGCATTCAACATCATCATCAAACTCGCTGTCCTCCTCGCTGCACAATGCCAATGCCGAGACCATGATGATGATGATGATGATGGAGAAGCATAGCAGCAACAGCAGCTGTAATCTCAACGATTCGAATAATGGCTGCAATCCTTTGAACTCGCATTACTCGCCACCCGCGGCCCACAGCCACAACCACAACAACACACCCATGCGCAAACGTTGCATGTCCTCCAATAACATCGACAAAGATCTCGAGATACTCGATCGGGAATTGAGTGCCATCAATTCGCCGATGCCCATGATAGATCCCGAGATCACACAAGGTGCCGAACAATTGGAAAAGGCTCTGTCGTCGCGCAAACGCCAGCGCAGCGAAGACGAAAGCGATCGTTTGGTGCGCGAAGCTCTCACACAGTTCTATATACCGCCGCAACGTTTGATATCGGCCATCGATGACTGTCCCCTCGATATGGTGAATGTGGGCAGCATATCGCCGAAACGCCCCAAGATGTCGGGCGGCCCGAGCGATTTGGACTTGGACTTCGACATGAATCAAAATCAAAAGGATTTCGAGGTGATTATGGACGCCTTGCGTTTGGGCTCGCCGAGTCCCACGCCCAGTGTGGGCAGTGACAGTTGCGGCCAGGCGGCCATGATGAGCGAATCGGCCAATGTATTTCATAATTTGGTGGTTACCTCGTTGGAGACATGAAAGTTCCAGTAAAGCAAACAGACAAACAGACAAACAAACGTACACAGCATCCGAGTATCCGAGAAAGAGTGTGGCAAAGCTAAAGCAAATAAAATTTGCTTTCACCTTCTAATTCTATTTTACTGATAGTAGTTAATTTCACACACACACAAAAATATGTATATGTATGTATAAATTTTCGAAGATTTCATTTCGAAAACTACACACACACATACTTAGTTTCTAAGTGGGAAAAAAGATCCGAGGAAATGACACAATTTCGGTTCATTTTCGTTTCATAAATTTTCCTACCACAAACAAACAAAAAAACATACATTCTCTTTTTGTTTGTAACTTAACTTAAAGATAAACATCAACAACAACAAAAAAATATGTAAAAAATATTATAAGATTTGTAGTAAAAGAAACAAGAAAAAACAAAAGAAAACAAAACAAAAAACCAGCTTAAAATTATATACTTAAACGCTTCAATTTTTATATAGCAAAAAACGACACTTTATTACATATAAACACCGCGCATATACTATGTATGTATGTCTTCTGTACATATGTACAAACAGTTGTACTTGTAGCTGTTTTTTTTGAATTTTTTGTTTTTGTTAAAACAAACAAACAAAACAACTTTAATATGCTTTAAATATTAAGATTTGCTAAACATAATTTTACTAATAATCAAAGAATTTATAGTCAAAACACAACAACAACAACAACTATAAAAAACCCAACAACAAAACTAAGAAATGGAAATTAAACATTTTCTAAACAAAAAACGAAACCCGCTATTAAAAATACTCTCAAGAAACTGTTACAACAACTCTGTATTTTTTAAGTTTCAACAAGCTTTCTAGTAAACAACAACAACAACAAAAACGAAAACTAAAAACAGTTTCCTAGTCACCACCTCACCATTAACAAACAAACAACAATAGCTATGTTTTTTCTTTAGGTAATGCCAACCAACAACCATAGAACAACTACAAACAAACTACAAACTAGATTAAAACAACACAACAAGGTTTCACTTTTTTAAAGCATTTGGCAACACTGCCACACAGTGTTGCATTTTCTCCTTCTCCTCCACCACCACCACCCCACTACTTCCTTGTTTTTCAAATTTGTTCGAGGAAAAGCAAAAAAATACATAGAAAAAAACACAATTCTAAAAAAACAACAAAACAAACCTTTCTGGAGAAATCAGTATTTCAAAACGATATTTTTTTGTTTGAAAAAAGTGCAATTAGTATTTGGAGTAAAATTCAAGTAAATGTAACAATTAAAAGCCTCAACAAACATACAATTTTTTTGTTGCAAATTACAAAAAGAAAAACAAAAACCACAAATATTTGAAAACTACACTAGAAGAAAAAACAAAACAAAATAAAACAACAACAACAAAGAGAAAAAATACAATTTTTGGAACATTTGTAGTAATTTATTAAGAATTTAGAAATTGTTTATTTTCAAAATATGGCTGTGATAGTAATTTAAGTTCATAATTTTAAGCAAACAAAACTCATAACCCTCAACCCAGTCCCCCTACCCGCCCCGACCCCCACAATGTACATGAAAATAAAATGAAAAAGAAAACAAACAAAAACAACTTTGGACACAAACAACAATTGTATTGAAACTTAAGAAAAAATCCCAAGAAAAAAAGAAAACACAACACAACAACTAATGATTAACAAACAAAAAGAAAGTAGAATAAAATTTACATTAAATTAAAACAAAAAACAAAACAAAAACCAAGTACATTATAACATTTACATACATACTTACATATATGCTTTAAAGAAACTAAAAATCTTTAAGAAATGATTTTGCCCCCCTCACCCCCCTCATGATTTGTTAAATAATTCGATTCTTTTCAAGCTCTCCCTCTACATCTCTCTCTAAATTTTTGAAATCTTGAATTGTTATTGGTTTCATGCTTTTTGCAATTTTTTGTTAAATTTTTTTCATATGTTTCGCTTTTAGTTTAATTATGTTGCTGCCTTATGACAAATCGATTTTTTTTTTCAAAAAAAAAAAACTCCTAATTGTTGAATTTCTTTTTTTCTTATTTAGAACAATTTGAATTGAATTTCATTTCGCCTTCTTTAAGTTTTTCTTTATTATTTAAACTTTTTCTAAAACTACAAAATTAAACATACTTTAGTAATTAAAAAATAAACAAAAAGAAAAAAAAAAAAAAAAAAAATCAGCATTTGTATAATAAACAAAACAAAAAAAAAAAACAAAATAAATACAACAAAAAACACAAAACTAAAAAAATACTAACATCAAACAACCTTATGTATAATTGTAGTACTATTATTTTTGTTTTGTTTTTCCTTTTTATTTCTCTTTTCTTAACCATACATTTTAGTTATATTTTTCCACAATTTATTATTACGAGAACATAGTTATTTTTCGATTATAGCGTTTAACATCATGTCAAAACAAACAAACTGCATAATGTTTAATTAATTTTTATCATTATTATTATTATTATTATTAATTAATTATAATTATACAAAAAACAACAAATACAAAACCAACAAACAAACAAATAATATTTACAAATACAACCAGAGACAAAAAATCTGCATAAAAACCAAAAAAATTAATAAAAGTATTAAAAAATTATTGAAAAAAATGTTTGGACTTTTTTATTTACTTGGGCGGTAATGGATGTGGTAATGGGGATGGCAAAACGCCTCAAATAGAGCCCATTGAAGGGCAGTAGAATGCGCACGGCGAGTTTAACGAACCGCCTAATGCACTAAATATATCAGCAAAAACATTGGAGCCTAAAGACGACATTTAGGCATTGAAAATAATTGTGGAAAACTCAGATCGTAATCAAAAAGTTGCGATCGAAATCAATGCGAAAGAACGATACATTTCCGGCCACAACCATAAAAGAATATTGGAACTACACCTTTTTCAATTGTAATTCAAATGACATCACTTTAAATTCAAAAGACACCAGTGGAAATTCAAAAATTCCATTTGCAATTCGAAACATGTCACTTGAAATTCAAAACTCGTCATTTACAATTCAAAAGACATCGTTTGAAATTCAAAAGACATCATTTGAAATACAAAAGACATCATTTGAAATTCAAAAGACATCACTTGAAATACAAAAGACATCATTTGAAATTCAAAAGACATAATTTGAAATACAAAAGACATCATTTGAAATTCAAAACTCTTCATTTGTAATTCAAAACTCGTTATTTGCAATTCAAAACTCGTCATAAGTAATTCAAAAGACACCATTTGAAATTCAAAAATTATTCCAGTTGCAATTCAAAAAGAGTAAACAAAATTATTTAAGCAAAATATACATTAGGTTGGGTAGCATTTATTTATTTCTGTAAATTTTAATATTCTGCTGTTAAGAAAACAGATTTAGGTACCTTCCACGCAAATCACTCTAACCTATTTAAACTTAAAGATTTTATAACTTCTATACGGACGATCGGAATACTCTGAAATTCGATTTTTGGTAATGTTTTCATAGACGTTATATACAATACAATATGAGCGATATTGCAAGACCTCTCACACAAAAACCGATCAGTAAAACTGATCATTAACAACTTAATATTGGAAATGGTTTTACAATCACTTTATACCTGTAAAATAGTTATGATTTGTTGTACCTATATATGAAATTGCCAACATTTTACATCATTATAATTATTAGTTGCTTATAATTTTATAAAATCTGTTTTCAAAACTGCAGAATATCCAAATTTGCAGAAAAATAAAAGCTACCTCAGCTGCTCATTTTTGAATTTCAAATGGAATCTTTTGAATTTCAAATCAAAACTTTTGAATTTCAAATGGTTTATTTTAAATTACAAATGACGAGTTTTGAATTTCAAATGACGAGTTTTGATTTACAAATGACGAGTTTTGAATTTCAAATGATGAGTTTTGAATTTCAATTAATATTTTTTGAATTTCAATTGATATTTTTTAATTTGAATTTTTGAATTTCAAATGGTGTCTTTTGAATTACACTTGAAAATGGTGTAGTATTATTAGGTTTTGAATGACTTCGATCGAAATTTATACTCTTTTTACAATAAACAAAATTACATTTCGATAGAAACTTTCGATTTAGTATGCCATGATAAGGCCGCATGGTTTTACATTTGTAGAGACTGTCTGAGTTATGCACAATTAATTGCCTCATATTTGCGGTAAAGCATATTGGGGTAAGTTTCATGTTTCATTCATATGTACAAAAGTTCATTGTGACATTCATGATAATTGTGGAGATTGGGAAAGGAAGTACCTTCTCGCAGTTGGGGTAAACTATCGTATTGTATTGGATGTTTTCTAGAGGTTGAGGAGAATAAACATTTGGTTGCTGTTGTAGCAGCTTCTAGAGGGAGCTGCGGTGATAATCCTTAATTCTGAATTGTACTAGACTTCGTTCCGGCATGTAGCCTTTTATCGCGGGAACCTTTCTTCATAATCGTTCTCATATTCAAGGTTGATGTTAATGTTAAGGGAATGGGATGTTAATCGAGTTGTACCACTATCCTCCACTAGGGGCGCTGCATTTTATACTAACAGTTTTTAAGCTATTAGTTTCTTCCCTGGACCAATCGAAATGACAATTTTTATGCGAAAGTGTGTTCGGATGAGAAAATTGGCAGCAGAAACTCTTATTTTTTGATGAAAAGTGAAAATTTGATGATGTTGAATTTTACAAGTGCGCCGGCCGGGAATAGAACTCAGCACCTTCAGATTGCAAGACGCGCACACTTCCACTAAGCTATGAATTTTGGTCAGATCTGGCAACGCTATTAGCAATTGTGACCAGTTTGATTTTTCGTTGCATCACTTAAACAGCAACAGATGTACCAAATTGATTTTTTTGGAAATAATTCTGTAACTTTTGAACAGAAAAAGAAATTTTGACGATTTCCAAATGCTAACAGCAGATATGAAGAAATGGAGTAATTTTTCTAAAAAAAACACACATTTTTGAGTTTTATTTTCCCCGTTTTAGGAATTGTGACATTTCTGATTTGACAGCTGATAATGTCAAACTGTGTTGACATTTGTGTTCAGTAAGATTAGGTAAGTCATCATAAATCGTTAAACGCAAGATCCAAATTGTGGAAATTTACTTAAAAAATCTGTTCGTGAAGTTCATAGAGCATTTATCCAACGAATTGTGTTTAGTCATAAAGCTCATTTCTGGCTACGTCAATAACCGAAATTGCCGTATTTGGAGGGGAGGTAATACTCAAACCATTAACGAATCATCATTACATCAATTAAAATTGAAGGTTTGTTTGCGGCTAATCGAAATAAGGAAGGAGCTGAAGTTACGGTGATTGGCGAGCGATATCGAGCCATGGTGACTGAATTTTTGTTTCCACAAATTAATCAGCCAAACATCAACGACATTTGGTTCCAAATAGAGTGATCAAAAACCCGGTTTTACTGCAATGTCGAGATTTCGAGTTTTTCAAAAAACCCGGTTTCCCAGCTTTCTTTTTATAAAAAACAATGAAACATGAAACAATGAAAAATGGGGAAATTATTCATTATAGGGTAATTCCACAAAATGTTGACCCATTGTGCAAACATTCCTGACAGAATTAGGATAGTTTTGGTACATTGCCAAAAATTCATTTAAAAATTTTTTAATAATATTTTATTTTATTTTTTAATAATATGTCAACCCATCAATACTACTATTATTCCCAAAATATTAGTTTAGAACAGGTGTGAACACCGTAAAAACAAAAATGTTGTCTTGCTGAAATCGTTTCGAAAAACAGCTATTATTTCTGGACCAATTACCCCATTCTAAGATTCTGATATCTTGTAGAGAAATATAAAAATAAAAAAATATTTAAAAATAAAAAAATATATAAAAATTTGATAAATATTAAAAAGTATTTCGTCCTTGGGCCAGTGAGCTAAACGCCTCTAAATACCTCTAAAATAATCACATATATTCTTATATATGTGACAGCGCATAGAGAAAGCGTAAAAAAATTGGACTGATTGAAAAAAATCAATTCAACAATATTTCTGTCTTGAATTTTCATTTTAATAAAAACACACCTCACGCAATTGCTCCTGTCCTGTAGCCTAACTTCAAATTTGATCATGTCTTAACTATTGTTTTATAGATATGGAAGGACCCATGTGACATGAACCTTGTAGTACCTTCCACACAAATAATCCGGCACAAAGTAAAACTAAAGTGTCTTATAAATATACAGCTGCTCCTGAGAGTCAGAGTATATAGAAAAGTCGGCTTAACCGTACTGTTTTAAAACTTTTTAAGACATTTCGTCAGCAAATTGAAAATAATGTTGTAAGAATGCACTTGATTCTCCGGTTAACAGAATTGCAGCGAAAATTCCCCAATAAGCTGATTTCAAGCCCCCATATTCAAGTCAAGATGATTTACCATTCGAAAGTTACAGTAGAATTTCCAAACAACTATTTGGAACCACTGTGTCAGAGAATAACGCGTGCAAATTGTTCAAATTAATATCGGAAATCATAGTTAAGGTCAATTATGAGACGCATTTCGACTCAATTGACTTGCCAATAAGTAAAATTACCGCATTTGAAGTGAACGGAATGAACCCTTTGACTTGTAGAAGGCGCTACAGAAATTTCATACGGAATTTTTAAATGTCATGTTTTCATGGTTATCGGTACGTAAAATGAAACACATCAAATATTTGCGCAAAACGACACATATGGGGCAAATTCCAAGGTATGTAAAAGGAATTACCCCACATATTGGGCAACATATTTTTGTCCAAATACCGATACTAATCATGATATACATATGTAGGTGGCGTATAATTTTTGTGAAAAGATTACTCATACGCCCGGATATCGCAGTAACAGGAAAGGAAATCTACATAATTGGTTACAAATGATTTATATTAGATAAATGGTCGTAATAGTAGAAAGATCGATTTTTTGAATAAGCTGGGTCGCAGTACACCAATAAAAAATAAACGCTTTTGAAAACATCCCTAAAAATTATGTTTTTCGAGTGTATTTTACGCCACACAGTGGTTCAAAATCAAAATCCATCGGCCAAAATTTAATAACTTTTGAATCGGCCAAAAGTATTTTTCGATTTTAAAGAAAATTGAAAATTTTATTTTTTTTGTTTTAATGTTTTTCAACATATTTTAACGTATTTGTTCATAATGCGTAGAAAAAATTAATTTTTTTGTATTAAAGATTTTCACGTTTTTCAGATTTTGAAATTTCTAATAATTTCTTTTTTTTACTTTCGACAAACTGTTTCTCTAACATTTTAAAAGATTTTGCACTCAATTTTTTTTTATTAGAAGCTGTGGTTTCTTAGCTTTATTTTTATCAGAAGTTAATGAGTCAAAATGACTAAATTGCGTTTTAGAACTAAAAAATCAGACTTTTTGCATTAAATGTATCCTATCTTCCAAGGGTGCAATGTCGTGCAGGAAAAAGTTACCATACAAAAACGGGGAACCCTTTAACGTTTCCAAATATGTATATATTTCGTTAAAGGCTTTTGAAGGGGAAAAAGTTGTGTTGCTTAAATATTTATTACAATCAAACTATATTTGACACAAACATAGTTTTGACGTCATAATAAAGCTAAAAAACCACAATTCTTAATAAAAAATAAATTTCAGTGCAAAATCTTTTAAAATGTGTGAGAAACAGTTCGACAAAGTCAAAAAAGGAAATTGCGTTTTTTTTTCAATTTTCAAAATCTGAAAAAGGTGGAAATCTGTAATACAAAAAAATAAATAATTTTTTTCTTCGCATTATGAACAAATACGTAAAAATGTGTTAAAAAAACATAAAAACCAAAAAATAAAAATTTTAATTTTCTTTAAAATCGAAAAGTATAAAAAATAAAAAAATTTATCCGATTTCCCGATTTGGGTCTTTGTCTAATTTTGTTTTTTTTTGCAGGACTCAAAAATGTCTACTACCCCTTTTTCAATTGTAATTCAAAAGACATCACTTGAAATTCAAAAGACACCAGTTGAAATTCAAAAATACAATTTGCAATTCAAAAAATATCACTTGAAATTCAAAAATTCCATTTGAAATTCAAAAAATGTCAATTGAAATTCAAAACTCGTCATTTGTAATTCAAAAGACAACATTTGAAATTCAAAAGTCGACATTTGTAATTCAAAAGACATCATTTGAAATTCAAAACTCTTCATTTGTAATTCAAAACTCTTCATTTGTAATTCAAAACTCGTCATTTGCAATTCAAAACTCGTCATAAGTAATTCAAAAGACACAATTTGAAATTCAAAAGTTTTTATTTGAAATTCAAAAATTATTCCATTTGTAATTCAAAAATTATTCCATTTGCAATTCAAAAAGGGTAAACAAAATTATTTAAGCAAAATATACATAAGGTTGGGTAGCATTTATTTATTTCTGTAAACTTTAATATTCTACTTTTAAGAAAACAGATTTACGTATCTCTCACGCAAATCACTCTAACCTATTCAAATTTAAAGATTTTATAACTTCTATACGGGCGATCGGAATACTCTGATCATTGGTAATGTTATCATAGACGTTATATACACCTGGAATATGAGCGATATTGCAAGACCTCTCACACAAATTGGCATAAGCTTTGGTTAAAATAAAACTGATCAGTAACAATTTAATATTGGAAATGGTTTTACAATCACTTTATACCTGTAAAATAGTTATGATTTGTTGTACCTCCCACACAAATAGTCCTTATAAATTATATGCAGATGCTCTCTGAGCTGTGAAGGTTATATATGAAATATATATGAAATTACCGACATTTTACATCCTTATAATTATTAGTTGCTTATCACTTTATTAAATCTATTTTCAAAACTGCAGAATATCCAAATTTGCAGACAAAATAAATGCTACCCCAACTAATGTATATTTTTCTTAAATAATTTTGTTTTCATTTTTTAATTTCAAATGGAATCAAATGGAATAATTTTTGAATTTCAAATGAAAACTTTTGAATTTCAAATGGTGTATTTTGAATTACAAATGACGAGTTTTGAATATCATATGACGACTTTTGAATTTCAAATGGTGTTTCTTTAATTACAAATGACGGGTTTTGAATTTCAAATGATATTTTTTGAATTTCAATTGATATTTTATGAATTTCAATTGATATTTTTTTAATTTCAAATGGAATTTTTGAATTTCAATTGATATTTTTTGAATTTCAAATGGAATTTTCGAATTTCAAATGGTGTCTTTTGAATTACACTTGAAAATGGTGTAGAATAAGTTATTGAATTTTTCGCCGATGGATCTTGATTCTAAACCACTGTGCGCCGTACAGCTGAATTGATGGACCACCGCTGAACGATTTTCGGCGAGAATCCCCAGGGTACTTCGACATTCAGCAGTTATATAGGGCGTTCAATTATATTTTCTATCTAGGATTATGACCAGATATTTCGCACTGCCGTTTACTGTTGGAGGGTTTATGTATTCTGACTTGTGAAAAGAACCAACAACAGTATTAACTAGGTTCACTTCTAAATATGGTCCACCTAACCAACATTTTAGAATAGAATATCTCTAAGGGTTGTAGGAAGTTCCTCTTTGTACGTTCACTTCACGTCCACTTCTTCCAAAGTAAGACATCGTTGAGTGTTCAATTCCAGATAAGAAGTGCTTCTGTTTACAATCTTGGTTGAGTTGAGATGCCGGTGCCTATTTGCCTCGGAAAATTCCTCAATCATATCGCAGAAAAATCGCCACTATCTTCTCTGAGTCTTCCGTAGTTACTTGTTGTTGCAGTTCCTGAGATCACATGCAGATCTAGTGGACCTAGCCTTATTGAGTAGCCTTCTACACACCCGTCACAGCGCGAGAGGAGTTCAGCGCCCCTTTTGTTTCTGTCCTTGTGTTTCGAGACCAGAAAAGCAATTATAAGAGACTCAGTGAAAGAGTTGCAGACATGTGCGATCTAGACTCAATGGTCGAACATGTCAGTATGTGTGTTCATTGTGTACCATAAAATAACACCTTCACGTACATCTCACTAATAACCTCGTAATACATTTTATATCCTATACTTGTACGGCATAGAAAGCATACACATACAGAAATTGGAGATTTAATCTGCAACAATTTCCCAAATAAATGCTTTTGTCACCAAAAATTGGAAGCACCCACCACACACTGTGAGTGGTGGTGAGTAGAAATAAAAAGGTCAACAAACTAAAGATTAGAACTGAACTGGGTGGCGGTGCGGTGATTGGATTGTAAGTGACAGAAGTCGTGTGGTATAAAATAATAAAATATTCAAAATTTGTTGTTGGCAATTACATCTGTTGGTGGCTGGCTGTTGTGAGTCGAGCACAACCAAACAAACAATAATAAAAATGTAGAAACATTTGTGTAAATAATAAAACAGCTTCCAGTCGACAATGTCCAAGTGCAAGGTTGACTTTTCGGCAAATAAACACAGCAGTATCATCCGACAACGTGCAAGTACTCCAGCCACATATATACACACATACGTGAGTGTATGTACATATTTACACATGTTCAAATATATGGATGTATGAATGTATGTAAATGCTGCTGTGTGTAAGCCTTGTAATAAGTTAATTTTTGTTTTTGGCTTTTTTGTTTGTGGTCCAGACTGAAGCACACCAACGGACACACACATACTCACTCACACATCTTCAACACAATTTCAAGCTAAACGCATTTGGTATGTAACGTATGAGTATCTGTGGTTATGAACCAACATCCACATACATATTTATATATGATATGCATACACAGGAATACATATGTATGTATGCATTCCTGTCTGTATGGGATTGGATGCTATAAAAAGTATCCGTATTTAAGTATCAACAGCTGTCATTTGGTTAATAACCGTAAATACATGTATGTATGTATGTAAATATATACATAAGTGAGGCACGAGTGAGTACATTACGCCGCACCGAGGGGCTATCTGAGAGAAGGCGACCGAATATAATAAATTTAATACAACCAATCTAAAAACCTCTAATGTCATTGAAAGTAAACACTCTAGAACGTATCGATAGCCTAAATTTGAAGTAAATGGATGGACGGGAATGAAAAATTTCATTTAAAATATCAACATTTAATAACTGGTGTGTTTTTTTCAATACTGTCATATTACAAATTAAAAACGAATGTTATTGTCAAAATATTTTACAAATTATTTTTGATTTTACAAATATTTTACTCTAGGTTATATTCGGAACATACAAATTTATATTGAGAAATGTAACAATTAATTCATAAAAGGAACATACCATTTCATAATGAAATATAAAAGTTTGTAATCAGAAAATCCAAATTCATAATCAGAAAATACGTTTTCATATTCAGACCCAAATTATGAATTCATAATTCATAATTTGGGTCCGCCAAATATCTTTTTTAGAAAATGCTATAAAAAACTACTGAATATTTTCTCAAATTTATTTTTTTATTTGAAAGTACAAACCTTCCGGTTAATAATGGAAAATAATTTCATTCAAATGGCTGCCTCGGGCACGCCACAAATAATAGTCCAACGGTTGAATAGTTGAAAAAAACGTTAGATGGCGGACCCCATACCAATGTCTCCTATGATTTACTTTTTCCGCTCTAGAAACCACATATTTCAACAAATAACTTTTTTTTAAAAATGCTATAAAAAAACTACTGAATATATTCTCAAATTTCTTTTTTTTTATTTGAAAGTACAATCCTTCCGGTTAATAATGGAAAATAATTTCATTCAAATGGCTGCCTCGGGCACGCCACAAATAATAGTCCAACGGTTGAATAGTTGAAAAAAACGTTAGATGGCGGACCCCATACCAATGTCTCCTATGATTTACTTTTTCCGCTCTAGAAACCACATATTTCAACAAATAACTTTTTTTTAAAATGCTATAAAAAAACTACTGAATATATTCTCAAATTTCTTTTTTTTATTTGAAAGTACGGTTGAATAGTTGAAAAAAAGTTAGATGGCGGACCCTATATAAAATCACATTGAGAAAATATAAATTTATAATGAGAACATTGAAAAACGTACATACATTGCTTCGATTATAAATTTTACAGTTCCTGATTATGAATTTATATTTTATGAATTTATATTTTATGAATATATATGAATAAGAATTTATATTTTCTCATTAACAATTTGGATTTTCTCATTTTGTATTTATATATCTCATTATCAATTTGTATGTTCTTTTTATGATTTTATATTTCTCAATATGAATTTACATTTCACAATACGAATTTATAGTGCTGATTGTGAATTATCATGCTCCTATTATGAATTTACATTTCTCATCATGAACTTACATATTCTGATTATAAATTACATTTTCTCATTATAAACTTGAAAAGATGTAGACTAATCGTCAGAATTGGACATTTATATCGCAGGTAGAAGTAACTGACACCTACACTAGATTCAAAATTGAAAACGATTAAGGAAACAAATATCTCATATGATGGAGAATGTTATGACACATTTAATTTAGAATATTCATTCGTCTGGAGACAAAAATATTTAATAGAATATTCTAAACTGTAAAAACAATAGAAACATAAAAAATAATATTAATTTAATAAATTCATAAAAAATAATTCTTACAAATGGCCATTGAAATACACCGTAGCATATATTTATATTCCTATTACATTTCTCTTAAAATTTTCCAGGCGAACAATTTTTATTGTATTCCTATTTTTAGACCATTTCTTTCTGGCTACATATGTAAAGTGAATTGTTCTTGAAAAATATGATCACCTCGATTCTTCTAGAAAAAAAGAAAAATTACATTATGTAAGCCATAGTATTGTGGGCATGATATTTTTATTTCACAATAAAGATCCTGCAAATAGCCTCATAAAAAGTTTTTATTCCCCTAGCTGGGTTTCGCATAAAATGGCTATTTAGCGAATTTAAAAAGTTTTGTTTGTAAAGGGTGTTTTTTATTGAGGTATAGAACTTCGAATTGAAATAAAACACAAGAAAATCGTTTTAATGTCCATCAGTTTGGCTTTATTGGAAGGATAATTTTATGCCATTAATGTTTAAATATGATTTCGGGCATGTGGCCGCCGCGGCTGGCTCAAATATAGCCAATTCTACAGGTCCAATTTTCAACCACTTTTTCGAGCATATGGGGCCGTATGTTGGCAATAACGCCACGAATGTTGGCTTCCAAGTCCCCTAACGTTTCTGGTTTGTTGGCGTAGACGAGCGACTTCACATATCCCCAAAGAAAATAATCCAATTATCCCCAATTATCACATAGAGTAAACGTAGTGCGAAAACGATCCATGGTTAACCGAATTAATTGCTCTGATGGACGATTATGTCGACCATAAAATGGACGGAGCTTGCGGTGAACTTCGCGAACTGAACCATTACTTTCGAAATAAATTTGCACGATTTGCAAGCGTTGTTCTTTTGTCAACCTGTTCATGATGAAATGGCAAACCAAACTAAATATTAATCACTTGACAGATGACAAAATGGCCGCCAGTTAAAAAAGTGATGCCAACTTAAAGTTCTATACCCCAATAAAAAACACCCTTTAGTAATATAATATAAACAAATACTCAACAATATCAAATTGTCAGTAATGTAAATACATATATGAATTTGAAATACATCTAAAAATTCCAATTTATATAGTAACATTAAATTATTGATCAACATAATAAATAAATTGTTATTAATTAAAATTCCCGTATTCCCGGGAAATTGAAATTTTTTCCCGGGAATTCCCGGGAAAAACGATTTGGGAATTCCCGGACCCCAAACCCTATGTATGACCGACCCCCAATATTTTTTAAACCTCCACATTTTCTTTGAGCATACTTACCTCCTAATTAATTTATCCTCTCCAAAATATTTTCCGAACAAACTTACCCCCTATTCCCACTCCTTAATGGGGCTCCCATACAAAAACTAATTTTTATCGAATTGGCTCTCACCACTCTAATTGCTCCAATGAGGCCCCTAGCGCAGTCAAAAGTATGACCAACCCCAATATTTTCTCAGAACACACCTACCCTCCAACTGCCACCTTTAAGGTGGCCCCGTACATTTGCCTATTTTTTATGAAAGAAAGGCCCAAAACTGCCACACAGTCGACACTAGAGGGGGGGGAAGTGTAAGACTGACCCCCATTAATTTTCCCTCCTTAACATTTTTCCCAAACATATCTACCCCCTATGACCACTGCTTAAGGGAAAATTTGATATACTTCTTATAATGCATAAGGGGGCTCCCATACAAAATAAAAATGTGTATTTAATTTGCTCCCACCACTCCAGGGGAGTCATATGTACCAAATGTTACGGCACAGCACATTGTTAAAGTCAACGGCTCTTTCGGTAGCGTTAGCTCTCCACAGTCAGTACGGTAACTATGCGAATGAGTAATATTATCCGTAATAAATAAACGAATACGCCACCAATATTGTAGTGATCAAAAATCATTTTTATACACTCCACGAGAGTATTATGTCTTTGTGCATTTGTTTGTAACACCCAAAAGGAAACGAGATAGACCCATTGTTAATTATACTGATCGTCTTAGAATCACTTTCTGAGTCGATTTAGCAATGTCCGTCTGTCTGTCCGTCCGTCCATCTATTCTTGTAATCACGATACAGGTCGCAATTGTAGACAGAACCAAATGAAACTTTGCACAACGATGTTTTTCGGGATAAGGACGAACGCTATTTAATTTGAAGAAAATCGGTTCAGATTTAGATATAGCCCCCATACGAATTTCACTCCCGATTTGACTCTTTTCACTCTAGATACCACATATTACAACAGATTTTCTTTAAAATTGGCAAAACATCTTATATTGTAACTAGAAACACCTGTGGTAAAAATGTGTTAGATCGGTTCAGATTTATATATAGCTCCCATACAAATTTCTCTTCCGATTTTACTTTTTCCGCTCTAGAGACCACATAATGTATCAGATTGTCTTCAGATTTGGTAAAACATCTTATATTTCCACTAGAAACACCCATGGTGAATATCGGTCAGATCGGTTCAGATTTATATATAGCTCCCATACAAATTTCGCTCCCGATTTGACTTTTTCCGCTGTAGAAACCACATATTGTATCAGATTGTCTTCAGATTTGGTAAAACATCTTATATTCCCACTAGAAACTCCCATGGAGAATATCGGACAGATCGGTTCAGATTTATATATAGCTCCCATACAAATTTCGCTCCCGATTTGACTTTTTCCGCTCTAGAAACCACATATTGTATCAGATTTTCTTCAGATTTGGCAAAACATCTTATATTTAAACTAAGAACATCTATGGTGAAAATAGGTCAAATCGGTTCAGATTTAGATATAGCCCCCATACAAATGTCGTTCCCGATTTGACATTTTCCTCTGTAGAAACCACATATTGTACCCGATTTTCTTTAAATTTGGCACAACATCTTATAATCCAACTAGAAACACTATGCAGAAATTGGGTAAGATCGGTGCAGATTTAGATATAGCCCCCATACAAATGTCGCTCCCTAATCTAACTAGAAACACCTGTGGCTAAAGCGGGCTAGATCGGTTCAGATTTAGATATAGGTCCCATAGAAATGTCGCTCCCGATTTGAATTTTGCGCTCTAAAAACCATATATTGTACCCGATTTTCTTTAAATTTGGGACAACATCTTATAATCCAACTAGAAACACTATGCAGAA
Organism: Polietes domitor; assembly: GCA_947397865.1. NCBI lineage: Eukaryota > Metazoa > Arthropoda > Insecta > Diptera > Muscidae > Polietes > Polietes domitor. The sequence goes on from OX377620.1 coordinate 99,218,763, forward strand.
ATTGGGTAAGATCGGTTCAGATTTAGATATAGCCCCCATACAAATGTCGCTCCCGATTTGACTTTTGCCGCTTTAAAAGCCACATACTGTGCTCGATTTTCTTTAAATTTCGCACATCTTATAATCTAACTAAACAAAACTAATGTGAAAGTGGGTAAGATCGGTTCAGATTTAAATATAGCCCAAATTCAAATGTTGCTCCCATAAGTTTAACCGATTTTGGTTATATATTTCACCTATTTCGTTCCAGGTTTCAATATATCCTCATACAAATGTCCTTTCCGATATAAAATTTTTTGTCAAACACATACATTTACATGATACAAAAAACCTTCCCGTTTTCACTTTTTCACCGAATTGAATTGTATTCGGATTGAAAGTGGAGTGTATCATAGAGTCGGCCCCGCCCGACTTTAGCATTTCCTTACTGGTTTTAAATTAAAAATTAAATTAAAATTAAATTAAATTAAATTTTTTTCACTTTTTCTACTTCATATCTGATGTAAAGTTTACGATTTTGGAGCGGTTAGAGATTATATTCTCAGTAGTTTTCTAAATAAAAAAATATTATAAAGTGAAAGACTTGGTCGTTTCGTGAAAATGACGTACGGAAATTACAGAAGTATTCATTTCCTAACTTTACAGCATACTTCTGAATGATAAGGGAAACATTAAATCGAAGGGTATCGAAATTTGAATTTATTTTTAGAGCGTCATTTCTCGTCTTTGGATGTAGCCTCTACATTTCGTTCTCACTCAATATATATACTTTGTCCACATTTTGGCATGAGGGCCTCAAAAAGGGTCAAGGGTGAGATTTTTGTGAGTTTTAAAAAATATATATCTTTACATATGGGCATCTCCCAAAAAAGGTCTACCAAAAAATGAAATCAGACCACACTAATAGCGTTTAACTTTATGTTCTCCTTATTTTGACAACTTTTTTATTATGAAACTTGAAGTTAACTTGTTCTCTTTCATTTTTATTAAAAATTGAAGTGTTACAACGAAAATTACTACTTTTTTACTACGCGTGGAAATATTTGTAGCGTCCGTTTTGTTGCGTCCATATTTCTACTGTACCTAATTAAAGAAATCTAAGATATAATTCTCATATTTCATAAATATAAAAACAAAATATATCCTCTGGCCTTCATTTACATGTAAAGGGTGATTTTTTAAAAGCTATATAATTTAATGTTTGAAGATTATTTCATGCAAATGTTGACCTTTCCACGTTTTTGAGTAACAGAGGCCCAATTGTTGCGAACGGCGACGAATCGATAATTGATGGTCATCATTAACACTGGCCGATACAGCTGCGATATTATCTTCAGTTCGCACTCTACGTAAGCGTGTTGGTGGTTTAATGTCCAACAATGTAAATTTGGTGCGAAATTTAGTCACAATAGCCCGAATAGCCGCCTCAGTGGGTCGATTAAACTGACCATAAAATGGAAACGCGCGATGAACTTTCTGAACAGAGCACGCAATAATGTGCAAGCGTTGTTCGTTTGTAAGACGATTCATGGTTATATTATAGGCCAAACTGAAGATGTTTGACAGTGAAACAGAACACGAAACGTGCGTCAGCTGTTTAAACCAGTGTTGCCAAAAAGATAATAGCTAAAAAATCACCCTATATATATGGAAAAACAAAGTTCTCAAAAATCGCTGAACTTTGTATATTTCTATAAGCAAAGTACTTCTGTTTTTAGTAGCGTCCGTTTCAATGTAAAATTGTTTATAATTTTGTACCAAGTTGTACTAAATCCTGACGATATATTTTTTTAAATGTAGCTTTAGAATGCTAAAAGGCTGATCGACTTTTTCAGTTTCTTTCTCGTTTTTGGCGTACACACTGGGAGATGCCCATATAAAAAAATTATAAGATACAATATATATATTGTACTAAATATGTTTTATACGCTTCCAAGGTATTATGTCTTTGTGCATTTGTTTGTAACACCCAAAAGGAAACGAAATATACGTTTATTATACCGATCGACTAAGAATCACTTTTTGAGTCGATTTAGCAATGTCCGTCTGTCTGTATGTCCATCATTCATTTAATCAAAGTACAGATCGGACCAACGCTATTTAATTTGAAGCAAATAGGTTCAGATTTAGATATATCTCCCATACAAATTTTGCTACCGATTTTACAAAACCACTCTAGAAACCACATATTTGAAAAGATTTTCTTCCAATTTGGCAAAACCGCATATATTTCAAGACGAAAGAGCTCTGGTAAAAATGGACCAGATCGGTTCAGATTTATATATAGTTCCCTAACAATGGCTCCTCCAATTTGATTATTTTTGATTTAAAATCAACATATTTTAACAGATGTTCTTCAAATTTAGCAAAACAACTTAGATTTCAACTAAAAACAGTTGTGGTGAAAATGGGCCAGATTGGTTCAGTTTTGTATATTGCTCCCATCCAAATGTCGGTACTCTAAAAATCACATATTTTAAGGGATTTCTTCCGATTTGACAAAACACCACATATTTCAACTAGAAACAGCTCTGGGGAAAAAGGTTCAGATTTTTATATATCTCCCAGGTCCAATACATATACATCTCCCATACAAATGTCGCTCCCGGTTTGAGTTTTCGCTATGAAGCCCAGTACTTTAAGCGATCTTCTTCAAATGTGTCAGAAGTGGGTATGATATGAAAGTGGGTTAAATCGTTCCATCTTTTGACATAGTCCAGACATAATTGTCCTTCCCTATTTAAATTTTTCGCTTCATAAACCACAAAGTGGAGGGTATCATATAGTCTGCACCGCCCAGCTAGAATAATGAAATTTAGTGTTTATATCCATCTAATCGCTTAAAATAAGAAGAAGAGAATCATAAAATTCAGTGTAAAAATATGAAAAGTGGAAAATCATGAAATTGGGATTGCATTGATCATGGATTTTCGTACCGCACTTCTACGTAAAATTCCGGTAATACTGTGGAGTGCATTCCATGGTTGTGGGTATATAATATTCGGTCCTTTTTACTGCTTAGCATTATTATGGACCATATTGTACAATAAATAATTTGCCAGATGTGGGATATTGTACCAGAATATTTTATAATATTTTGGAAATTTTTGCTGATTTTAAAATGCTGTAAGAGTTAATATATTTTTATAATTTCATGAATTACAACGTGTCGATTTGATATTAATTAATTTATACCAATAACTCTTAAGGTTTTTTCTTTTTGTTTTTAACAATATAAGTTAGCGCTTTGAAAAACAGTTAACTAACCAAAATAACCGGGAAACCGGTTATCAGAATTTCAAAGTTTTGAAATAAGCGGAGACGGTTCTTGGACAAAATCCGATTACCCGGTTAATCGGTCACGGTTTGATTGCTCTAGGTCAAACCGGCTTCGACATTTCTTTCCGGACAAAACCTGCCATTATAATCTGAAATAAAAACCCGTCCATTGGTTTTTGATCACGGCCGCAATATAAATATAGAATGAGGCCTCATTCTTTTAATTTTTTCAATTCCCTACTTTACACTCAGAGAAATTATTGGTTAAAGGCCAAACTATTTTATTGTGGAACTTCGTCAATCCATAACAAAAAACAGAAAATGAAAGAAATCGTTCATCCTCGTGGAAACTGTTCTTTTTTATGTGGGATATTTTTAGTGAATGTGTTAATATTTTTTGGGGTTAAAATCAGATCCACCTCCATTCCTATAGAATCAAAAAACAAACAAACACACACTCAACTGACTGCACTGATATTTAATGACGAATTGAAAACAGTCGAGGGTTAATAAAGGTTTTTAACCTGTCTCATGGCATTTTTAATTGCAACAAAATTAACGCTTGTATTATAAACACCTTCATGTACATTAAGGTGTACCGAAAAATTTAAGGTATCGTATATTAAATCAGAATAGAAATAAAATTGTTCTACTACATATAAAATATATAGGTGTGTTTTAAAAAAATTGTTATCGATTGCAAGCAGACATAGGAAATGGAGATTAAGTGACTCACAATGGGCCGAAATGAGCAAAAATGAGATATTTCTATTATTTATTTATATATGAGGTACTTTTGTAGATACAAAATTGCCGTAAAGCAAAAAAGATCAAAACGTTATTGAAGAGCTTAAGGAAGGTGGGGAAAATAAAAAAGAAAAATATGAAAATGTGATAAGGAAGAACCTAGAAAAGGGTAGAAGATATACAACCTGCATATACACATACTTATTTATATATGCAACTCAATGATATTCTTGTAAGATGGCATGTGTGCTTTATTACTTAGTGCGGTTTTTTTGAACGGATATTCGAAAAGTGAGTTTTGCTTCTGATTTGTCTGTGTTACCTAAGGAGGCTGGGTATGTTGTTGAAAAGTCGCTGCGAAACCACCTGGCGATGACTTATACAGGTCGGATTCTGATTCTGATGAAGTTTGGCGAACGCGTTAGGTATTAAAAGATATTAGGCCTATTGATGGAAAGTAGCTTACTACTCTCTTAGTTACCGAGAAAGGTGGATCCAGATTTATTTACATAAAACCAAGGATAACCAGTAAGGAAAGGCTAAAGTCGGGCGGGGCCGACTCTATGATACACTCCAATTTCAATCCGAATACAATTCAATTCGGTGAAAAAGTGAAAACGGGAAGGTTTTTTGTATCCTGTAAATGTATGTGTTTGACAAAAAATTTTATATCGGACATTTGTATGAGGATATATTGAATCCTGGAACGAAATAGGTGAAATATAAAATATATAGTTTGGCCAAAATCGGTTAAACTTATGGGAGCAACATTTGAATTTGGGCTATATTTAAATCTGAACCGATCTTACCCACTTTCACCATAGTTTTGTTTAGTTAGATTATAAGATGTTGTGCCAAATTTAAAGAAAATCGAATACAATATGTGGTTTCTGCAGAGGAAAATGTCAAATCGGGAACGACATTTGTATGGGGGCTATATCTAAATCTGAACCGATTTGACCTATTTTCACCATAGATGTTCTTAGTTTAAATATAAGATGTTTTGCCAAATCTGAAGACAATCTGATACAATATGTGGTTTCTAGAGCGGAAAAAGTCAAATCGGGAGCGAAATTTGTATGGGAGCTATATATAAATCTGAACCGATCTGACCGATATTCACCATGGGTGTTTCTAGTTGAAATATAAGATGCTTTACCAAATCTGAAGACAATCTGATACAATATGTGGTCTCTAGAGCGGAAAAAATCAAATCGGGAGAGAAATTTGTATGTGAGCTATATATAAATCTGAACCGATCTAACACATTTTTACTACAGGTATTTCTAGTTACAATATAAGATGTTTTGCCAATTTTAAAGAAAATCTGTTGTAATATGTGGTATCTAGAGTGAAAAGAGTCAAATCGGGAGTGAAATTCGTATGGGGGCTATATCTAAATCTGAACCGATTTTCTTCAAATTAAATAGCGTTCGTCCTTATCCCGAAAAACATCGTTGTGCAAAGTTCCATTTGGTTCTGTCTACAATTGCGACCTGTATCGTGATTACAAGAATAGATGGACGGACGGACAGACAGACGGACATTGCTAAATCGACTCAGAAAGTGATTCTAAGACGATCGGTATAATTAACAATGGGTCTATCTCGTTTCCTTTTGGGTGTTACAAACAAATGCACAAAGACATAATACTCTCGTGGAGTGTATAAAAATGTTGCCAACTTATCAAGTCTCTTAATTATAATCTAGTAAGTCCAATCGAACAGGCCTATTATCTTAAACTATTTTGTTTTGAAAGAGATTAAAAACTGTGTAAACCCAGCAACGTTGAACAGACATATTTTTTATTCTGTGAAAGATATTGAGACAATTTATTTCTAGGAGAATTTATTTCCAAAAATCGTATGAATTAATATATAGACATGTAGTGGGCTAGTTTGTAGTTTGGAAAAATCACGGACGGTTTCATGACACCAATTCAAATTAAAATTGATTTTCCAATTCGTTGAATGACCGATACTGACAAAGGTTCTGCAACAAACACGATTATAATGCACTTTTCATTGTCTCCGTAAATTTCCAATGAATCTTTCCCTCTGGCGAAATTATGCCATTTTTTCGGAATACCTTAATATATATTCATACGTATGTACATATGAGCGCACAATACCAAAAATTAAAGAGAATATGTTTGTATAAATATTGTCGCTTGACCAAAACGACAAATTGCAGTGACGGGTCAATGACCCTTTTTGCAAATACCAACAGACAAATGCGAAATCGACACCTCTCAATAAAGATACAAATTGACATGGCATGAAACATCATATGTGCGTGTATCCAGGGAAACAACTGTAGGCAGATTGTATAGCGAATGTCCAAGAAACCGGTTTTTTTCTCATTGTTTCGTTTTCATACCCTTCCAAATGAAGGGTATATCAGAGATATGTAGAATTTGTTTTATAGATCTAGTTAATAGTCTTCCGGTACCTTCCGTAATAAACCACGAAATGGTTTATACGAACTACCTTCGGCAAACTTTCTTGTACCAACCAAAATATTGATATGCAAACTGTTACAATTCTGATAGTATGAGAGAAATCTTCCACAAATGGTTTCAAATACTCGAAATACTGTGAATTTTTAGCTTAGATGTAAAGTTTATATCTCGGTATTACCCGCGGGAAAAATCATGGGAATTCGCATATTGAAGTACATCAATAAGACAATAAATTTGTATTTTTTAAGCAAAAATTTTTAAATTGTTCAAATTATAAAAAAAATATTAATAAACATTGTTTATTTATAAAAGTAATAAAAAAGTTTTTTCCGAGCCACGATTCGAACCCGAGACCTTCTGGGTGCAATGCAACATTCACTTATGGAAATAATATTCGTAAAATGTAACGGGATAATAACATATTATCTACTTATTTTGTAAGTTGTTTAAAAAAACTTCCTCAAAAGCGGAAAAAATTAACATTTGGATTTTGAGATGTGATTAAAATTAGAGGAGAGATAGTGTTGTTTGGCAATTCTAGGAGTTCGATTTGTATATTTGTGAGAAAAAAATTCATGACCCAAAAAATGGGGGTGGTAGTGTAAGAGAGTCCTCATCGGGGTCAAAAGTGAGGAAAAAGGGGTAAAAATACACAAAAAGCCCTAAAACTGTCTCGGAGTCATCCCCAGAGTAGTTAAATGTTAGACCGACCCCCATTAATTTTCCCTCCCAATTTTTTTTCGAACACACATACCCCCTATCTCCACTCGGTAAGGCGGCTACCACACAAAAAATAATTTTTTATAAAATTTGTTCCTACCGCTCGGACTGGCCCAATAAGACCACTAGTTGAGAGAAATAATGTATGACCGACCCCCAATATTTTTTCAACCCCCGCATTTTCTCCGAACATACTTACCTCTTACGCAACCCTTAGGGTGGTCTCCATACGAATTTTTTATTTTTTTATAATCTTTGTTATGACAGTAAGGCCCAAAACTACCCTGGAGTCGCCCCTAGCTGGGTTAAATGTAAGACCGACCTAAACTAATATACCCTCACCAACATTTTTTCTAACCCCATATACCAACTTCTATCAAATTTGCTTCGACCACTCTAACTGCTCCAAGGAGGCCCCTAATGGAGTTAAATCTATGATATAGAATGTATGATAGAATTCTGCAACAGGGTTGTTGTGAATTAAATATTTATTTTACACTCCACGAGAGTATATGCATTTGTTTGTAACACCCAAAAGGAAATGAGTTAGACCCATCGTTTATTATACAGATCGGCTTAGAATCACTTTCTGAGCAATGTCCGTCTTTCCATCTATTGTTGTAATCAAAGTACAGGTCGCAATATAGTCCGAATAAACATTGGCACAAGTACGTTGTGTTGATCTAAGACGAATGCAAAAGTGTGTAAGATCGGTTCAGATTTAGATATAGCTCCCATACAAATGTCACTCCCGATTTGACTTTTTCCGCTCTGTAAAGCACATATAGTACCCGATTTTCTTCAATTTAGGCTTAACACTTTATAATTTAACTAGAAACATTTATGCTGAAAGTGGGTAAGATCGGTTCAAATTTAGATATAACCCCCATACAAATGTCGCTCCCGATTTGTCTTTTTCCGCTCTAGAAACCGTATATTTTAACAGATTTGGATCTGAACACGTTATATTTCATCTGGGAACATACATTTTGAAAGTGGTTCTCATCGGCCCATGATATAGGACACATGACAAAATCCTCACCGAATTGAATTTTAATGGCGTAGAAAGTGTAGAGTACCATATAGTCGGCCCACAGTGGTTCAGAATCAAAATCCATCGGCCAAAATATATATATTTCGTTAAAGGCTTTTGAAGGAAAAAAGTTGTGTTGGTCCAAAGTCAGGCATTTGTTCAAAAAGGATATTTTATAAAATATTTATTACAAACGAACTATATTTGGGACAAACCTTGTTTCGACGTCATAACAAAGCTAAGAAACCACAATTTCTACTAAAAAGATCTGAATGCAAAATCTCTTAGAATGTGTGAGAAACAGTTCGACAAAGTCAAAAAAGAAATTACGTTTTTTCAATTTTCAAAATCTGAAAAACGTGAAAATCTGTAATACAAAAAAATTAAATTTTTTTCTTCGCATTATGGACAAATACGTAAAAATATGTTAAAAAAACATAAACGCAAAAAATAAAAATTTTAATTTTCTTTAAAATCGAAAAATACGAAAAGTAGTCAACTTTGGGCCGATTTCTAAAATATATCCGATTTCCCGATTTTTAATGTTAATATCTCAAAATAATTCTTGGGTCCTTGTCTAATTTTGATTTTGTACAGAAATCAAAAATGTCTACTAGAACAAAAGTTATTGCATTTTGGCCGATGGATTTTGATTCTGAACCACTGTGCGGCCCCGCCCGCCTTTAGCCATTCCTTACTAGTTTTGTATAAGTTGGTGTGTAATTCTGCTATTTATTTGAAGGGCTTTATTTAAAACTTTGGTGTCTTTGGTGACCTCCACTAAAATTGTCCGGCAATTTTAACCCTTAAATGTCCTTTTTGAAAGGACTTTTTTATTTTCTCGAAAAAAGGGGTCAAATTGATCCTCTTAAAGAGAGGAGCTAGAGGGTTAAGATCTTCCACAAGATCCTCATAAAATTCCACAATATAGGGAGTAGGCGAAATCGGCCCAGAGGGAAATAATTTTCCCTAACGACGACTAAAAATACCCCCTAATTATTTTTTAAGATTTTTTGCCTGGTTTATATGGTTTCTGGTTCATATGCACTTGAAATTTTTTGCGTACTTAAAAGTTTTAGAGAGTGGAATTGGCCAAAAAGGGATAAAAATGGTACCAATGATACGACGACAGCTGAAAAAAAAACAAAATTCGCTTTGGAAATCCCTCCACTCTACGTAGACACGTAAAGCAAATTAATTTTTTCAATATTCGTATCCCGAATTGGAACAGAGGGTTAAAAATGGTACTAACCACAATTTCATATCATGAAATTCGGTGTATACATATGTACATCTGACAGATTTTTTCGAAATTTGTACGTTTTGGCAGAAAATAGGAAGAAAGTGTGTAAATCGCTCTCTCTCTGCATAGACGCGAAAAATAAAGAGATCCTCTAGGATCAAAATGGGATAAATTTTGTACCAAGCAAACGGCTGTAGCTAGAAGCATTAATTGCTTAGAACCGCAAAATAAAAGGATTTTCCCCCTAAAAATGCAAATTTCTAAAAAGTTTCTTTATTTTACGAGTCACATGATTTTAAATTCAGCAATATCGTATGTAAATACCATTCGTATCCCTCTTTTCCGATTTTACCCAATAGAAGTAAGAATTTAAATTTAAGAATTAAGGTCCACTTCTTACGTGTCCAACCAATTAGAATGATGAATACACAGAATTTCATATTTCAACCTGTTCCAACCAATGGTTATAATATACCAAAAGAGATAATCTTTTTATCCCATTTCAAAAACACTCCAATTCATTTCCGTCGGAAATGACAAACTGAATGAAAAATCGTTGAAATATCGTTTTTTTGGCATATTCCAAGATACATCTTTATCTGAAGCTCGAGGCCTTTTTCCAAGCTTAAAGGTAAATGTAAATAAAACTAAATTAATTTTAAATTTATCCGATAACGGTATTTGATAGATATTCATCCACAGTGAATGTCGCTCGAGTGATGTATTTGTGTACAGCTGTACGAATGTCACCACAAAAGCCACGACGACAAAAAAATAGCCAAAAAATTACCACAATGAAGAACGTCAAAAAACCCGAACGAACACGTCAGTTGAAACTGTTGGCAGGTGAAGAAGAGCGTACAATTTTTCTAAGTGGATTGATTCTAGAAAAACATTGAAACAATTCGAAAGGTAAATAGTTGCAGTAGCGCACTTCGATATTCGAACAACAAACAAAAGTATAACAAAAACTTAATACAAGTGCAGGGAAATGGGGTGCATTTCATTGAAAGAAATCAAATAAATCCCAGCAGATAGATATTTGGCAAATTCTGTGCAAAAAAACATATGCTGGTGGTGGAGGAAGAGAAAGTTGTTTTCCGGCAAAATAACCTTAAATTTCAATGAAGTGCAGCCCGGAAGAAAAAATGTTTTTTCGATGAATTATTAATGAAATCTCAATTTAATCATTCTTTGCAGGGAATTGACACAGTTTCGATTCGACCAAGATATAACATCGTGAAAATGATGCAAAAAATGACCACGTCATGGTGGTCTATGGCTGCAATTGCCTGCCTCCTCTTTGTCACGACCGCTCACATACGTGGCGTTCAGTCGGCCGCAGTGATGTCTGTTGACTTGGGATCTGAATGGATGAAAGTCGGTGTTGTCTCACCTGGTGTACCCATGGAAATTGCCTTGAATCGTGAATCGAAACGCAAGTCCCCGGTCACTCTGTCGTTCCGCAATGGCGTACGATCATTCGGCGAAGATGCCGTCACCGATGGCATTAAAGAGCCCGCATCGGCCTACAGTTATCTGCTGGATCTGTTGGGAAAGCAAATTGATAACCCAATTGTTGATTTGTATAGGTAAGTTGGAAGTGGCAAATTTTTAATGATAATCTTATTACTGTCACATTTGTTTGTTTTGTCCAATTGAAGAAAGATGGAGGAAATGCCTCGTGGTTAAAGACAATGTCATAATAAACAGATATTTTTCATACATTCATTCTGATGAAGAAGGGAAACATATAGTAAAGAAGTACCGTGCTCTTTTTAGTGAAAAAAATGGCTTTTCATGTGTAAAAGAATTTCCATTTTCTACGGATAATATTTTTCCACAAACTAGGACTTTCAGATGGTTTTCTTTGGAGACTCCAGACACTAGTTAGATGACAATGAAGTCTCACCATTCATTTAAGAAACTGACTTGCTTTTTATGCGAAAAGATAAGCGGCAATGTGAAAATGTGTACGATTTTCAAATTGCATTTTTTGCGATTTCGGGATTCTAAATTTTCCATTTCTTTTTAAAATGACTGTTGCTCTTCAGAAAAGAAAGACAAGAGAAAAGAATTGTTTTAAAGACAAATGCGAAATTTAGAATCTCGAAATCGCAAAAAGAGACTTGAAAATCATGCGTATGTCAGCTCATTACCGAATATTTATGTTCTGGATCCACTGTATATTTTCCTATGAAAGAAATCCTGGAAAATTTCGCTTTTCCTAGGGGAAATATATCTGGTTTAATATTTACCATTGAAATTGTAACTCTTCGCACTGAAAGAATTTTGTATATCGTCACCTCAATATAACAATATGCCGTAGGCTATTATACCCTCCACTAGGGTATTATCGTTCCCGATTTCACTTTTTTCCCCCGAATTTAATTGTAATGGGGTAGAAAGTGTAGGCTATTATATAGTCGGCCCAGTCCGATTTTAGCCTTTCCTTACTTGTTTTTTTATTATATATTTAGTATCTCCATTATTGATTATGTCTGGTCAAAATTTGGTCAAAGGAAAATATAAAGTGCAATTTCTCATTCAAAAAGTTGCATCCCTAAATGATGTGCAGATAATAATAGGAATATTTATTCAAACAACCGATTTGACAAAAAAGAATAAACCATAATCATAATCACCTCAAAACATATAGTCTATTGAGGGGACAATATGTTCAATACGGAAAGTATTAATTTTTCCCTCTAATAAAGTAGAAAATTTTCCTATGAAAACATCAACAGCTTCAGATCTTCCACAAATTGTGGTTTTCCTTTCGAGAAATTTTTCATATCTAAAGATGTTTGTGCCTATGGCTAGATAAACCAATGCATCCAGAACAACGAAAACGATATTTATTTCTTTAATTAATCCATTAATTAAATTCTGTAGAAGTTATATAGCGTTTCCTTATGATGACGTGCCCTTCTCGTGGGAAAACAAGAGACTAGTTTTTTTCGCTGGACCAACACTCAGGGGATATCCCGTACAATTGCAGTGCATTATGTTGACAGAAGGAAGATAAGGAAAGAGGGAGTGATATTTGTTAGCACCTATTTTGAATCTCTAAATGCGAGAAAGGTATCTGCCTGAAATCATTTCTTACGGATAGCTTCGGTCTGAATTAGGTGGTGTATATATTGTGAAGATCAGAGAAAGTGAAGTATTTCTAACGCCGCTTTAGAAAGCCTAGACTTAGACCTTCCACACATCAAATACATGTTTTATCCAAAGAACACCATTTTGTATTTTCATGTCCAGCATATCAAGAGCGTCCCAATGATCACTATACATAGAAAACGACGGTACTGGGTCAGTGAATCGCCTGCGAGACAACAAGGAACAATGATTCTTGAGTGCATTAAAATCCAAAATATTTATTAGACACCATTCAGAAATGACCTGGCCAAGTGTCTGAACCATCAATAGCCTTTTGTCTTTAATTTCTTGAAGACTTGGATTATGGTCAAATAAATACGAAAGACAGAGATTACGGTCATCCGCGAATGAGTAAATTGGATACAGAGTCTGAAACAATTGCCAATGAAAATAAGAAAAAGGGAGGGAGAACGAATACAACCAAACACTACCCACCAATGTTTGGGTATTTACTTAAATAACTCATTTAACTAATCATATATAACTGACCATAAGCATTTTATTATTTTTAAAATTCTCATTTTAATTTTCTATTAAATGAAAAGATGATTGAATTCGAAAGCATAGTTTTGTCTTGAAAGATTTAAAGCTTTATATGGCTCCTATATCGGTAAAAAATCCAATCGTTATAAAAACTTTCCGAGAATCCAAGATGTGTTTATACTTCTTTAAATGGGACTCTATTCTATTATGTTATTGTATCTTTCAAAAAATGTACATTCATGGAAAAAATCTACGTCTAAGGTAGCATGCTGCTTAAATAGGTCATTGAAAGTGAATACACATTCCCTCAATATTATGTTTATGTATAGTTGACCTTGACTTGGTTCTTATGTTTGCGTGTTTGACAGACTTCAGGTCATAAATATTTAAGTTTTAATTTTTTTCCACGATATTCACTATGTCGTTAACACTTTTAAATGCAAATGTCAATTATTAATAGCAATATTCAACAAAAAAAGAAACATTTTGTGTCCAAGCCGAAAAAAAAATATTTTTTGTATGCATTGAGGCATGTTGGTTCATAAAATCAATACAATATTTTTTTTAATTTTCGTGCAAAAAATAATTATTTTTTTTGCTACAAAAAAAAATATTGTTTCCCAAATTTTTGAAGACTGTTCCTAAACCATTATTTCTATGTGAATGTACAATTCGCTATATTTGTAGCTATCATGAATACATTTAATTTAGCATTTAACTGGGTATCATAGGTCTTATATTTCCAAAATGAGAGTACAAATATTTAAAGTACTTTTTCCCAAAATTGGAATTTTAGTAAAAAGTTAACAAAAAATTACCATAAAATCGATTTCGAGTTTAGAAAGCCAAAATACATCAGAAAATGTTATACATGACCCTTCCACAAAATTGTTGTTGCATAGTGTTATCTTCCATCTTATCAATTATTGATTATATTCGCCATGATTACAAATACTCACTGTCTTGTTTTGTCACTTACAGAAAACGTTTCCCCTACTACGAAATCATCGCTGATCCCGAACGTAATACCGTCATCTTCAAGAAAAGCGATACAGAACAATTCTCTGTTGAAGAATTGATAGCACAAATCTTAGTTAAGGCCAAAGAATTTGCCCAAGAATCTACCAACCAACCCATTACCGAATGTGTAATCACAGTGCCCGGCTATTTTGGACAAGCTGAGCGTGAAGCTTTGCTAACTGCTGGTCAACTGGCCAATTTGAAGGTTCTGCAATTGATCAACGACTATACGGCCGTGGCTCTTAACTATGGCGTTTTCCATCCATCGGGCATCAATGAGACCACACAATACTATGTGTTCTACGATATGGGTGCCAGTCATACATCCAGTGCTTTGGTAAGCTATCAATTGGTTAAAGATAAACACACCAAGGAGACCAATCCTGTGGTTCAAGTATTGGGCGTGGGCTATGATCGTACCTTGGGCGGTTTGGAAATTCAATTGAGATTGCGTGACTACTTGGCCGCTGAGTTTAATGCCATGAAAAAGACCAAAACTGATGTTACAAAATCACCCAGAGCATTGGCCAAGCTGTTCAAGGAGGCTGGTCGCTTGAAGAATGTTCTCTCCGCCAATAACGATCATTATGCACAAATTGAAAATCTCTTGGAAGATCATGACTTTAAAATGCAAGTGACACGCGAGAAGTTGGAAGAAATCTGCTCGGACATGTGGCCTAGATTAATTAAACCTCTGGAGCAGGCCTTGACCAGTTCAGGTTTGACGCTGGACGTTGTCTCGCAGGTCATTGTGTTTGGCGGTGGTACCCGTATGCCCAAAGTACAAGAAACTCTCAAACAGTACATTAAACAAGAGTTGGGTAAGAGTTTGAATGCCGACGAAGCCGCTGCCATTGGCGCCGTCTACAAAGCTGCCGATTTAGCCACCGGTTTTAAGGTTAAGAAATTCATCGTCAAAGACGCTGTTCTCTATCCCATTCAAGTAACTTTCGAACGTGATCCCGGAGAGGGTGCCGACATTAAGCAAGTCAAGCGAGTGTTGTTCGGCCACATGAACTCATATCCCCAGAAGAAAGTGATCACATTCAACAAGCACACCGATGACTTCGATTTCTTTGTCCACTACGGTGAACTGAATTACTTGAGCGCCGTCGAACAATCCTATTTGGGCGGTCTAAAGATCTCGCGCGTTGAATTGCAAAAGATTAAGGATTTGTTGGAGAAAACAAAGGACGAGTCTGTGGACACTAAAGGCATTAAGGCCTTCTTTACGTTGGACGATTCTGGTTTGTTCCGTTGTACCGGCGTGGAATATGTCTACGAAAAACAGAAGGTCGAAACCGATGATGACGATGAAGGCACATTAGCTAAGTTGGGCAGTACCATAAGCAAACTATTCTCCAAAGACAAAGAGGACGATAAAAAGGAAGAAACTCTTGAGGGCAGCGGTAGTGCCAGCGAAGGCGAAGAAGCCAACAAAGAGGAAGGCTCAAAGGACGCCAACAAGGAAGCCGAAAATAGTGAAAACAAGCCCGAGGAAAAAGAGGCAGCCAAAAAGAATGAGACTATTAAGCTTGTAACCATCAAAGAGCCTGTTGAACACAAGTTGACGCTACAGTTCACCCCTCCACTTAGTGGCAAATCCTATGACAAGGCCGCTGAAAAGTTGGATACCATCAATAAAGCTGAAAATTTGAGAAACCGCTTGGAGTCTTCCTTCAATGCTTTGGAATCGCATATCATCGATATCCAACAAAAGCTGGGTGAGAAGGAATATGCCTCATGTGCCACCGATGAAGAGAAGGAAAAGATTCTCGCCGAATGCTCCACCATATCGGAATGGCTGTATGAAGATATTGAAAATCCCACACCCGAAATGTATGAAAACAAACTGAAGGCTTTGAAGAAACTTACCGATGTGTTCATGGGTCGCCATTGGGAACACGATGAACGCCCCGATGCAATTAAGGCACTCGCCAGTATGATTGAGGGTGCTGAGGGATTCTTGGCTAGTGCCAAAAATCTTACCAAAGACACCAATCCCGAAAAGGATGTGTTCACTCAGGTCGAAATTGACACTCTCTCCAAGGTCATATCGGATGCAGTTGAATGGAAGAAAACCGAAACCGCAGCACAAAACAAACTGAAACGTCACGAAAATGTCCGGCTAACCATCAAGGACATCACCGGCAAAATGGCCACATTAGATCGTGAAGTGAAATATTTGGTAACAAAAATTAAGCTGTGGAAACCCAAAATCAAACCAACCAAGAAGGACAAAAAGAAGGATAAGAAAGAAGGCGAAGAAAATAAATCGGGTGACGAAGAGGGAAGCAGTGATGGTCCTGAATCAGACAAAACGACTGAACAAAATGAAGAGAACAAAGAGGAACAAGTCGAGACACCAGCAACGGAAGAAGAGACAGTAACTGGCGAAAACGCCACACCTACAGAGGACCATACACCACGTTCCGATCTTTAAATAGAAAAGAATTTGAAAAAAGAAAACAACAAAAATGAAATATTTAATTAATTGAAAGACTGTGGTATTTAAAACATATATTAAAAAATTAAACTTATTTAGGAAGTTTCGAATGGTAGTATTTCCAAAGAAAAAAATATGAAAATAAAAGCTGGAAACTTGGGAAAGACCTGAAAAGTAAATATTTTTCCATGACACTGTTAGCAAAGTTACTACACTTACGAGCCGTTGGAAACTGCAAGAGATTATCATTCGAAATTTTGTAATTAAGTAAAGAGGCCAACTTCAGCCAATAAGTATACGATTCTAAACGATTACAAGCGTTGTTTTCCTATTTTTGGGAGACAATTAAGTCAAACATCTTGAATTTATAAATATTCCCTTTGAAGACAACGAAACCCCAGTTTGTTGGACAACCATGGGAAATTCTTGATACTGTTAACATTTCAAATCGTTTGGAAATGTATAATTTTTAGCTCAACAACAATTCCATTCTTTTTTCGTAACGTTGTTCTTTAAACAGCAATTTTGAAACAAGATTTGGCGTCTTATGATCTAAGTTCTATTTCTACTTTTTGTAATTAAAATTTTAATGTGTTGTAGTTCATGTGTGAAACTACACTTCGAATGAAAACATAAAACTACCAGAAGAAAAAGAGACAAACCATTCCGTCACCCATCCCGCCCCCCTCCTTGTCACAATATCGTTATCATCTGGAGGTCTATACTCAAAATTATCGAGAATCTTAAGTAGATTAAAAATTCAGCTATTTCCTTTTATATTTATTTATCAAATTGAATTGAATTAAAAATTCAGTACACTTCCCAATAAACATTTATAAATTCTAAATTTGTGTTATCAACTTATTCTCAACTCGTACGTGTAATTTTTCTATTGGGAACAATTGATTTCTCTTCATAAAAAATGGGCGTTTTAAATTAAGAAAAAAAAACAAATCAATTATAAAAAAGAAAAAATGTACAGTTAATTTCATTTTGTGATTGAACTTGAGAATTTATTCAGTGGTGTTTATTGGATTCTTTCAAATGGATTTGGATATTCAAAAGACCTCCATAAAGAAGTAATTTCATTATGTTTTCATTGAATCAACCGAAAGAAGTATGATGTAATTTAAATTTATTTAGCCTGATTTCTTTTCTATTTATTATAAGTTAATTGATTAATTTAAAACACACACAAAATTAAAAGGAAAACACAATACAGTAATAAACATTAATAATAATACAATACAACAATATTGTCGACTTTTTTACTTAATTCATAATATATGCCAATAAAAGTATAATGGATCAAATACAAATACATAAATCAAATTGTAGATTTTTGAAAGTATAGTTTACTGTTCATATACAAATGCTGAATATGCCGAAGGGAAAGTTGAAAGAACAAGTTTCTTTGTGTACACATACACTCCGTTAACATAGGAAAGCCTCAGTTAAAAATACAATGCAAATGTCACATTATGATACTTCCTCAAACGCCACCAAAAATATAATAATGGCATCGGAAAGAGGGTGTTTTGTTTCGCTATTGCTTTTCTAAACAATTGTAAAAACATGTGATTTTCTGCGTTAACTTTGATAAGCCTCAGTGCGGATTTTCCGAAACAGTTTTTAATTATTAAGAACAAATATGGGCAACATTAAGTGCCAAAAAAGCAAAAATCTATGCTTAATCCGATATCAAGAGCTTTATTTCTGCTTTAAAAATTAATTTCTGCTAAAAAATTAAAAGTGGCGAGCCACTGTTTAAATAATACTACGGAATACAGGGGCCAAATTACAGCATTCGAAAGAATGTTACGATCGAAAAGTGCTTTTATTTATTGTAAAAAGGGTATACATTTGAACAAAAATTTTACAAAATCTAATTAGATTATCTCCAATAATCTTAATCTCGACATCCTATTTGGTTTTGTTGGAAATTTCCACTACTTTCATAGAAATTAAAAATTGATTTCGATCGTAACTTCTCGATTTCGAATCCCATGATTTGCCCCCACGACGCGGTAGAAATTAAAGGTTACAGGTCGATATGCAGGTATGTTCTGGTTTTATCGTGGTTTTTATGCACTCCACGAAAGTATGTATTTGTGCATTTGTTTGTAACACCCAAAAGGAAGCGAGATAGACCCATTTTTAATTATACCGATCGACTTAGAATCGATTTAGCAATGTCCTTCTGTCTATCCATCTATTCTAGTAATCAGTCGCAATTGTAGCCAGAACCAAATGAAACTTTGCACAACGAAGATTTTCGGGATAAGGACGAACGCAATTTCATTTTAAGAAAATCGTTTCAGATTTAGATATAGCCCCCATACGAACTTCACTCCCAATTTGACTCTTTTTCACTCTAGATACTACATAAACATCTTAAATTTCAACTAGAAATACCTATGAAGAAAATGGGAAAGATCGGTTCAGATTTATATATAGCTCCCATACAAATTTCGCTCCCGATTTGACTTTTTCTGATCTAGAAACCACATATTTTAACAAATCTTCTTCAAGTCTTGCAAAATATCTTATAATTCAACTAGAAACGCCCACGGTGAAAATGGGTCACATCGGTTCAGATTTACAAAAGCTCTCATACAAATTTCGTTCCCCCAGAAACCGCGTATTTTCAGAGAATTTCTTAAAATTAAGCATAACACGTTATATTTTAACTGGAAGAACTTATTGTGAAAGTTGGCCACTTTATTCCATGTTTTGATATAGCCCCGATACAAATATTCTTCTCGATTTGACAAATTGGGTAAGGTCATATTAGGCTATGATTAGGAAACATACAAAAATCCTTTCCGTTTTCACTTTTTTACCGAATTGAATTGTATTCGAATAGAAAGTTTAGTGTATCAAATAGTCGGCCTCGCCAGACTTTAGCCTTTCCTTACTTGTTAAAATGGGACTTTTAGTTTGAAACTTCTTTTCTTAAATCAATTTATTCTTAGATCGTGTAAATCAAGAGATTTAATCACAAATCTAGGCGTTTTGAAGCCGTATCTCAAATTTAAAAACACGAAACCACGAAAAAATCAAAGGTTACAAACCAACGCAACATTTTTCAGGAGTCTTCGAATTCCAGCATGACTTTTAATAAAGTTGGAGCCATTGCAGGAGTGATCGTTAGCAAAACAAATTATAAAAACGACTACGTTTCTAAAGACTCCGTCAGCAAGAAACAAAAGTTGGAGTTAGTGAAGGATCACATGTCAAGAACTCATGAAGTGTGTCTCAAGATCAACAACCCAAAGACTAGAAGAGCGTTCCATTATCTTTGGTCAGATGCAGTAATTACTATTTTCTTGAAATCAGGTAGGAGAAGGAGAGAGAAGTAATGATTTGGGGTGCCATGTCCTACCATTGCGCTTGCAGTTTGGTTTTTGTAAATGATTGAAAGAAATTACAGAAACTTATCGCATGCTGCATTTGTCGAGTTCGAGAACATTTTTGGTCTCCTTTCATTTACTTTTCAGTCTTAAAATGTTACCATCGTTAATCATTGTCTTCAAGTCCAAGACGGTGGAATATTATCGTAACCGCAATTTATGGCATAATAGACACCATTCAGAAATGACCTGGCCAAGTGTCTGAACCATCAATAGCCTTTTGTCTTTAATTTCTTGAAGACTTGGATTATGGTCAAATAAATACGAAAGACAGAGATTACGGTCATCCGCGAATGAGTAAATTGGATACAGAGTCTGAAACAATTGCCAATGAAAATAAGAAAAAGGGAGGGAGAACGAATACAACCAAACACTACCCACCAATGTTTGGGTATTTACTTAAATAACTCATTTAACTAATCATATATAACTGACCATAAGCATTTTATCATTTTTAAAATTCTCATTTTAATTTTCTATTAAATGAAAAGATGATTGAATTCGAAAGCATAGTTTTGTCTTGAAAGATTTAAAGCTTTATATGGCTCCTATATCGGTAAAAAATCCAATCGTTATAAAAACTTTCCGAGAATCCAAGATGTGTTTATACTTCTTTAAATGGGACTCTATTCTATTATGTTATTGTATCTTTCAAAAAATGTATATTCATGGAAAAAATCTACGTCTAAGGTAGCATGCTGCTTAAATAGGTCATTGAAAGTGAATACACATTCCCTCAATATTATGTTTATGTATAGTTGACCTTGACTTGGTTCTTATGTTTGCGTGTTTGACAGACTTCAGGTCATAAATATTTAAGTTTTAATTTTTTTCCACGATATTCACTATGTCGTTAACACTTTTAAATGCAAATGTCAATTATTAATAGCAATATTCAACAAAAAAAGAAACATTTTGTGTCCAAGCCGAAAAAAAAATATTTTTTGTATGCATTGAGGCATGTTGGTTCATAAAATCAATACAATATTTTTTTTAATTTTCGTGCAAAAAATAATTATTTTTTTTGCTACAAAAAAAAATATTGTTTCCCAAATTTTTGAAGACTGTTCCTAAACCATTATTTCTATGTGAATGTACAATTCGCTATATTTGTAGCTATCATGAATACATTTAATTTAGCATTTAACTGGGTATCATAGGTCTTATATTTCCAAAATGAGAGTACAAATATTTAAAGTACTTTTTCCCAAAATTGGAATTTTAGTAAAAAGTTAACAAAAAATTACCATAAAATCGATTTCGAGTTTAGAAAGCCAAAATACATCAGAAAATGTTATACATGACCCTTCCACAAAATTGTTGTTGCATAGTGTTATCTTCCATCTTATCAATTATTGATTATATTCGCCATGATTACAAATACTCACTGTCTTGTTTTGTCACTTACAGAAAACGTTTCCCCTACTACGAAATCATCGCTGATCCCGAACGTAATACCGTCATCTTCAAGAAAAGCGATACAGAACAATTCTCTGTTGAAGAATTGATAGCACAAATCTTAGTTAAGGCCAAAGAATTTGCCCAAGAATCTACCAACCAACCCATTACCGAATGTGTAATCACAGTGCCCGGCTATTTTGGACAAGCTGAGCGTGAAGCTTTGCTAACTGCTGGTCAACTGGCCAATTTGAAGGTTCTGCAATTGATCAACGACTATACGGCCGTGGCTCTTAACTATGGCGTTTTCCATCCATCGGGCATCAATGAGACCACACAATACTATTTGTTCTACGATATGGGTGCCAGTCATACATCCAGTGCTTTGGTAAGCTATCAATTGGTTAAAGATAAACACACCAAGGAGACCAATCCTGTGGTTCAAGTATTGGGCGTGGGCTATGATCGTACCTTGGGCGGTTTGGAAATTCAATTGAGATTGCGTGACTACTTGGCCGCTGAGTTTAATGCCATGAAAAAGACCAAAACTGATGTTACAAAATCACCCAGAGCATTGGCCAAGCTGTTCAAGGAGGCTGGTCGCTTGAAGAATGTTCTCTCCGCCAATAACGATCATTATGCACAAATTGAAAATCTCTTGGAAGATCATGACTTTAAAATGCAAGTGACACGCGAGAAGTTGGAAGAAATCTGCTCGGACATGTGGCCTAGATTAATTAAACCTCTGGAGCAGGCCTTGACCAGTTCAGGTTTGACGCTGGACGTTGTCTCGCAGGTCATTGTGTTTGGCGGTGGTACCCGTATGCCCAAAGTACAAGAAACTCTCAAACAGTACATTAAACAAGAGTTGGGTAAGAGTTTGAATGCCGACGAAGCCGCTGCCATTGGCGCCGTCTACAAAGCTGCCGATTTAGCCACCGGTTTTAAGGTTAAGAAATTCATCGTCAAAGACGCTGTTCTCTATCCCATTCAAGTAACTTTCGAACGTGATCCCGGAGAGGGTGCCGACATTAAGCAAGTCAAGCGAGTGTTGTTCGGCCACATGAACTCATATCCCCAGAAGAAAGTGATCACATTCAACAAGCACACCGATGACTTCGATTTCTTTGTCCACTACGGTGAACTGAATTACTTGAGCGCCGTCGAACAATCCTATTTGGGCGGTCTAAAGATCTCGCGCGTTGAATTGCAAAAGATTAAGGATTTGTTGGAGAAAACAAAGGACGAGTCTGTGGACACTAAAGGCATTAAGGCCTTCTTTACGTTGGACGATTCTGGTTTGTTCCGTTGTACCGGCGTGGAATATGTCTACGAAAAACAGAAGGTCGAAACCGATGATGACGATGAAGGCACATTAGCTAAGTTGGGCAGTACCATAAGCAAACTATTCTCCAAAGACAAAGAGGACGATAAAAAGGAAGAAACTCTTGAGGGCAGCGGTAGTGCCAGCGAAGGCGAAGAAGCCAACAAAGAGGAAGGCTCAAAGGACGCCAACAAGGAAGCCGAAAATAGTGAAAACAAGCCCGAGGAAAAAGAGGCAGCCAAAAAGAATGAGACTATTAAGCTTGTAACCATCAAAGAGCCTGTTGAACACAAGTTGACGCTACAGTTCACCCCTCCACTTAGTGGCAAATCCTATGACAAGGCCGCTGAAAAGTTGGATACCATCAATAAAGCTGAAAATTTGAGAAACCGCTTGGAGTCTTCCTTCAATGCTTTGGAATCGCATATCATCGATATCCAACAAAAGCTGGGTGAGAAGGAATATGCCTCATGTGCCACCGATGAAGAGAAGGAAAAGATTCTCGCCGAATGCTCCACCATATCGGAATGGCTGTATGAAGATATTGAAAATCCCACACCCGAAATGTATGAAAACAAACTGAAGGCTTTGAAGAAACTTACCGATGTGTTCATGGGTCGCCATTGGGAACACGATGAACGCCCCGATGCAATTAAGGCACTCGCCAGTATGATTGAGGGTGCTGAGGGATTCTTGGCTAGTGCCAAAAATCTTACCAAAGACACCAATCCCGAAAAGGATGTGTTCACTCAGGTCGAAATTGACACTCTCTCCAAGGTCATATCGGATGCAGTTGAATGGAAGAAAACCGAAACCGCAGCACAAAACAAACTGAAACGTCACGAAAATGTCCGGCTAACCATCAAGGACATCACCGGCAAAATGGCCACATTAGATCGTGAAGTGAAATATTTGGTAACAAAAATTAAGCTGTGGAAACCCAAAATCAAACCAACCAAGAAGGACAAAAAGAAGGATAAGAAAGAAGGCGAAGAAAATAAATCGGGTGACGAAGAGGGAAGCAGTGATGGTCCTGAATCAGACAAAACGACTGAACAAAATGAAGAGAACAAAGAGGAACAAGTCGAGACACCAGCAACGGAAGAAGAGACAGTAACTGGCGAAAACGCCACACCTACAGAGGACCATACACCACGTTCCGATCTTTAAATAGAAAAGAATTTGAAAAAAGAAAACAACAAAAATGAAATATTTAATTAATTGAAAGACTGTGGTATTTAAAACATATATTAAAAAATTAAACTTATTTAGGAAGTTTCGAATGGTAGTATTTCCAAAGAAAAAAATATGAAAATAAAAGCTGGAAACTTGGGAAAGACCTGAAAAGTAAATATTTTTCCATGACACTGTTAGCAAAGTTACTACACTTACGAGCCGTTGGAAACTGCAAGAGATTATCATTCGAAATTTTGTAATTAAGTAAAGAGGCCAACTTCAGCAAATAAGTATACGATTCTAAACGATTACAAGCGTTGTTTTCCTATTTTTGGGAGACAATTAAGTCAAACATCTTGAATTTATAAATATTCCCTTTGAAGACAACGAAACCCCAGTTTGTTGGACAACCATGGGAAATTCTTGATACTGTTAACATTTCAAATCGTTTGGAAATGTATAATTTTTAGCTCAACAACAATTCCATTCTTTTTTCGTAACGTTGTTCTTTAAACAGCAATTTTGAAACAAGATTTGGCGTCTTATGATCTAAGTTCTATTTCTACTTTTTGTAATTAAAATTTTAATGTGTTGTAGTTCATGTGTGAAACTACACTTCGAATGAAAACATAAAACTACCAGAAGAAAAAGAGACAAACCATTCCGTCACCCATCCCGCCCCCCTCCTTGTCACAATATCGTTATCATCTGGAGGTCTATACTCAAAATTATCGAGAATCTTAAGTAGATTAAAAATTCAGCTATTTCCTTTTATATTTATTTATCAAATTGAATTGAATTAAAAATTCAGTACACTTCCCAATAAACATTTATAAATTCTAAATTTGTGTTATCAACTTATTCTCAACTCGTACGTGTAATTTTTCTATTGGGAACAATTGATTTCTCTTCATAAAAAATGGGCGTTTTAAATTAAGAAAAAAAAACAAATCAATTATAAAAAAGAAAAAATGTACAGTTAATTTCATTTTGTGATTGAACTTGAGAATTTATTCAGTGGTGTTTATTGGATTCTTTCAAATGGATTTGGATATTCAAAAGACCTCCATAAAGAAGTAATTTCATTATGTTTTCATTGAATCAACCGAAAGAAGTATGATGTAATTTAAATTTATTTAGCCTGATTTCTTTTCTATTTATTATAAGTTAATTGATTAATTTAAAAAACACACAAAATTAAAAGGAAAACACAATACAGTAATAAACATTAATAATAATACAATACAACAATATTGTCGACTTTTTTACTTAATTCATAATATATGCCAATAAAAGTATAATGGATCAAATACAAATACATAAATCAAATTGTAGATTTTTGAAAGTATAGTTTACTGTTCATATACAAATGCTGAATATGCCGAAGGGAAAGTTGAAAGAACAAGTTTCTTTGTGTACACATACACTCCGTTAACATAGGAAAGCCTCAGTTAAAAATACAATGCAAATGTCACATTATGATACTTCCTCAAACGCCACCAAAAATATAATAATGGCATCGGAAAGAGGGTGTTTTGTTTCGCTATTGCTTTTCTAAACAATTGTAAAAACATGTGATTTTCTGCGTTAACTTTGATAAGCCTCAGTGCGGATTTTCCGAAACAGTTTTTAATTATTAAGAACAAATATGGGCAACATTAAGTGCCAAAAAAGCAAAAATCTATGCTTAATCCGATATCAAGAGCTTTATTTCTGCTTTAAAAATTAATTTCTGCTAAAAAATTAAAAGTGGCGAGCCACTGTTTAAATAATACTACGGAATACAGGGGCCAAATTACAGCATTCGAAAGAATGTTACGATCGAAAAGTGCTTTTATTTATTGTAAAAAGGGTATACATTTGAACAAAAATTTTACAAAATCTAATTAGATTATCTCCAATAATCTTAATCTCGACATCCTATTTGGTTTTGTTGGAAATTTCCACTACTTTCATAGAAATTAAAAATTGATTTCGATCGTAACTTCTCGATTTCGAATCCCATGATTTGCCCCCACGACGCGGTAGAAATTAAAGGTTACAGGTCGATATGCAGGTATGTTCTGGTTTTATCGTGGTTTTTATGCACTCCACGAAAGTATGTATTTGTGCATTTGTTTGTAACACCCAAAAGGAAGCGAGATAGACCCATTTTTAATTATACCGATCGACTTAGAATCACTTTTAGAATCGATTTAGCAATGTCCTTCTGTCTATCCATCTATTCTAGTAATCAGTCGCAATTGTAGCCAGAACCAAATGAAACTTTGCACAACGAAGATTTTCGGGATAAGGACGAACGCAATTTCATTTTAAGAAAATCGTTTCAGATTTAGATATAGCCCCCATACGAACTTCACTCCCAATTTGACTCTTTTTCACTCTAGATACTACATAAACATCTTAAATTTCAACTAGAAATACCTATGAAGAAAATGGGAAAGATCGGTTCAGATTTATATATAGCTCCCATACAAATTTCGCTCCCGATTTGACTTTTTCTGATCTAGAAACCACATATTTTAACAAATCTTCTTCAAGTCTTGCAAAATATCTTATAATTCAACTAGAAACGCCCACGGTGAAAATGGGTCACATCGGTTCAGATTTATAAAAGCTCTCATACAAATTTCGTTCCCCCAGAAACCGCGTATTTTCAGAGAATTTCTTAAAATTAAGCATAACACGTTATATTTTAACTGGAAGAACTTATTGTGAAAGTTGGCCACTTTATTCCATGTTTTGATATAGCCCCGATACAAATATTCTTCTCGATTTGACAAATTGGGTAAGGTCATATTAGGCTATGATTAGGAAACATACAAAAATCCTTTCCGTTTTCACTTTTTTACCGAATTGAATTGTATTCGAATAGAAAGTTTAGTGTATCAAATAGTCGGCCTCGCCAGACTTTAGCCTTTCCTTACTTGTTAAAATGGGACTTTTAGTTTGAAACTTCTTTTCTTAAATCAATTTATTCTTAGATCGTGTAAATCAAGAGATTTAATCACAAATCTAGGCGTTTTGAAGCCGTATCTCAAATTTAAAAACACGAAACCACGAAAAAATCAAAGGTTACAAACCAACGCAACATTTTTCAGGAGTCTTCGAATTCCAGCATGACTTTTAATAAAGTTGGAGCCATTGCAGGAGTGATCGTTAGCAAAACAAATTATAAAAACGACTACGTTTCTAAAGACTCCGTCAGCAAGCAACAAAAGTTGGAGTTAGTGAAGGATCACATGTCAAGAACTCATGAAGTGTGTCTCAAGATCAACAACCCAAAGACTAGAAGAGCGTTCCATTATCTTTGGTCAGATGCAGTAATTACTATTTTCTTGAAATCAGGTAGGAGAAGGAGAGAGAAGTAATGATTTGGGGTGCCATGTCCTACCATTGCGCTTGCAGTTTGGTTTTTGTAAATGATTGAAAGAAATTACAGAAACTTATCGCATGCTGCATTTGTCGAGTTCGAGAACATTTTTGGTCTCCTTTCATTTACTTTTCAGTCTTAAAATGTTACCATCGTTAATCATTGTCTTCAAGTCCAAGACGGTGGAATATTATCGTAACCGCAATTTATGGCATAATTGTATACTTCCGTTTACGTTTGAAGTTTAATTAATTAATTTAAGAAAACCAGCTTTATTTATACAGATCTAGCGATTAAAATTCTACAATTTCCACTGAAATGGCCGGAAAATTCAATATTTGACGAAAAGAAAAAATGCTACGGCATTTCAACACAACAGCATAATACTATTTCATGTATATTTGATAATAATAAACATTTAATAACAATACTGGGCCAGTAGCCATTGTCCATTTTTTTGTCTCTTAAAATTTAATGAAAAATATTTTGTGGGGCCCAACTTTTGAGGACATGGGTTCCAAAAGATTTGATATATAACGAGAACTATTTTGGGATGTACCTCGTTGCAAAGTTTATGGAAATGTCGTTTCACACTATCCAGGAGAAATTAGGGTATGTTTTGTTCGTCTGAGGCGAACGATCGAAAATCACTCATGAATTCTATAAAACGTAGATAAGACATATTTAGCTCTTTGTGTGTTTTTCTATAGACAACAAATAATTGAGTGATTTTGGATCGTTCTCCTCAGACGAACGAAAATACGTTACAGAAACAGACGATAATTTCTCCTGGATAGTGTGAAACGATATTTCCATTAGCTTTTCAACGAGGCCCTAAGTTATATAAACAGACCCTTACTGGTGTTGTTCTTTACGATTTTTGTTTATTTTATATTATATATATTTATATTTGGATTTTCTTTACAAGTCTTAATATTGATATCATTTTGTTTATTGATTTATGGTATTTATAATTATTTCAATAATTGTTTTATGTTATTAACCCGAATAGTGCTGTAATTATTTGTTTTCAGTGGTTTACACCACAAGCTTTGGTGAACGTCTTTTGTGTGTGACCATATGGTCACGCTAGCACCACCCGGGTTAATACTATTTTTATGGTATTGTTACGACCTATTTGGCTCCGTTATTTTTGAATGCTAATAAATACATCACAGATCAATAACCCGAATTTTGTAGTAAAACCCATATTATTTGACAGTTATGTAGTTATACTGTGGTACATAATTCGATTTTAATCCGTTAGGAACTGACCAGGAGGAAAAATACAATATTTATTTAGTGGTTTTTAGTGAATGGGCCAATTTAAAATGTCGTAAAGGTTTCTGATGGTAGATATTACTTAAAATGTTGTTTTGTATGTGACACATTTAGATAAAAATAATATTAATGGGTGCCGACTACTGTTTGTAATTTTGGTTACAGTAGTCAACATATTGTATTTCGAGTGATTTATGACCTGCCGAGTACAAAATTATAAGGTTCCTAAAATCGGCAGTAACTTGTACGTTCAA
The DNA here is from genome assembly GCA_947397865.1 of Polietes domitor. Lineage (NCBI taxonomy): Eukaryota > Metazoa > Arthropoda > Insecta > Diptera > Muscidae > Polietes > Polietes domitor. The sequence continues at coordinate 99,247,576 of OX377620.1, forward strand.
AAGATATCATGTAGATTATAGGATCATCACATACCGAATATACCGATGAGTCTAATTAAGCAAATAATTGTTTGAAAACAATTTATTAAAACTAAAACAATATCCCTTGTTGAAGTTAAATATCCCATTGTCACCACTATAGCAAAGTCGCATAAGAAAGGGGGCCAGCTTAAAAAAGTTAAACTGCTGACAACTGGTATACTTACCCTATCTTCGATCCCAAAAGTGTTAAAGAGCTGCAATACTCCTTAAGAGTAAACCTGAATAAAGTCTTGACAATAATTATGTATATACCATAAAATACCTCAATATCTGTCACATGTCGGTTTTACCAAAACGGATCAAAATTCACTAATTGGTTGGCACCCGATTTAAAAAAGGCTTATATCTAGTTTACCACAAGAGCTCCAATTTGCCAAAAATCATACCATGCGTACAACTTTATATTCTTATCAAAATAAAAAAAAATTTTGCCGGCGGCCCATACTTCCCGAGTTATGGGCCCTGAAAGTTCGTAGATATATTCCTCGATATCTTCCATGTTTTTCATCGGTCAATATGGGTCAATATGGGTATCATTAGAAAGCTTATCGGAACACCTTTAAAACGATATATATATATATATATGTTTTTTTCGATCCGATAACCCATTGCGAGCCAAATTCAATATTTACGATTTTTTAGTCGAACTTTCTACAAAAGAAATATTACAGATATGGCGATACGTATTTTACATCACACACAGACAGGATCATGCGCCAAAATATGAGCCCTTTTAGGGTTAGCTAACCCTTTAATAACGGGAGATATTAGAAAACAAAGTGGTGCAAATGAAAAAAGTGAAAAATTAATTTAAAAAAATCGCTACACAAGAAAACTTTAATCAGCGTAGCCGGTTTTGGACATACCCCAGAGGAAAAAATCTTTAACCCCGGCCGAAGGCCGGCTACCCAAAAAAAACTTTAGTCTGCGTAGCCGGTTTTGGACATACTCCAGAGGAGAAAATCTTTAATCCCGGCCGAAGGCCGGCTACATAGCAAAACTTTAGTCTGCGTAGCCGGTTTTGGATATACTCCAGAGGAGAAAATCTTAAACCCCGGCCGAAGGCCGGCTACGCAAAAGAAACTTTAGTCTGCGTAGCCCGGTTTGGACATACCCCAGAGGAGAAAATCTTAAACCCCAGCCGAAGGCCGGCTAACCATAAAAACTTTAGTCTGCGTAGCCGGTTTTGGACATACCCCAGAGGAGAAAATCCTTAACCCCGGCCGAATGCCGGCTACGCTAAAAAACTTCGTGTTTCTGTCTGCGTGTTTACACATAAACTACTTTTAGGAGGTAGAATACATCCTCATGTGTAAACACCCCTATAGAAAACACTTATTTGACTCTCAATGGGTTATCGGATCGAAAAAAACATATATATATATATATATCGTTTCAAAGATATTGCGATAAGCTTTCTAATGATACCCATATTGACCCGATCCGATGAAAAACATGAAAGATATCGAGGAATATATCTCCAAAATTTCGGGGCTCCGTAACTCGGAAAATATGGGTCGCCGCCAATTTTTTTATTTTATTTTTTTGTATCTAAAATGTGCCCTATACCACTTAATTAAATTAAAATTTAAAAATTAAAATTTAAAATTAAATTAAAATTTTTTTTTGACCTCTTTTGCTAAACTAGATATGTTCCAAATTTCCTAAACTTTTTCCTTTTGTTTATATAGTTTTAGCAACGTTTAGGTTAAGCCCAAGGTGTATTTATATCACCTGTCTAAATACGCCCTAACATCGTTTCTTTTTTCAATTTGCCTCTTTGATATTTCATCGCTTTTGCTGTCACTTCTGTGGTGTATCGAATAATTGGCAACCCTCTTTTGACAACCCTGTTTTAACTTCATTCGTGTTTAGTGTTATTGAAAGCTGCTTTGTGTTTTGTTCCTCGGTAGTGTTTTTTACATATTTTTCGAAGGAGAATATAAATTGTGAAAATGATTTATTGATAACGATAATCGTTTGAAAAGTTTACCACCCCGAGAAAAATAAGGTAAATTTGTGGAATTGTTTAAACAAATACATATGTGTTCAATTTGTGAAATATGGAAGTTGGAGTTTTTTATTTTCTTTTTTCATTATTTTCCATTTTGGATACAATGGGGGTTAAGATGTTGCCATATTTTGCCATTGTGGAAATGATTGCCAAGTCAAGTAGGGGGAAATATAGCGTATTATTAGGGCTGTATTTGTCTGAGCCGGGATAACAAACTGCGATAACAAAAACGTTAATAAAAATTAAATTTTTTGCTCAAAATAAAAAATAATTTTTTTCACATTGTCGGCAACTACAATAAAAATATATGTAATAAAACAAATTAAACAAAATATGTTGTGTTGACTTTATTGGACTTAGCCTCGATAACCATAATTTAATTACACTGGAAATAATCCAGGCTAAGTTTAAAATTGGTAACACAATTTTTTTTCAAAATTTGTTTTCTGCTGCTTTGTTTTATTGTCGCCAATTTTAAAAAATATTTTTTTATTCAAAATTATTATTTAATGTTGTCTTCTTAATTTGTTACCGAATTTGTATGAAATTGGTTGGAATAGAATAAACTATTTTTTATTGCGTCTCATAAATTTAAATAAATTAGGACGAACATTGAAAACTCAAAGTGATATAGGCTGGGCCATTTTAAATTTGAACTACCGATTACTTTGACTTTGAAAGGCAGAACAACCTTCACTTTTATTTTCAGGTTTATGTTTGACATTTGCTAGAACAAAATTCGGAAATATTAAAAACGTACATCAAAAGTAGTGGGTCCTTAACACGAAATGTAAAAAATTTAAGTGGAAATTTTTCGAGAAGAGATCGGCCTTCATGAAGATCATTTTCATCTCGGTGGCTATGTCAATGGCAAAACTTTTGCGCATGGGGTTCAGAGAACCCACACGTGACTATTGAGAGGCCAATGCATCCAAAACGAGTAACTGTATGGTGTGGATTTTGGGCTGTACTGAAAAATTGGATTGATTGGTTATTAAATGACAAAATTCAACCTTTCCAATAATTCCAGAAATTTAAAAAAATAATCGGTACTTTTTATATAGCCGATTCTAATTTCAAATGTTACATGGCACACCCTTTGCTTATTTATTTCTGTAGCAAAAACTCATGAAATTTTCGGTTTGAATTTTGCTTCGTTTGTAGAACGCACCACGAAACGAAATTTTATTTTCTATTACAGCGTGTAAAAACCCTTGCAGCGGAGACTTTCTTAAATTTGTGCTTCTGGACGAAACTTAATGTTCTAACAATTGTTTGCTCGCGAAATATTAACTAGTTATGAAAAAACATAAATTTTGGTGTTTGCATTTTAATTTTTGTTGTTTACGTTTGTCGTGTTTACACTAATCTACACTATTATTTTCCTCTAGCATTCAATCATGTGAATGTAAAAAATGAAGGCGGATATATTAAATTTTCTAAAAATCCCCAATTACATTCATTGATGACAACTACAGGCAACTCTATGTAAAAACGACCTAGTTGGACAACATCATCATATGGCAACATCTTTAGGTTTAGACTTTTTATTTTCCTTTCCGAGTATTCAGTATTCAACGTCTGGCGAAAGTGATTTTCAGTTTTACTTCTCAACATCGGGTTTGTGTTAAATTGCTAAAGAAGAAACAAATAATTAGGTAAAATAAATGAAGAAAAGCGAACAAGAAATTATCCCAGAATTACGGACGCTATAAAGTGAAACGATATGAATGAGCCAATATTTTATTGGAAATAAATAAAAGAAAACATGGTCTCTAACTGTGCAAACAAAATCTTTATTTTTCTATTCGCAAAAAAAACTTGTTCGCCATCCAGACTGCAGATTTCTTTGTGTGTGTGCGTGTGCTCGGTTTGACGGTTTCGTAGATTTTTGCTGGTGGTGTTGTTGTTTTGTTGATGGTGGAGTACATGATGGGTGTTGTTATTGTTGTTGCAGTCATTCATTCGCTGATAGCAAATAAAGCAAGCAAGCCAGCCAGCCTGCGTTGGTTAGTTTGTGTTGTTTTCGTTTTTCCCCCAGTGGAGTGGAATGATATTTTTGCTTTTTCCTATTCCTTTATGCTGTCGCTTTCGTACGTGTTTTCCTTGCATTTGTTGTGTAAAAGTTCAATTCAATTGATATCGAATGAATGATGCTTTTAAATAATTTTGTAATAAATAATCGCTGAGATTTATTAATAGAAATTGCTGTGGCAGCAGATGTGCAGGAATAATAAACACAAACGCTGTTCTGTGCCCAGCAGAAAGAACCACAAATGCAAGCGTAATAAATAAAATAAATAAATTCGAAGAAGAAACTAGTGACTACTTTTTGTATACTCTATTGATTCGTTGCAAAATCACAGGTACGGTCGCTCGCTCGCTTGGTCGGTCGGTGGTGGACGAGGCAACAACGTACGTACGACGAAGACGACGTGACGCAGATAACGCACTCCTCTTCAGTTGCTTGTCGAAAGATCGATTGTGTGAAGGGGAAGCTAACAACGACTTGGCACCGACCGACCAAGACGAGGGCGACCCCAAAAAGGTGTATGCCTGTGTGCGTGCGAGTGTCCAGAGAACCGACCGACCGACTCACCTTTCCTTGTACGAAGCAGCATTGGAAAAACAACAACGCCAACAACAAAAAAAAAGACAACGGAACCCTCGTTGCCAGACTGTGTGACAAATAAAACAATAACTCGACGTTGTTGGTGTTCTTGTGCACACAAAAAGGAATCGCTACGATTCGCGGCGCAGCTTCAGCGACAGTATTGTCATCATCTTCTTCGGCAGTAGCAACAACACCACCGCACAACAAAAACAACGCTCTCGTCTCGTTTAACAGTAAATTGAAATATTTTACAAAAACAAAAAAAAAACAAAAGAAAACAAAGTGTAAAGTAAACCAAAGACTCGACGTCAAAAATAAAACAACTACAACAACAGAGTCAGCACTAAATGTACAACAAAGAACAATTTGTGGAAGAAGAAAAATGAAAATCACCAAAAAATAAAGTGAAGAAATGAAAAAAAATTGTTTCAAACTGAGTGAGCCATTGCCAGTTCTTTGTATACCGAAGAAGAAAACAACGACGACATCGCTACTTTGACGAGAGTTGGAGTGGTGTGTGTGTGAGATCAAAAGCTAAAAGCAACATAGTTTTTTTTCAGTTCCTTTTCTTATTTATTACATATTAGATGTCAAAGTGAAATAAAATGTAAAATATTGTGAAAAAACGTTGTTCCAAACCACAATAAAGAGATCACACTTTGTTTAAAGAAAATCATAATCCCGTACGATAAATTTCGTTTAACTTCTATAATAACCGTTATTTTTATTTCATCATATCCGTGTCTAGCCCTAGAAAACGTGCGTTTTGTTGTTATTTATTGTCTTGCTCCCACACTCACATCTATTGGAGAGAGAGAGGACAACGCGTGTGCGTTAATTCTTTGTGCGAAAAATCGCGCGTGCGATTTGAGGCGTTTTAACGTCGTTGCTCAAGACACGATGGCGTGTCTCAATACCCTAAAATTGGAAATAAAAACTTTGGAAAAGATCTTCACAAAGAATCACGAACGTTTTCAAATTCTCAACTCGAGTGTGGATGAGCTGACATGTCGTTTCATCGGAAAGAGTGGCAAACGTTATGACATTCATGCAAATATCACGGTAAGTAGTCAGCAGCCTTCTTCTTATTATTCTTCAATAACTACTGAAAGTTTCATAATTGTTTTTGTTCATCTTTTCGTTCAATTCACTAATAACCGGGAACGTGACAATTTGTTATTTCTTGAAATGTTTTTTTCTTTGTCGTCGATCTTCAACGACAAGTAAAGAACATTTGTGGTGGAGTTTTTAGAATAAAATGACTAATTGCATTTTCGTGTTTAAATCGTCATAGCTTGAAGCCACAGCTTAATTTAAAAAGGAGATTTACTTATAGCCTTTTCAGACAGCATACGAATGACATATGGTCGATTTACGAATGTCACATCCCGTACAAATTTGACATTTGTAAATCGACCCTATGTCATTTCAGCTAGATTTCGCATTAAATGTGATAAGGTTATTATGTCAATTTCAGCTCCATTTCGAAGCTTTCAATTTAGCTAATAACTTTTTCAATCTGCAAGCGAAACCAAGCAATTTCAGTTCAAGGTCGATTTACAAATGTCAAATTTGTATGGAATCTGACATTTGTAAATCGACCTTATGTCATTTCAGCTAGATTTCACATACACTCTGAAAGTATATTATTTAAATTAAGCCAGTGATAATTTTGCGGTGATGTAAGAATCAGTTTGGGGTAATGATATTCACTTACCCGAAACCAAAGTGAAACGTATTGGATTATCAGACTACATGCGAAATCGATTTGGCATTTGAAATTGATCTTATAGTCTTGTCACACTGCATGTAAAATATAGCTGAAATGATATAAGGTCGATTTTCAAATGTCAGATCCCATACAAATTTGGCATTTGAAAATCGATATCTTATGTCATATCAGCTAGATTTCCCATGAAGTGTGACAAGGCTATTATGTCAATTTCAGCTCGATTTCAATTTGCAGTCTAAAATGACTATTTAGTGCTTTACGCAGTCCGTCTTATAAAGAGTGATTTTTTTGAGGTTAGGATTTTCATGCATTAGTATTTGACAGATCACGTGGGATTTCAGACATGGTGTCAAAGAGAAAGATGCTCAGTATGCTTTGACATTTCATCATGAATCGTCTTACAAACGAACAACGCTTGCAAATTATTGAATTTTATTATCAAAATGCGTGCTCTGTTAAGAAAGTTCATTGCGCGCTTCCATTTTATGGTCAGTTTAATCGACCCACTGAAGCGGCTATTCGGGCTATTGTGACTAAATTTCGCACCAAATTTACATTGTTGGACATTAAACCACCAACACGCTTACGTAGAGTGCGAACTGAAGAAAATATCGCAGCTGTATCGGCCAGTGTTAATGATGACCACCAATTTTCGATTCGTCGCCGTTCGCACCAATTGGGTCTCTGTTACTCAAAAACGTGGAAATGCCAAAATTGGACTAAGCGGATGGACCACCTAAGACGCAGCCGCGGTCAACATTTAAATGAAATTATCATCAAAAAGTAAATGTCATGGACCAATCTAACGTTTCAAATAAAGAACCGATGAGATTTTGCAAATTTTATGGGTTTTTTTTTTTTTTAAAAGTTATCAAGCTCTTAAAAAATCACCCTTTAGAAAACAAAGGAAATCCTTCGTGTTAAGGAATTAAATTGGGCTGTACTATTGAAATTAGGACTTATACCTCTCCTCACTATCGTTAGTTGTACCTTTGCTCACCTCACATTGTTTGGGGTTTGTTGTTACTCATGGAACCTGAAGATGTTGTTGTCCAATTATTCATTTAGTCTTTTGAATGCTAGTATCAAAGTTGAAACTAATAACGTGTGGAACAAACATATTATATGCATATGAATGTATAGAGAAATATTCTTAAATTTTTGTTATTTTATCCAATCCAGTTTTGAGAAACTTGTCTAAATTTCTTTCGCTAATCACAGAGCTGCAGCAAATGAAGTCGGCAGGTTATTCTAGATCAATTTTGAATTCCAATTCGATTTCATAATAATGTCAAATAATTGAATGTTTGCGACAAATTACTGAAATAATTAATTGGCAATTTACGCTTTTTTATTTATTTTATTATTTAGTATTATTCTATTAAACGATTTGTAGTTAATATAATTTTTTTGCGATATACTAGACCAAATGAGTATGAATTATTCCAGTTTTTGGATGAACGCAATTTCGATAAGTATTAAGTAAGGCTTTATCCTGAACACCACAGATTTTATTATTACTGAAATGATTGCCAAAATAATTATAAGAGTAGGAGTGGCAAATTTAATGAAGAAGAACATTTCACATCAACTGTTTTACCACCCCTAAATGCGATTCGAAGATTAATATATTGCATGTCGTAACCCTAATATAAAAAAGACTCAACTAAATTTTTTTCATATCGATATTTTTTTATTATTTATTATTATTATTTTTATTATGTTTTGTTAAAATAACCAAAAATCTCGATTTGCAAAAAATGTTAGTTGAGTCTTTTTTATATTAGGGTAACGATATATAGGGTCCGCAAAGTAACTTTTTTAAATGTTATAAAAAACTACTGAATATTTTCTCAAATTTCTTTTTGTTCAGTCTACAAAATCAGTTATTATTAGGGGTTTATGGGGTTTTTAGACCCTGCAAATGAACTCCGATTTCATAAAATTTAGCTTGTAAATAAAGGAAATTTGCTCAGCTATGTACTTGCTATACAAAAGTTGATGAGAAAAAAATGAGTAATTAGCTTTTGGATCTAAAAAATCTGACTTTTTGCACTAAATGTATCCTATTTTCTAAGGGTGCAGGCAACAGTTACCCTGGAAACAAGGATATATTCAAATAAAGGGTGCTATAAAAAAACTACTGAATATTTTCTCAAATTTCTTTTTTATTTGAAAGTACAATCCTTCCGGTTAATAATGGAAAATAATTTCATTCAAATGGCTGCCTCGGCTGGCCATGCTGTAGCCTACACGATCGGTCTAATTTTCAAGCACATTATCCATTGTGTGCAGCTGTATTTCACCAATGGCTTCACGAATATTGTCCTTTAAAGCGTCAATTGTCTCTGGCTTGTCGGCGTAACACTTATCTTTGAGGGCACCCCACAAATAATAGTCCAACGGTTGAATAGACCCTTTATTATTATTTTACTACGTATTTATTTATTATTTTAAATATGCATTTTACTCTTCAAAGGCTTTCAAAGGAGAAAAGTTATATTGGTCCAAAGCCATACATTTTTCAAAAAGTGTATTTTATTAAATATTTATTATAAACAGACTTTACACATTTTTGACGCCTCAATAAAGCTAAGAAACCACAATTTCTAATAAAACAAATTCGAGTGCAAAATTCCTTAAAATGTTAATATCTCAAAAATATCCTATATTTTTTTCAAAATGTTTACAATAGTTATTGAATTTTGGCCGATGAGTTTTGATTCTAAAGTGACAAAACATTTTTTTTAATTAAATATTTTTCAAAAAGGCAGTTTTTCTATGAAGAAGGGCCAAAATTGTCCACTACTGTGCGATACTCAATGTATCTTCATGAATGATTTCGTATGGAAATTTAAAATGAACATAATATACTAACTACACGACATGGTACGTCCCAACTCACCTACTACAACATGCATACAAAGTTGGCAGAAAATTCAAAAATTCTCATTCGTCGTCGATTTGTGTTTTTTTTTCCTTTTCCATTAACGCCATTAGTGAAATTAATTTGGCTTTAATTGCATCTCTGTGAAATTGCATACTATGCATATTATTTTCTTTTAAAGATCTCGTGTTATTTTAATTGATTATTATATGTGTGTGTTTCACTGAACATACGTGCATGTTTGTGAAGGAGGAGAAGATTAAAAACTAAATTTCTTTATGAGTCGATTGTAAAAACCTTGAAAATGAAATTGATGTTTTTAATTAATAGTTGCATTCTTATTTAATAATTACGATCAACTAATTTAAACATGTTATGCAGGAAAGTAAATTGTATTACTCTCAAAAATTTGCTACAGTCAAAGTCGTTAGAAACTATTACGTGGATAGGATGGTGGTAGTAGAGTAAAAATATAGAAACAACTTCAAAAGTGAATGGCTAGCATCCTTCGAATGACACTATTTAAATAAATTAGAAATAAGGAATACAAAATTGCAGCCATTCTATAAAAAATTCCAAAAATTCCCGGAATTCCAAAAGTCCGGGAAAGAAGAAACCCTCCCATGGAGTCATATCTTGGAGATCTGCTACTTTTTGAACAGCCCTCGTATCACCATTGTCAAACTGTCTGATCACAGAGTAGGTCAGATCAGATCAGTTTGCCATAGATCAATCATTTGCATATTTCAAAAGAACAACATGCTTATGGATATTTAGACACAACAACTTACACTTACATTGTAAGCGTTAAACTGCGTGATTACTACTTGAACACGTATAAATAGTTATGCGACGTACGCACTGAACTGCTCGTTCGCAATGAAAAGCCGTAGCAGCAAACTTGACATTGTCATTAGAAATACCCTATATTTATATATATCCACCTACCACTACGATGTTCTTCTTTTATCCATTTTTATTTATTTTTTGTTACGCCGCCTGTCCCATTTACTACGGATACTTTACATTTATGCATACATTGTATTGTATTGTACTTGTACTCTATGATATGATGTACTTGACAAAGAGGCGGACGGAGGAACGGAACGCAAGAAAGAAGAAAAAAATGAAGAGTGAAAAGAGCACAAGTGGAGTATAAATATTAACATTGTTCTAGTCGTCTGTCCTGTCCTCTTTTTCACCAGTATCTTTTTTGCCATCCAATGATGTGGTGCGTTGATGATACATTCCTTGTTTATCCAGCGCGCGCTGATCCCATTTAAACAATGACACACGGAATGTGTTTGCATGCAACACATTATACACTCGGCGCAGACACTCGACTCATCGCACAAGATACATGCGTACATTCGTACATACACCGACCCGACCGTCGCTGATAGTTTTATGTCAAATTTCAAAACTGTTTATTCCTCTGAAAGCACTGAAAACTGTCTTTGTTGTTGAGGCTAATTTAATCTTTTTATTTTTGTGATTTATGTCATTATGAATGGGTACTACTTTTACAGTTCACCGGAGAGTCTTTGTCATCGTCATCGATTCCTTAAAATAATAAACACTCCGATTTGTGTAACATACATAAACACAGTGCATACGTTTTTATACCCTCCACCAGTGTGCATTTGTCTTTGTGAATTTGTTTGTAACAACCAAAAGGAAACGAGATATAGACATCGATATACTGATCGACATGAAATCAATTTCTGAGTCGTTTGTAAACTATGCCATAAGACTACAAACGATAGTAAAATATGAAAAAAAAAAAATAACATTTATTTGCGAACGAAGCTCAAATTTGTAAGATATTTGTTTAAATATTACTAATAACCAAGAAAATCATTTGTAAAGGGAAATAAATGTCCATTTTCTTAAATTCAGTAACTTTAGCAACAAACATACTCCCTACTTCTATGAAATTTTCAACGAAAATAATGGAACGCTACTGAATTTGAAGCAATTTACGAATTTCATATTAGATTTCGCCTCTACAAATCACAAATCAATCAAATCAGTGGAAGTGTGCGCGTCTTGCAATAGAATAAGGGTTTCTGCAGCCAATTTTCTCATCCGAACACACTTTCACATAAAAATTGTCATTTCGATTGCTCCAAGGTTTAGGGAAGAAAGTAATAGCATTTAGCGATACATAACATGGCTGTTAACATAAAAATGCAGCGCCCCTATTGGAGGATAGTGGTATATCTCAATTAACTCCCATTCCCCTAACATTAACATCAACCTTGAAGAAGATGCAAATAACAGCCGGACAACATGAGAACGATGATGGATGAACAAAGGTTCCCGCGATAATCGGATACATGCCGGAACGAAGTCTAGTACAATTCAAACTTAAGGATTATCACCTCAGCTCCATCTAAAGCTGCTACAACAACAAATTTTAACCGATTTGACACAACAACTTTTATTCCACGCCGAAATGTCTACTGTGAAAGTGATTAATATCGGTCCATGTTTTGATATAGCCCTCATACAAACATCCCTATCGATATGACTTCTTCGTCTCTACAAACACCATATTTTAAACGATTTGGCTCAACACGTTATATTTCTTTCAAAAACCTCTAGCCTGAAAGTGGGTAACATCGGTCAGTGTTTAAATATGGCCCAGACAAATGTCCTTCTCGATTTGGATTTTCCTCCATAGAAAAGAAAAAATCACTTAACGAAGTAAGTTGTATAGTTTGGAGAGACATTAAAAATGGAATGTAAACAACTTTTAACTTTGAAACTTAAACTATAACTAAAAATTTGTGTGTGAGCATTAAGTAAAGTACCATAAGAACCCTACGGGAAATTTGTGGATATTCCTATCCTGCGATAGGTCGATAAGGGTAGGGCTGTATCACAGAACTGGTCCTAAAATAGTTCTTGTACGAATAATAGTACAAACAATAAGATATTTTATCGGATATTGGCAAAACTAGATGCGAAAATATTGGTTTAATCTCTCCAAATATCAAACATTTTCGGTAAGAATAATATCTGAGCGATCTCCGCGTTAGGCGTCACTTCACACCTCCAATGACAAAGTCAATCCAAAGCGACTTCATATATTTCCATTAGAACTAAGACTGGCCCTCTATCCACCAGTGATTTTACCAATCGTGTACCTAAAATAATCTGGTGCATAAAGCACCACATTTTAAAGCAAGAGATAAAATCCGAGACAGCAAGATCTGAATATATTTTTGGAAAGAAGACCTTAAAATAAGAAGGGAAAATGATCGGTATGTTATCGATATCTCGCTTAGCTATCGGACAATAAAAATGGATTATTTTTATCTCAATTTCAGAAAACGCTGTAAGTAATTATTTTCAGTAACTGGCGTTAATTATCGAGATAGTATTGTACATTATTACCGAAAAAGATGCCCACAATTCAGTATTCAGCAGGTCCGTGCAATTGAGCAGAGTGATTCCATTGGAACGGATTTGACACTTTTTCTTAAATGTGTCTGAGATTTTTACGATATTGCCAGTTGAAAATGTCCGATTTATTCCAATTAATTATAAACATGTTTTAGCATTTTAAATATTGGAGATATATAATAAACTACAGCGTCAAGGGTGTGACCTTCAATTTGTGGTTTTACTTACTTTCTAGAGTTCTATAATGTTCTTATAAGGCATGCTCTGTTCAGTTTTGCTAAACAAAAGAGCTGTAGAGCTTCATAAACTTTCATCTATAGGAAATATGGAAATTCCGTTACGACGCCGGAGAATATCTGGAAAAAAAATTCTATCATTACACTGTGCGACAGCCACAATCGGTTTGGGATGAAACCACCGGGGAAAGTTATATCGGTCAAAAAAGGTCATACGTGTCCCAGCGTTTCATTGGGTCTCATCTAGGAATCGAGATATATCGATTTGAAGTTAGTAAGTATCGTATAGGGGAATTTGTCACGTTTTTGGCTCTTTTGTTTGACATAACTTGAGAACCACTCGTCCGATTTAGCTGAAATAAATTTTAAAAAACCAAGAATTGCAATTCCCTTAATCTGTTCATATATTATTTTCCTTTACAAGTAATAGTTTCCAAGTTAAAAATAAGCGCATGAAGAATTTTTTTTTTTTTTTTTTTTTTAAATACATTTATTTTCGTTTGTTTGCTCCCTTTTCTTTCTTGCGTGGTGGTTCGCCTACTTGTTCAGAGTCTGTATCGGATGAGGATCTGTCTTCATCCTCGGAGGAAACTCCAATTGTATGTTCTTCTTCTTCATCTTCATTGTCGGGATCGTACGTCTTTTGGGACCACCAACAAATTTCAGCCACCAGCGAGTCGAGCCTCTTGCCTTTATATCGCGTTTCCATGGGCATGGCCACTTGATGGAAGCGCTCGCCATGTTCATCCGACTCTGACGCTAGCTGCTTGCTGAAGTAATCGAGATGGTGATGCAAGAAGTGAATTTTGAGAGACATGTTCACTCCAATTTTCTGGAAGTAGTCCAACATCTAGGTCACAAGAGCAGGGTAATTGTGTGCTCGTTTACTTCCCAAAAAATATCGTATGACTTTCTTCACTGCCCTCCACGCAAGGTAATCATCACCGACTAAAGCGCCTTTAAATTCCTTTGATTTCATGAGCTTGCGTATATCGGGCCCGTTCAGAACACATTTCTTCAATTTTGCTTCGCTGATTCGTGGGAAAATATTTTGTAAACAATCCAGAATTTTCGGTTGCTTCACAATGGCCTTGATGAAATTTTTTACCATTCCCAGTTTGACATGGAGAGGGGGCATGAGGACGTTCTCCATTGGCACGAGTGGATCATTTACGCAGTTGTGTCCTTTCTCCGTTGGATCTCGAGCAGGCCAGTCGTGCTTTTCGTATTGGTTTTCTTTAGATCGGGTATCCCACAGACACAAGAAACACATGTTTTTCGTATAGCCTCCTTGGAGACCTCTTAGCATAGCCACGACTTTCAGATCACAACTGATTCGCCACATGTGATCAGTGTAACAAACTTTATCCAAAATTATTTTCATGGAATCGTATGTTTCGCTCAAAACTGTTTCGTAGTAAAACTACTTTCAGGCTTGATTTCGAAGAATCGATGAACAATCGCCAATCATCTGCGACGTAATTAATGGCAATCGCCTCCATCAGTCCCTTTATATCGTGGCAGTAAACAAATGTGTTCCCTTCGTTGAGTGTGAAGTACCGTTGGAATGGCAATTGTCGTCTTCGATATCCGGTGACTTTGACATTAGGCTCCAAATTGTTGCCTTCGTTCAAAAGCTGGGCAAGTTTATCTGCTTCACGTTGAGACAAGTTTAATTCTGCAACAATCTTGTCCATTCTTTCTTGTGATATTGGAATTATTTTTTTCGATGGGCCGGCTTCTGGTAATGGTTCATACGTTACATCCGATTGATCCATTGTTTCAATAGAAAAATAAGTTTCTCTGTCAGGACTTGGAAGCGGTGGAATTGGTATTTGATCCGAATGCGGAAGAGGTGTTTGTGCACTTTTAACAGAGATGTATTTCCTTTGTTTAAGACCTTTACGATTTACTTTACTTATTTTGTTTACACAAGCATAACAGTTGTCCGAATTATGCTCTCCTGGATCAGTCCAAATCATTGGTACACCAAACGAAAGTGAACTGCGTTTCCCTTGGATCCACATATTAAGACCATTGTAACACGTTCGACAAATTTTGTCTGGGGCCCACGAAACGCCGCGAATTATTTCGGAATCAAAATAAAGTTTATAAGCACGCTCCATTAGCTCAGTATTTGTAGAAAGAGCTCGCTTGCCACAAACGTAACAAAATAAATTTAGATTTTCTGGACAATTTGCACTCATTTCGATTTTATACTTTCGTTATTGCGTCACTATGTTTTGAAAAATTCAATTGTACTCTTCGCGTTCGCCGACACTTGTTAAATGACATAAATCTATCAATGTACAGCTATAAATACTATTTATTTGTCAACTGAAGTACATGTAAAAGTAAAGTCAGGTACTGACACACACTCATTTTGGTCATAGGTTATGTGACTTTACGTGAAAGTAATAGGACTTGCTAAGCTGCGATAACAAAAATCTAAATAAAATGTTACATTTTCACTGAAAATAAAAAATTCTTTTTTAAAATTGTCGCCAAAAGCAATATCAATAACAAATTTTGAAAAAATAATTTTGTGTTAAAAATTTTGGACTTAGCATAATTATCCCTCCAAACATGCAGCACAACCCAAAGTACAAATCTGAGAGGGAGAAGCTTGTTGGCGAAAATCGGATTGTGTATACTGCGTTTTCTGGACACGGTGTTGGTCCCATACACAAAATCTATGCACTGGCGGATCAGTATATTTACAAAAATCTACTTGTTGATACTATAATCACATATTCAGATAAAAGCATGCCACTTAAGTGGCGTTTTATGCACGACAACCAACCAAAACACACTTAACGCCAGTGAAGAGCTGTTTGGAACTGAACAGAATAGATTTTAAAAAATGGCCCAGCACAGTCACCGGATCTCAATCCTATTGAGAATCTATGGAATGGACTTTAACAACATATTATAGCAATAAAACCCAAAATTTTGCCTGATTTCTTGAATAAAACTCTAAATTCCTAATATGCTATTCCAATGGAGCGTTTTACGTCTCTAGTGGAGAGTATGTCCAGAAGATGTACAGCTATTACTCAAAATAGTGGTTATCCAACCAAATATTAACTTTATAATAAAATGTATTGATTAGTTCAGTTTTTTCCGGTTTGATTAAAGTTTTTTTAAATTTGTGATAAATTGCTGTCCAATCACTTTTCTTATTATTATTTGTACTTTAGATTGCATAAAACTAAAATGCAGCACAAGAACCGAACAAAAACAACGTTAAATGGTCATCTTATCGTACATAAAAAACATAAAAAGAAGTTGAAATATTTGCTTTATAAAGTTACATGTGGTGAATGTGCTAAATTCGTGTCCACCACCAAAAATTAGGCAGAAATACCTATCTATCGGTGTATAACAAGTTTGCTCTCTTAGGTTAGGTTAGGTTTAAAGGACCAGAATGCTCCTGCACTCTGAACACTCGGAGACCCAGTCGGGTCCATTGTGCAAATCCTTTCGTTATCTGAAAAATAAGATTGTAGTTTATAGGAGGGGGTAGGGAGTGATAGGATTAAGGAAGGGTGATAGATGATGTATGGAGTGTGCGGGAAATGAGAGGATTTTGGAGAGGGGAAATGGGGGTAGGAGAATATGAAGTTGTGGTATTAGTTTTTTTTCCAATGGTTGACGACTAGGTAAGAAATTTTGTTGAGAGTCATCCGGTCTACCCATGGTGGTGGTAAGCCTTTATGGCTCTCTTTCTTTGTTAGTCGCCAACTGTCTATGTGGTTACATCCATGTTCCTTACTAGCCACCCCTAATCCGATTTAGTCCTTTTGAGAATCCCAAAAGGTCATAAACGGTGCGGGTTGCAATATCCTCTATGTTGTTAATAAAATAACTTCCTAGGTATTTGTTTCTACGTATACACAGCGCTGGACATCTGCAGATTATGTGCTCGATAGATTCTAACTCCTCCTCATCCTCACATAATCGACAGTGATCCTCGATGTCCAACTGCCATCTTGAGATCCTACTCCTAGTGCAGTAATGCCCTGTGTAGATACCTATCAAAGTTCGAATTTCTGCCTTGTTTAGCTCTAGTAGAGTTCTGGTTTTGCCCCTATCGATCTTTGGCCATGTGGCCCTGGCGATCCTACAGGTTGACAAACTATTCCATGCTGCGTTCATCTGTGACCATTTCCTTGATTCAATCAGTCTGTACAACGTGCCAATCGGTGGTTTTACTAGGTTGTCAGCTCTATTGATTTCCAAGGACGAACCATTTCTAGCCAGTTCATCTGCTATCTCGTTTCCTTTGACATTGCTATGTCCGGGAACCCAGCAGAGACGGACGGTATGGTCGTTGAGGTTATCTAGTGAGCGTTTACAACTCAGTACAAGCCTTGATTTGACAGTGTGTGACATGATTGATTTCATTGCTGCCTGACTATCTACGTAGAAATTTATATCCGTGGTTACCGGAATGTTCTCGCTTGATAGAAATCTTGCTGCCCTTTCTATTGCCAGTAATTCTGCTTGGAAGACACTACAGTTGTCGTCGAGTCGGAGAGACTTGCGTATCTGTAGTGATTCAATGTAGAATCCTGCTCCTGTGCCCTGTTCCATCTTTGAGCCATCAGTGTAGACCGAAAGCCCTGTGAAGGGCTCACCATTGTCCCAATCTGATCTCTTTGGTATAAACATCTGTGGTAGGGGTGAGAAGTCCAGAATCGGCACCATGTAGTCTGTACCTCCATTGATGACCGATTCGTGAACACCCAGTATTCCTCCTTGAACTATCCTTGCGTGACCATAAGGTCTATTTTTCCAGCAACCTGATTCTTTGAGTCTTATAGCACTCCTGGCAGCAATCATCTCTGTGAAGTGGTCCAGAGATGGGTGATGTAGAATTACATCCATCGCTGCTTGTGGAGTGCTTTTTATGGCTCCCGTAATGCTCAGTCCTGCTAGCCTTTGCGTTTTCATTAATTTTGCCCGGAGTTTACCCACTCTCATTGCGCTCCACCATACCAGACAACCATAAGTAGTAATGGGTCTAACAACCGATCGGTAGATCCAGTCTACAACTTTTGGTTTCAGACCCCAGCTCTTACCAATGGAGTTCCTGCACATGTAGAGTGCGTTTAGACCCTTTTTATACCTTTCCTCTGTGTTCCTATTCCAGTTCAACTTCCGGTCTAGGATGACACCAAGGTATTTGGCCTCCTGAGAGAGGTTGAGCTCCGTTCCATCAAGGATTGGCTTCCTAAATGGTTCTATGTTATATCTCCTTGTATATAGGACTAGCTCAGTTTTCCTAGGATTGATGCCCAGGCCACTGTCTCTGGCCCAATCAGATAATTTCTTCAGTGCTCCTTGCAACAGATCGCTGATTGTTGGTAGGAATTTTCCACCTACCAATATAACAACGTCATCTGCATATGCAACTACTTTGTTACCCTCATCAGAAAGGGATCTGAGGATATTATTGACAGCAAGAAGCCACAGAAGAGGAGATAAAACTCCACCCTGTGGCGTTCCCCTGGTCACCAATTTCCTTATAGTTCCAGCTCCCAAGGCTGAATTTATTACTCGATGTCGTAGCATCGAGTCAATCCAGTCAGTCAGGAAGTTAGGAACATGTAGATCCTTTAATGAATTAGTTATCGTGTTGGCCTCAATGTTATTGAAAGCTCCTTCTATGTCTAGAAACGCTGCAAGAGTGTAATCTTTACTTTCTAGGTTTCTCTCTATGTAACCAACGACCTCATGAAGAGCGCTCTCAGTGGATTTGCCTTTGATATAGGCATGTTGAGCGTCGCATATGAGATTGTTGTCTATGCTTCCTCTTAGATAAATGTCTAAGATTCGTTCCATTGTCTTAAGGAGGAAGGATGACAGACTGATTGGTCTAAAATCCTTGGTGGATGAATGACTTGGTTTGCCTGCTTTGGGTATGAAGACTACCCGCACCTCCCTCCAGCTCGTTGGTATAAATTTTAGGCGCAGACATGCTTTGAACACACGGACTAGATGTGAAGCAATTACATCTTTTGTAGTCGCAGTATCATCTCATCCTCCAGTACTGGCGGGGGAAACCATACTACGACTATTGTACGGAGTGGCAGTGCTGACGTTGGTACCACTTCGAGGACGGCGTTCGGCCATGGGGAGACAAGACTGTGAATCACAGATTTTAGAAATGTCAAAGACTTTTCATTTCCGCAATTCACAATCTTGGTTCCCTTGATCCATTCGGCTCCCTTGAAGGATATCTCGTCATCACACCACTTCTCCGCTAGCATCTCGACTAGAAGCAGCCTTTCCAGCAGCAGCCATCTCTCAGCGTTAATCCTGCCATCAGGATCCGATCTGTCGATGACTGCTACTTGTAGTTCCGACGGAACTTGGAAGCTGCCCGTGTTCTTCTGCCTCTTCTTTTCCTTCACTTGAGGTTCATCCCCTGATCTAGCTCTTTTGAGAGCCACTCCAGCATCCGAGGACTTGAGAGCCGCTTGGCTGGTGGAGGGTCCCACAATTGAGCTACAGGCCTTGATCACTCCAGTGGAGGAAGGAGTAGAGGCAGGTTCTTTGCCGTCGTTTCGTGTAGTTGTGCTGTTTTTGTCAGTTTCGTTGCCGTTTGTGTCGTTTCCATGTGCGTTTTTTGTCGAGGTCTTGTCCGTCGCGTATGAGGGAAGGCTGCTAATCAAGAGACGATCAACAGTGATGTGTGGATAACTTCTTTCGATCTTAGCCACACACTGACGATGTCTCCTGAGTACCGCTTTTTCCCTGTCCGTGAGCAGAGCAAAGTCACGTCCTACGAATTTACGTAAAATACCGCAGGAGCGCCTTAAGCCGCTTCTGGCCTTCTGCTCTGCAGTTTTGCTCTGCTCAGACTTGCCCGTGGACTTCGCATCATCTGTGTTGGTCTTAGTTTCACCATCTTCAGGTTCCAACTGTAGTAGAGCTTTTGGCTCTTTAGAGGAACCTCCGGTGGTTACGCTAAGATCCTTTCCATCTGATCCTAGGTCCATGGCGTCTTGTCTTAGCAGAGTGGCCACTGCTTCTGTCCGTGACGGGTCGGCTCGTGCCGACTCATTGGCCTCCGGTAGAATGAGAGTCGTCTGTTGGATCTCACTGGCCTCAACGACTCCGCCAGAAGGTTCCGGTCTTTCCTGGAACTCTTTTGGAGATTGTGTCAGCGTGACATCAAGCTCCTCCGAGAGTATCCAGAGCTGGTCGAAACCCCCTATGGTGGTGTCGCTGAGATCACTGAGCGATCCCAGAGAGGACTCCCGTTCAGCCTCTAGTTGGTGCTGGAGTTCAGACTGCTGCTCCAAAATGGCACCTGCTACCTGTTCGAAAGCTAGAGTCGTCCGTTTGTCCGTTCCCTCAATGGAGGTCATGTTCCGTTCTTTGTCAAGAGTAGTCCGTGGGCATTCCGTGGTCAATTTACCTAAACCAGTAAGGCCGCTGGCGACACGTAGTGGAGACCCGACGTCTCCACCGTGCCCGCCGGAAGTCGCCGCCTTTGCTCCTTCCGACGTTGGGGTGTATATTACCACCTCCGACTTTTCTTCATTTTTCTTATTCATCCCATTTTTGTCCCGTTGTATGCTTTTGTTTTGCGTATTTGAACTATGTAAGTAGGTCCTAGGTGACTAGGACCAGATAGATTCAAAATACAGCCGGTGTGCACACAGGAACAAACACCGGCTATAGGGGTACCCTTCTGGGCTTATACGGTCTTCACCAGAGGATCGAACAGAGGGAAGTTGTTTATTATACCTTCCGTCTTACTGGTACAGCTAAGGAGATTACGGCTATTCCAGTTGCATAGGAAGGAAAGAGGCAACCTTTGGTCATGCAGACGGACAATCGGACTACCACCCCAATTAGTTCGACTGCACTTAAGCCCCTACATCGCGACAAGATTGTTACCTCCGGTAGGGGTAACAATCAATAATGCACCCAAATTAGATAATTTGGTTGATCCATGAGAACTTTAGCAATTGTTATCAATAACAAACAAATGTTTCATTCAGTTCATATGAAGTCAATCGTACATTCATAAACAAAATAAAACGGTCCTGATTGTACTTGAGAATTGTTTAGACTCATTGTGATTTATTTTTATGTCACGATATGTTATCAGTACCATGGCTGTAAATCACACAAAATTATTAGAATTTCACTGACGTACCAAATGGGTATAATTCAATAATATAAAAAAACTTCCCCTATACAGCATGTGTCCATTGCACTGCGAAGCGTTTGAGAAATGAGGCAGAAGAAACATGATCAAGGATTATTATCAGAAGCTATGATTACAGGAAAGACTAGAGAACAATATTACTGAAACCAAATTTTGCATGATGCCATTGTACTTATTTTAACCAGTATAAATGCCAGATTTTAGAATAGTTTTGATGAATTTTTTATATAGTTCCACATTTTTAGTTCCTGTTTGTGTTTTTATGGGCTCGTTGGAAATGCATTGAAAGCTAGTTGTGATTTTTTAGAACTAATTCAATTTTAGTCGTGAAAGCCAAAGCCAATTTAATAAACATAATTACCAGTAATAAGGAATTTTCTTTACGTATAAATTGCTCAGCTTTGGTTAATTTTGGCAATCGTTATCCTTACACATTTGATCACCTAACGCCAGCAGACATTTTCCCCGTAAACGTAGCTCCCTCCCATCCATGAACTGTTGTGGCTGGATGTCGTCTGCTTCCGTGTTCTAATGAATTTAACAATAAATGATTCATTCAGTCATTGTTTTTTTAGTACCTTCACAAGTACCTCGATTAAATGAATGCATTTCGTGAAATATGCCGTCGTCATCGTGGGGGTTTTGTACAGGCAAGGGTAGAATGTCATTTTTTAGTATGAAAATGGGCATATGTGACAGTGTGTGTGTGCGGTTCCGTTACTGATGGATGGTTGATGGTTCAACGCTCTAATTAAAGGTTAAATTACAATTTCACTTTATTGGGCTGCACTGTATGTCGCCGGCGTCATCATCGCGCTCTAACATTCGTTGTGTGTTCCTCTCCATATTTTTGCCTCGTATGCTGCTGCTGCTGTATATTTTTTTCCGCTGTACCCCATCAGTCATTACCCTTTTTTCCGTTGCTCTCGCTTTTCATTGGTGCTGTTGAATGTTGTTTTGTTTTTGCTTTATGTTAACCTTTAAAATGTGGTTTGTTACGGCACAACACTTGAACAAAGTTTTCGCTTTAATGAAATTTAAAACTTCGCTCCTACAACACACTACTCAATTGCCTTGGAGAGGCGAAGAATATCAGTACTTCAGTCCTTTGGTTGCAACGACTCGATTATACTCGTCTCTGATTAAGTGTTATACCACAGGAGTCGCTTGTTGCTATGGTCGGACATGGTTTGTATTTCAAGAAATCCAAGCAAAAAAAGAAAGGAAAGCCCATATGACGCTTTTTTGTTTAAGTTAATCTAGAAGGGGAAAAGGGTTTCCTCATCGTCGTCGTAGCATTTACCCTGATTTCAACGAAACAAAAGATCTTAACTTTGTTGCATTGCGAACAATTGCTGCGTCTGTATTACATATTTATGTACGAGTGAGTTCTAAAAAACAGCGACCATATTTATTTTATTTTTTTATTTTAATCATCGAATAAATCCGATTTCAATCATAAAAGTAGCCGATCTTGTAGAGATGACTTCACGAACAAACGCATCTTAATAAAGTTTGTCAATTACAATCTCTTCCAAATGTCTGAATATTGGCCGATGACCGAACGCTTGCTCAAAATGTACAAAAAATATAACGTAAAAAAATACATTTTCACAATAATATGCGCATTCAAGTTTGTAAATTGCTTGCGTCAGAGGAACTTACAAAATAATACACAGTGGTAAAAATATGAGTAAATTATAACACAGTCGGCAATGTCTTTACTCGTGCCCAAAGACCGGTAAGGGTGCAATGCCATTAAACGACAACTTAAACGAGAATATCGTGGGTGATATACTCCCACAATTCGTTGAGTAATCGTTAACGATAATTTCATTTACGACGATTTTGTCAACTTGGAAAAAATGATCAACACAAGAAAAGAGTTTTTCGAACAAGCGAAGTAATACGAAAACGATTCGAAATCGTATCACCCGGAAGATATCTTGATTATAATATCACCTGAAAAGAGAATATCGTCAGATAACCACCTAGAGTTAAATTCCTTTCGAAATTGGAATGAAAACTGCATTTTCTTCAGAAAATTTAAAACTAATATTTATTGTGTAATGAAAGCACTAATGTTGTAATTATCGGTCAAAAGTGAACAATTTCTTGCCTAATACCAAATGAAAATACCATCAATAATCTCTTATATTTTGAATGAACTTGAATGAAGTATTATTTTAATATATAGTCAAAGACTAGCACGCCATAAAAACATTTTTATAGCCTCATTTGCAATCAAAAACATTTTTTGAAAATTCTAATATCCTGACAATTTATCGAACTAATACTGTTGTTAAGCGGGAAATCCGCTTGTTTGCAAATAAAACTCGCCAATTAATCACACTTTTATCACGTATTTTCATCCTCCTATATAATTTGCTTTGCATGAGTTGAGTCTTTTTTATATTAGGGTATTGATATGCAATTTTCATTAAAATTATTCAAACATTCGTTAGCACATTTATTATACGACAATTTGTTCCATAATCTTGTGAAAAGGTATTTTTTTTTAATTTTATTCATATACACAAACACGGTGTGAGTTAGAACATAAGTGTAATAAATGGAAAACTAAATCTTTCTAAAATAATTAAATTGTTTAAGGCACCAGGCAGAAGCTAACACTAATCACTATATCTACGTTTTTTGTGTTGAGACATATTAATATCCGCTAAGCACAAACATTTCGATGATATTCACGAGATATTGCATAGAAATGCCAATAAATTGATCTACGTGGACCTAATTAATATAAAATAACACTAAAGTTCATCCCTTGTAATCGGGAATATTGTCCGACCCGTCTGAGTATAAGTTGATGTATAAACACCAGTGTTTATCGTATTTAGTTTTGTTGTTTCTAGTTCAGATTTATTCATTGAACAATACTTTGTTTCATTCATTTCTGAGTTTTGTACGTTGGCTGGTGACCTTAACTGCGCTATACTTATCGACATTTTTCTTTAAGCTTCAGATTTTTATTTTAGAGCAATTACCGCAAACGCTTTGTGGCTGGCATACTATTGATACTTTTATGTGTTGTTAAAAACGAGAGTTTAATGAACCTTTCATTATCCGAAAGATTGTACCTTGTGAATTGAATTTGTTAAATACGCGTTAATAAAATTGATAAGCTCTGTACCGTTTTCTGTTTTTGGCGCTGTCAATGAGGGTGGGTGGTTAAACTGTGGAGAGGATCTTGAAACAGGTTTATGACGAACAAAAAGAAACATGAACGATGAATTTAACTTTTACTTTAAACACAGTTTGAATTTTATATATTCATTATTTTGCACATTTACATTATTCTCGGCAGATGTTTTAATTGCAATGTTATTGTCTGTATTTCTTGCAGGAAACGTATCCATCATCACCCCCAGTTTGGTTTGCAGAAAGCGAAGAGACGAGCGTAACAAATGCTGTTCAAATACTAAGCAATACAAATGGACGTGATAACCATGTCATAAACCAGGTCAGTTTGCTTGCTAGCTGCTGGTTGGTTGGTTGGCCTGCAATTCGACGAACGAACCTTCTTCGTGATGTGTTTTTTGGTTGTTTGTTTGTCTGCCAGCCTGCCTATTTCTTGCCTTTTTCATTTTGCATTTTTTTCGGTTTGCATGTGTTGTGTGATGATGATGTTGACCCAATTATTATGACACTTTGTGGTAATTTTGCTGTTGTTGTTGGATTTTTCAGGTCGGCATATTATTGCGAGAATTGTGCCGCCTACACAATGTTCCACTGCCGCCCGATATAGACAACCTCACAATACCGTTTCAATTGCCACCACCTAATAGTTCGTCATCATTGAATCAACAGCCTGCAGCTCAGCATCAAATTGAGGATATCGAATCCGATCAAGATGATATCGAAGATCCGATTGGCGATAGTGAACAAGAAAGCGAGGCAGACGAAGATCTACCCTTGGAAATGGACGATGGTCGCAGTACGAATAAAGTAAGTTGGCCAAAAATGATTTGTATTGTTTTTTTTTTAATTTTCGACATTCTTTGTTTTGTTATGTAGAAGGACGAAATGGAAGTTGAACATTTAGCGACATTAGAAAGACTGCGTCAGAGTCAAAGACAAGACTATCTAAAGGTAAGTATAGTTGGAAAATATTGAACATTATATTTTGTAAAACGTAATACAGAAACAATGACAAATCTCCTTTTAAAAATATGTATTTTGTTGTATTCGACAAAGCCAAAGTGTTTGTTTTGCTCAAACTCGAGAGAGGTCGGGAATGCAAATTCGTCTTTGTTGTTTCTCTATTCAACCTCCCTCCCTCCAATCCCAAGAACAAGAGCAGACATAGAAATAACAATGAAAACACTGACAGGACCGTTTGTACAATGAAGAAGATTGCACTCTATAGCATTAATAAATGAAAGAAAGTCTTAGCGATTCGTCATAAATTGCGTGAACTGGCTGTTCTCAGCAAGCTCTATTGTACACAGATCATACGACATTAGTGTAAAGTCCAAATTCTATTACCTAAACAGCGACGTAATATCATTGTGACTTCAGAACTTTTTGCACACTGTGTCTCTATTAACGATGAGAATAATGCTGAATTAGTTGTATATATCGGTAGCCAAAAAATGAGGTTTAGATTGTGGGAAAAGTCTGCGGTACGCTTCAGATATTGTAATTATCTTTTCTGATTTCCGCGGTGATTTCAAACCACTGATTTTTTCGTGGTTTCCTGTTTTTAAAATTGGACTTAGACTTCGAATCTTATCTTCATAAATCGAATTTTTCTTAGAAGAGATTTGTTGAAAAATCTAGATGTTTTGAAGTCGTGTCTCAGAATAGACCTGATGAACCAACAACACACAAGGCAACGTTGCATTCTAAACCCATGATTCTTTTGGTAAATTAAAAAATATTTGTTCGGCGTATTCGGTAAATTCGCAATATTTATAGAAAAATTTTTTATTCATGAGGCTGCCTAGGCTAGCTTCTCAGTAGCACATCCTGTCAAAGACCATGGTGACGGGTTTTGACTCTATTTAACGAATGCGTTGTTCGATATTCGCCTTGAGGGCTTGAATCGTCAATGCATTGTTGGAATAACATCGGTCCTACACGGTACCACACAAAATTCTAACATTAACATCGTCTAAGACAGCTGATAACACGATAGCGGAGCTTGCGAGTAATAAATTGACTGTGAGGCAGGCCAAAGATCTTCGGAGTCCTTGTCTTCAGTCTACGGCCAAATACTGATTTACCATGTCTTTGTAGCGCTCACCGTGAAATAATGTGTTCAGTAATATTTTCAAAGAAGAAAAACGTAATATCTTCTCATTGGCTTCACGATCACGTGCGGGTTTTCCGATCCCCAGTTGTGTAAGCTTTGGTTGTTAACATAGCCGCCGAAATAAAAATGTAAAGGTGATTTTTCGAGCAAAACCGAATTTCAAGCTGTTCTAAGCTCTTAATTAGAGAACCAGAAAATATTTTTTTTTTGGAAATTATTATATTTCCAGCGTATTTGAAATGTTTTGAGATAAACGCGTTTAAAGGGTCCTAAAAATGGGTCGTTTAGAAAATTGTTCCCGCCATAATCTTTTTGGATTCCATTTTTGAGACTTTACAGGATTCATTTTCAAGATGAAGAAAAAAATCTATTTTTCGTTTTCATGTTGTCGATGACGAGTTGATGTTCCAGGACTGAGTAGCACTTTCTTGAAGGAATCATTTGAATAGTTTTTTTCTGTTAATAATTTAGCCCACCGTTTTCGAATTCCAAAATGTATTTATCTATATATTACATTACAATTAAATCTCATTTTTATTTTACATTTCTCTTGCAGGGTTCAGTTTCGGGTTCCGTTCAAGCAACCGATCGTTTAATGAAAGAATTACGTGATATCTATCGGTCAGATTCGTTTAAGAGCAATATGTACTCCATAGAATTAGTGAATGACTCCATATACGAATGGAATATACGCCTTAAGTCCGTTGATCCCGACAGTCCACTACACAACGATTTGATTATGCTCAAAGAAAAAGAAGGCAAAGATAGTATCCTTTTAAATATCATCTTCAAAGAAACCTATCCATTTGAACCGCCATTCGTGCGTGTCGTACATCCCATTATATCAGGTAAGAAGAAATACAGATTTCACATAATTTCACGAGTCAATCATTGCATTCTTTATTTCTTTTATTTCACCAGGTGGCTATGTCTTAGTGGGAGGAGCGATTTGCATGGAATTGCTAACCAAACAAGGCTGGAGTTCTGCCTATACAGTGGAAGCGGTCATAATGCAAATAGCAGCGACCTTAGTTAAGGGCAAGGCCAGAATACAATTCGGCGCAACCAAGGTAAGTACAAAGTCTTTGTACAAAAACAGTGTTCATTTGGTTAAACAAAATATTTGTGGTGGATTTTCTTTGCATTGGCTTTTCCTCTTGAATATCTAAATTACCTACTCAGGCCTTATCACAGGGTCAGTACAGCTTGGCGAGGGCGCAGCAGAGTTTCAAATCCTTGGTTCAAATACACGAAAAGAATGGTAATTATATGGTGCTGCAAACAAAGTGCACATTTCGAATAATCAAATTATATTTCTTTGTTTTTTTTTGTACAACAGGTTGGTTTACTCCCCCCAAAGAAGATGGCTAAGACATGCAGTCAGTGTGTTGTTGTATAGCCATTATGTTCCAGCAGAACCCCACCACCACCACCAACACCCCAACCATCATCATAATCTCCTTCAAGCTGCTTAGTAGTTTTTACGTTGTACGTTGTGTCTTTGGCTCACCCACGCCCACACATTCGCATTCACACCAACAACAACTCCTCCTCCTCATTCATCATATTCAATAGTGTCCCCTGATGTGTATTCGCGCTTCTTATGTGTAATTATAATCATTTTCATTGTAATAATACTACTACTCTTATCTTTATATGTCATGGATGTTGTCTCTTGTAAACATCTCCACTCCACACACCCCGACCTTACCCAATATGCTTCCTGTCTTATCGTTTTTATCTCTGAACTAAATGCCACGACAGCATCTGTAACAGCAGCAAGCAGCAGCAGTATAGAATTTTAGTAATATCAAGGGATTCTCCCTCTCCTGCGCTCCGCTCTATACATACGTACATACACATACACACACACAATACATACTATTATCTTCTCTATTATATATTGAAAAGTAGTTTGTAGTCTGTAATATTTTTTGTCTTTAATAAGTTTTCTTTATAATTTTACTATTATTATAATACATATGTTTATTGTTAATTCCACCTCCAACTCCTTCTCCCCCTCTCCTTCACTTGAAGCGTTACGAAATCACTTCACTCTTCCTGCCTTTTCCCATCATCCCCTCCCTCTCTCTCATACTTTGTGTCGTTTCGTTTTTCATGCTTCTTTATTATTATTTAAATTTTTTGGTTTAAAAAACAAACAAAAATGAAAACAATTTATAAATATACATATAAAATAAATAATTATAATAAAATTACTTAAATTATAGCAATTAAAGAATATGAAAACAAAACAAACAAAAGAAAATCGAGGGAAAAAACATGGAGTATAAAACGAAACTATTTCTATTTTTATTTGTGTTTTGCAAAACAAAAATTGATGATTGAGAAGAAGAAGTGTCGAGAAGATGGAAAACAAACAATATCTGTAATTTTTAAGTTTTACATATACAAAATATTATAAATACAAGAAAATTGGAAAAAAATACATTAAACTAAGTTAATATTATAAATATATAAAATATTACAATAAATAAATAATTTTAATTAAAAGCCAACTAAACTGAGACAAAAACAAAAACACAAGCATCACTTACATTACATACAAACAGCAACAACAACACATTATTATGTTGTATGTTTGATTGATTGAACACAATAAACAGCAACAACAATGGAATACTTTGATCGACAAATGATTTAAAGAAAAAAACTTTTGAAGAGCCTGTTCTACAAGTGCATCATCATCAAACAAGCAAGATTATTATCAATTATAATAATGACAAGTAAAACATTTGTTTGTTTGTTGTAGAGGTTTTCCTTTTTTGTTGAAGCCATAGATGATGATTTTTTCTGGTTTCCTTATTTTTTTTTTGGTCAAATTCGAAAAGAAAAATAATTATTTTCATGAAAAACCAAAACGCAAACAGAACAATTTATTATAAATACCAACAACAATGAATAATAAATAATTATAAATAAAAAGGATATGAAAATAATAATAAAAAATACATTTTAAGTTAAAAAAAAAACAATGTGTGGTTTTATTCTAAGAAATGGATGAGTCGTCGAGTTTATGTCGTTTCGAAATATTTGTACAACAAAAATTCCCCTTCAATTCATTTATGTCGTTTCGATACATTTGTAGAACAAAAATTCCCACAAAACTGAAATTCCCCTTCAATTCCATTGTGAATTTCTATTTTGATGTGTTTCTTATGTGGGCGTCACAAAACCACTTTCTAAACGGGTGATGAAATCATCTCCTAATCTAAATACGACAATTCAAAAGTTTCTGGGAAGATTATAAGTATATCAACTTATTTTTAAATAATTCATCATCGATCGTTTGATTTCGTGATTCATTGAATTTTGTTTGATATTTTTTGATATACACAATCACCAATAATCTTTGGGAATGGATTGTTTTCTTCAAATTGAAATTGTTTTTATTGGTATTTTTTTATTTCTTCTGCTTTCTTACTTCGATTTGATGATCCTATTATATCCGATTTGATAAGTGAAAACTATTGTCGGGATATAACCATATTACCAACGTACGTGTCCAGGGAAATAGAAAAGTTCACGTGAATAAATTTCCCTTTCATTCGCGTTGATTATGTTCAAAGGTTCAAACCCTGACGATGATAAACATGTCGTATGGCGAATCTATTTATTTATTTAACATTACATGTTATATATTTTATAATCAAATTGTTTTGAATCTAAATTAGACGTAAATTTGTACATTAACCCTCAAATGATACTAAGTTTTATGTAGTATACATTTTGTTGAGTAGTTTTTTAACACTTGGAAACAATGTTTATTTATAATTTATTTTATATCGGGATTAGAATTGCAAGTCATGTAGAAATAAATGAATGAATTGAAAATGATTTCGTCGAATACACTTGGATTTTTGAGGGTTAAGCAGTTCAATATATTTTGTATGGAAGCAGTTTGTGACGAATTTATCTTTCGAATTCATGAAATAATATTCATGCACATAAATATAAATTCGACAAGCGACATGGTTGGGGTCATATTGGAAGTCGGAAGTCCTTGGACCTATATTAGCCAGTAATTAGAGTCTCAAGAAACATATATCAAAAGATTATGGCGCGGGTATTATTGTTGGTCCTCAAATTCGTAAAATGTTTGGCCATTCCACCAAAACTTGTATTTCTGACATAAATTTTGTTTTAGTGAAAACTTTAATAACTCGGTAAAATACCGACGGATTTTTTAAAACAACCTAGCGTTTTATTCTGTGCTAACAGGTATGTAATACAAATAGTTTCGTTTTAAATCGATGGGTTTTTATATGTTATACTTTGTCATCTAATTCAAAATAAATGTGCGAAATCATTTCGATTTAAAACGGAACGATTTTCATCACATTACAGGTATGTGCTTTTAAAAAGACTCGCAAGTATAGTAGGGTTACATTTTAAACTTTCGTTCGAAAAGTGTAAGAAGAAACTAAAAATCGGTTCATAAAGAACATCGAAGAATAGTTTTATAGAGGCCTTTAACTCCAGATGAAATATAACATGCCTGGCAAATTATGATTTTCTTCGAATTAAATAGCGTCCGTCCTTATTCATGAAAACTACGTTGTGCAAAGTTTCATTTTTTTTCTAGAATTGTGACCTTTACTTTGATTACAAGAATACATGGACATTGCTAAATCGACTCAAAAAGCGATTCTAAGTCGATCGGTATAATAAGAGATGGGTGTTACAAACAAATGCACAAACTCATCATACTCTAATGGAGGGTATAAAAACCTAAAAACATGTCACTGTATACGCAAAGATATGTAATAATATCTAACAAGTAAGGAAAGGCTAAAGTCGGGCGGGGCCGACTATATAATACACTACACCACTCCCTGCGTATGTACCTCGCTTTGATTACTAAACCCAGGTATTTCATGGGAGCAATTTTATGTAGTTCATACAAATTATATTCATATAATTTATATGCTATAAATTCATCTTCAGTCAAATTTATCGAGTATGGTAAATAATATGGTAATTGATCTAATTGTCCGACAGACAAATACAAATTATACAGTAGTATACCAAAGTCAACTACAACTACAAAGTCACATTAAACTCGACTTCCTAACCAATGCCACACAACTGGCACCCCCCCCCCTTTTTTTTCCACCACAACCCATATTCCCGCTTTTCCACTATTCCTCACCTCCTGACCATCTATCTAATTCAATTCACCTTTTTTATATATATATATACATTTTTCAGATATAAGGATATGTACAATGGATCCAATAGGGTCTCCGAGTGCACGGATTGCGTAAGCTTTCTGGCCCTTTAAACCTAACCCATACCAAAGTCATTTCAAAGTATGGACAAATGGACATCACCCAAACAATTCTCATTGCAATTCAATTCGGTAAAAAAGTGAAATCGGGAAGGATTTTTGCATCCTGTAAATGTATGTGTTTCACAAAAAATGTTAAATCGGAAAAGACATTTGTATGGGGGTATATTGAAACCTGGAACGATGTGACCCGCTTTCACCATGTCTGTTTATTGGTGAAATATAATATGTAAAATTTGGCCAAAATCGGTTAAACATTCGGGAGCAACATTTGTATGAGGGCTATATCTAAATCTGAACCTATCTTACCCACTTTCACCATAGATGTTTCTAGTACGATTATAAGATGTTGTGCCAATTTTAAAGAAAAACGGGTACAATGTGTGGATTTTAGAGCGGAAAATGTCAAATCGGGAGCGACATTTGTATGGGGGCTATATCTAAATCTGAACCGATCTTACCAATTTTTGCATACGTGTTTCTAGTTGCATTATAAGATGTTCTGCCAAATTTAAAGAAAATCGGGTACAATATGTCGTTTCTAGAGCGGAAAATGTCAAATCGGGAGCGACATTTGTATGGGGGCTTTATCTAAATCTGAACCGATCTTACCCAATTTTTGCATACGTGTTTCTAGTTGCATTATAAGATGTTCTGCCAAATTTGAAGAAAATCGGGTACAATATGACGTTTCTAGAGCGGAAAATGTCAAATCGGGAGCGACATTTGTATGGGGGCTATATCTGAATCTGAACCGATCTTACCCAATTTTTGCATACGTGTTTCTAGTTCGATGATAAGATGTTCTGCAAAATTTAAAGAAAATCGGGTACAATATGACGTTCCTAGAGCGGAAAATGTCAAATCGGGAGCGACATTTGTATGGGGGCTATATCTAAATCTGAACCGATCTTACCCAATTTTTGCATACGTGTTTCTAGTTGGATTATAAGATGTTCTGCCAAATTTAAAGAAAATCGGGTATAATATGTCGTTTCTAGAGCGGAAAATGTCAAATCGGGAGCGACATTTGTATGGGGGCTATATCTAAATCTGAACCGATCTTACCCAATTTTTGCACAGGTGTTTCTAGTTGGATTATAAGATGCTGTGCCAATTTTAAAGAAAATCGGGTACAATATGTGGTTTCTAAAGCGGAAAAAGTGAAATCGGGAGCGACATTTGTATGGGGGCTATATCTAAATCTGAACTGATCTTACCCAATTTTTGCATAGGTGTTTCTAGTTGGATTATAAGATGTTGTGCTAAATTTAAAGAAAATCGGGTATAATATGTCGTTTCTAGAGCGGAAAATGTCAAATCGGGAGCGACATTTGTATGGGGGCTATATCTAAATCTGAACCGATCTTACCCAATTTTTGCACAGGTGTTTCTAGTTGGATTATAAGATGCTGTGCCAATTTTAAAGAAAATCGGGTACAATATGTGGTTTCTAAAGCGGAAAAAGTGAAATCGGGAGCGACATTTGTATGGGGGCTATATCTAAATCTGAACCGATCTTACCCAATTTTTGCATAGATGTTTCTAGTTGGATTATAAGATGTTGTGCCAAATTTAAAGAAAATCGGGTACTATAGTGCTTTATAGGGCGGAAAAAGTCAAATCGGGAGCGACATTTGTATGGAGGCTATATCTAAATCTGAACCGATTTCCTCCAAATTCAATACCGATGGTCATTGGCCAGAAAAAATAACTTCTGCCAAGTTTCATGACAATCGGACAACAATTGCGACCTGTATAGTGCGAACAAGCTTAGATGGGCAGCAGACGGACAGACAGACATCGTTAAATCGACTCAGCTGGTGATTCTAAGCCGATCGGTATACTTAAATGTGGGTCTAGCTTGATTATTTCTTGGTGTTACAAACATTTGGAAATGAGTTAAGGCTTTTTAGTTTGCCTATAACTTGTCAATTTTTCATCCAATCTACACGAGATTTTAATACAATTTGAAACTGGGCGTGTACTCAAGAAGAATCAGTAATAAAACTGAGTTGAGTTTTTTATATTTGGGTAACGGTATGTGTTCTAAAGCGGCAATAGTGTAAATCGGAGTGTGATTTGTATGTGATCTGTGTCAAAAAATGGACACATAGGGTCTTCTTTTACAATAGGCGTTCCTTCGTGAAGTTTCTAAACCAATTGGTACAGCTAAAGGTGCTCGATTATTTATTGGCGTTAAAAACAAATAGGGTGTAGGATATAATGAAAAAAAAAATAGAAAAAACATTATATAAAAATGCTATGCTATTTTCTATATGTATTTTACTTGGTCTATATATTCTGAAGTAACACAATAATGCAAGGCTAGAGTCGGGCACAGCCTGTTATGTGATAGCCTCCATCACTATTTACCGCATTATATGGTTTTAAATACAATAAGTAAAGGCTGTTAAGTTCTGCCTTCTTGATAGAAGTTTTCACCCTTGAAAATGTTTATATGTAGATTTCAGAAAGGAAAACTCAATTTGGGAGAACTGTTGTATGGGGGTATATCATACCGATATCGATCAATTTAACTGCAGATGTTTTTATGTAATTTGGGCAAATTTTACCAAAATGTGTTGTAATTTTTGGCTTCTAGAATTCCGAACATTTTTGTTTTATCTTCTACAAATTCCATTTTTGTTTGGTCTGTAATCTGTCTGTTTTATTTTGGTCTGTAATCAATATAAGACCACTTTGCATCTATATTTTATAAAATGCAAATTTATTTACAAATGACATGACACTATCATGATTTCCGGCTTGTGAATCGGTTCGATTTTGTAAACACTTGTCTGTATTAATAGAAAATTTACTGTTCAATAAGTATAAAATAATTATTTTATCTTCTATACATTTTATTTAGTTTCAAAGTAATTTTTGGAGGTTGATTGACACACAATTTCTTTTGAAAATTTAAAGTGGTTTCATTCAGTAATAAATATTCCATTTACATTTTCTGTAGAAGCAAAATTGGGTTTACATTCCATTTCCGAACGGAATTTAACTCTGAGAAAAGGCCCTACATGCAAAATTCGTATTATTTTCCAATTCCAAACGGAATTTGACACTGTGAAGCAGGCCGTGTAGCCGAGCATCTCATACTTCTTCTATAACAACAACCTATCGTTCAAATAATAAATTGTTTCTATTTTTTTGTCTAAAAATGTTTATTCTATAACAAAACTTAAGCCTACATACATAGTATCTGTTTAAAGTGGGTCTTTACAAATTAAAACTACATTGGGGGGAAAAGTGCTAAACTGTAACTACCGATGATTCCTTAGCCATAACTGACTGTTTCAGATTAGATGTAGCATTGTCATCTCGGATAAAGTGGATCATATCATCCTGATTGTTCGATACATCTGAGGCAGCTGTAAGTAACTCTAAAGCACCTTGCAGTTCTAGCAATTCGTAGGTGAGCGCGACTTCACGTTGTAAAATCACAGATAAGGCCAGGAATTTCTTACCCAGCGCTCCCGTAAAAGTGGGTATTTTATCTTCGTAAACCTCCACTAGTATGGTGGAAACATCGACCAGAACACGCATAAAACGATGTTCTCTAATGTAGCGGAGGATGAAACCAATGATTTGCATTAACGAATTGTTATCGCGAGGCGCCAAAGCACGATGCAAACCTTTACGATGTATGAGCTCTTGCATAACACTAACGACTAATTCGGGCGCGCTTGAAGTTAGGCCACGACCCATTACCGCATCCAAACATTTGCTATATTCATAATTCTTCAAATGTGTATCGTATTTCTCCAACACAAGTTTCTTTTCAGCGGTAAGTTGGTGATCCACCTCTATGTCAGCCTTGGCAGTTGGTACATTAAATCTACGGCGAGATTGCGATGGCTGCTT
Organism: Polietes domitor; assembly: GCA_947397865.1. Lineage (NCBI taxonomy): Eukaryota > Metazoa > Arthropoda > Insecta > Diptera > Muscidae > Polietes > Polietes domitor. The sequence continues at coordinate 99,283,162 of OX377620.1, forward strand.
TGCACGCGCAGCCACCTCCATGTTCTGTATAGAGACCAGACCATCGACCATACCGGCTACCACAGTTTGATCGTTGGGCGCTACACCCAAACTCAAGACAGCATTAGGGAAGTCTAATGTGTGCACCGTCTGATAAGAGGCCACATCGTAGATTTTGACATGACGGTCTAGGCCACCTGATAGAATACGCTTTCCATTGGAACCCAGGCGCAAACATGTAACGGTCTTGTGATGTTGCGATAATTTTGTCAAGAGGCGGCAACCAGCGAAGGCATCCCATACACGTACCTCAGTGCCACCGGCACTAATGAAAATGCCTCCTGTGGGAAGGAAAAGTAAAGATTCCACCGGACTGCCGTGATCTACACTCATGGTAACTTCTTTGGTGCGAGTGTCGTACAATTTTATTTTTCCATCATAGCCTCCGGAGACAATGACATCGGCGGAGACTGGGTTAACAGTACCCGCTCGTATATAGTCTTCATGTTCTGCAAAGGTGTGCAGGCACTTTTCGCTGCCAACATCCCAAAGTTTCACTGTTTTATCATCAGAAAAACTGGCAATGTGCAACAGATCCGAAGTAAAATTGACCCGGTGAACGGGAGCCTTGTGGCCCTTGAATAAACGCAAAACATTCTTGCTCGAGGTATCGAACAATTTCACATTGCCCTGTTCATCACCTGCCACCAGAAGACGTCCGTCCTGGCGGAATGTGCCACCATACGCTGTCTCTTGAAAACGTGATAGATTTTTGACTACCAACTTTGTGATTGGATTGTAGATTTGTACTCTCACCGAGCAGGTGACGGCAAAATAGTGTGGTTCTATGGGTGAGAAGTCGATATAGTCTATGGCTCCAAATTCCTTGGCCAAAGTGGGAACCTGTGGAAGAATAAAGTCAGGGAGATGCCAGCTTTATTTGTCGTTCAGTATTAAACGAAGTTTCACAAACTCACACTCAATCTTTTCCAATATTCTGTGTCCGGTGTGACCACTTGCCCCGTTTTGTGATATTTCTTTATATTCAGAGGCTTAAAACTTGCCATTGCAATATACTAATGTTTTTATTTTGTGTGAAAATTAAAAAAATTGACGAAAAGTAAACTAAATTTAAATTATATGTGCTTTCGCTTCTAATGTTTTGACATTTGACCATGTGCTGTCATCAAAGAAGAAGAAGAAAACAAAACAAACCAGGAGACAGAGTCGAGTTTGCAGTGTTGCATTTTGGTTAGTTGAATGAAAAAAAACCGGGGCGTTTACACTTGAATATTTATAAGTCGCGCATGCCAAAGATTTTATTGGATGGTTGACACTGCGTTCTTTTTTCATTCACAGCAACCATTACAGCTCATTTAGGCTTTACATTTTATTTCTTCGCTTAAAATTACGCTCTTTACTTTCTTAAAGAGACCAATATCCGTATTTTAATTTTGCTCCCAAAAATGTCACACGAAGCGCTGTCGATTAGATGCAGTGCGACGTTTAGGTTGGGCCCATATTGTGAATGGATACTTTGACAATTTTTGACAACAAAACAACTTGGCACGTCATCCCAGAACTGGACAAACTTAAAATAAAATTGTCTAGAGTTTTTCGCTAAAAACTCAATAAAAATGGTAAATATTTATAATATGAACGGCGAAACACAATATTGACCCTTGAACCATTCTTGCAGAGTGCTTTATTTAATTTCCAAAGTTTGTTATCAGTGATTTTATTGATGATTTGCACTTGTGCATATCTTCGATCACTATTCCCCAGCATCATTGACCGCAACAAGACTGGGTGAGTATTCTGCAAACCGAGCTATGGGTTTCATCGTAGTTTATCCCTTTTCATTTATAACCAACAGACTACTGGGCGTTTTCTGGAAACTGGCGAGGATAGGCGAACGCAAATCACCGTATGTGGCTGTGGCATGTGTGATAATGGCATTGTCGTTGCTATTTTGGACGTGATGGAATATTGTTTTTGTATGGACACTGAGATTAAGGCTAAGATGTTTTGTAATTTTCCGTTGATTTGGTTTAAAGAACAATAATGCATTTTATTTTTGTAGAATTCCTACGTGTATGTAAATACAATAATGTTTAAGGCGATTTGAAATCTTATTTATATTTTGTGTCCGGGGTGGGTATTGCAGTCGCAGAGTTGCCGCAGTTGTCGTAATGTAAGTGATAAAATTTGGGAAGGGGATATAATTTGGCAAGGGATCTACTTTTATGGGATTTTATCCGCTCATTTCTTACAAGCTCTATGTAAATTGTAGTAGATATACGCCTTAAACCATATTCTATGCTGAAAAAATGTCACTCTTTCCTGGGGGTATCACGAGAAAGTTACGATCGGGATTTATTGTAAAAAGGGCATAAATTTCAACAAAAATTATTCAAATTCTAACGAGATTGGTTCCAGTATACTTAATCTCGATATCCTATTAAGTTTTATTGAAAATTTGTTATTCTTTCACAAATATTAAAAATGGATTTCGATCTTAACTTCACGATACCGAAGAAGATATCTTTCCAAGCAATCTACTACTTAACATATCCGAATATTGGTTTCAATTTTGTGATTAGCTAAAAGTTTGTAAGTTTATTAGGCTGGGTAGCGGCCCACAGAACGTTACAAAATATTTTCCAGTCACCCCACGGAAATAAAGTTTGAATTGTTTTTCCAAATTAATAGCCACATGAAATGTCTTAAAGGACAAATTATTAGATATTTACCGAAATATTATTTTTTTCTTACACGTATTTTGTGGAATATTTTATTTTTTTGTGATGCCTAAATGATGCTCTTCGGAAGGAATTTGAATACACATTTTTGTAAAAAGAGTTTGAAAATTTTGGTTCTGATGAAATATATTTTGTGCTAAACTATTTTTACAAACAAGAACTCAGCCTCGTCACTTTTCGTTCAACATTTATCATTTAGGATCATTCGGAAGGTTTTGATTCCTTTCCTTAATTGTGTTACAACATTTTTTACTAAATATTCACTATATAGGATTTTTATACCCTCCACCTCCAGGATGGGGGTATATTCACTTTGTCATTCCGTTTGTAACACCTTGAAATATTCATCGGAGACCCCATAAAGTATATATATTCTGGGTCGTGGTAAAATTCTAAGATGATATAGCCATGTCCGTCTGTCTGTCTGTATGTCTGTCTGTTGAAAGCACGATAGCGGCCGAACGAAATGAGCTAGGAGGTTCAAATTTTTTCCCAAATGTGTCTTATGGTTGTAGATCGGTTGGGATTGAAAGTGGACGAAATCGGCCCAGAGGGAAAAAATTTTCCCTCACAAGGACTGAAAATACCCCTAATATTTAGAGTATTTCAGCATGTTTTTTGAACATATTAGCTTGTATTTAGTTGATATTTGCAATGCTCATTCCCTCTATAGCATAAAAGGGCACCATAGAGTGATTTTTATTTGTAGGGGCCGAAATGGGACAAAAAGGGATAAAAATGGTACCTATCAAACGACAACAGATAGAAACACGAAATTTGGCGTGTACATTCCTCTAATAGAGTAGATACATAATATAAAAGTATTTTTTCTAAATTTGTACTTTTAAGGGGTTAAATGGGGATAGTGGTACTAAAAATAGTACCAACCTAACGGCTGCACCTAGAATAATGAAATTCGATATATGCATTCCTCCGATTGCGTAGACACGTAAAATAAAAGCAATTTCCAAAATTCGTACTTTTTGGCGTTCAAATGGAAAAAGGGGATAAAAATAGTACCTACCAAATGACAGCAGCTAGAATCATGAAATTCGGAGTATACATTCCTCTGACTGCGTAGACACGAAAAATAAAACATTTTTTCCAAATTCGTACTTTCAATGGATACAATGGCTACAGGGGATAAAAATAGTACCAACTAAACGAATACAGCTAGAATGATGAAATTCAGTGTGTACATCCCTCTAATTGTGTAGATACGTAAAATAAAGATATTTTAGATAGTCGTACTATTGAGGGGGCAAAATTGGAAAAAGGGGATAAAAATGGTACCAACAAAATGGCCGCCGATAGAATCATGGAATTCGGTGTATACATTCCTCTGACTGCATAGCCACGTAAAATATTTTTTTTCCAAATTCGTACTTTATTTTGTCGCTTTTACGACCAAAAATGGTAGAATCATGAAGTAGTCTTATACTGCGTACGTGAGAGATAAGGTATTTTCAAAATTTATACTTTTGAAATTAAAATAGGATGGAAATACAACCAACCAAACGACTGTAGCTGAAAGTACACTCTCTATCCCCCAATATTTAGGGTATTTATGATTGCTCCCTTATATTTACTTTATGAATTGAAGTATTATATCCATTATATATATAGTATACAAATATTGGTAGCCTTGGCTTATTAATTAAATTTCTTATTTTCATACAGTTAAAATTTGTTGCGGACATTCCTCTTGTAGCTTGGAAGCACCACAAAGAAAATAAAAGTTTTGGCGGGCGAAATGGGACAAAAAGGGATAAAATATGGTACCAATGATACGGCAACAGCTAAAATCATGAAATTCGGTGTGCACATCCCTCTAATTGCATGGACACGTAGAATAGAGGGATTTTTCGTAATTCGTACTTTTAAGGGATATAATTAAAAAGAGAAGGTGAAGTTGAAATCATGAATTTCGGTGTATACATTCTGACTATGAAGACTCGAAAAAGGGTTTTTTCGAAATTTGTACATTTGGGCGGAATTTGTCTGTATCTGAAAATGCTTCTTTCTAATGGAGACTGACAATCGCCTAATATTTAGGCATGTTCACTTTCACAATTTCAGCATTTTATTTATAAAGGGTGATTTTTTAAGAGCTTGATAACTTTTTTTTAAAAAAAAACGCATAAAATTTGCAAAATCTCATCGGTTCTTTATTTGAAACGTTAGATTGGTCCATGACATTTACTTTTTGAAGATAATTTCATTTAAATGTTGACCGCGGCTGCGTCTTAGGTGGTCCATCCGCTTAGTCCAATTTTGGCATTTCCACGTTTTTGAGTAACAGAGACCCAATTGGTGCGAACGGCGACGAATCGAAAATTGGTGGTCATCATTAACACTGGCCGATACAGCTGCGATATTTTCTTCAGTTCGCACTCTACGTAAGCGTGTTGGTGGTTTAATGTCCAACAATGTAAATTTGGTGCGAAATTTAGTCACAATAGCCCGAATAGCCGCTTCAGTGGGTCGATTAAACTGACCATAAAATGGAAGCGCGCAATGAACTTTCTTAACAGAGCACGCATTTTGATAATAAAATTCAATAATTTGCAAGCGTTGTTCGTTTGTAAGACGATTCATGATGAAATGTCAAAGCATACTGAGCATCTTTCTCTTTGACACCATGTCTGAAATCCCACGTGATCTGTCAAATACTAATGCATGAAAATCCTAACCTCAAAAAAATCACTCTTTATATAGTAGTCGATTTTAAACAGTGCGCATAAGTATGCATTATAGTTTGAAATAGTATATTTGTTTACTATTACTGTTTTATAATGTGCATAAAAACATCACAATTTTCGTAATATGGTACCGTGCTTCTATGTAAAGTCGACATCCTTTAATCTGCTGGTAATACTGTGACTGCACTCCGTGGTGGAGGGTATATAAGATTCGGCCCGGTCGAACTTAACGCCGTCTTACTTGTTTAGTTTTCACTCTGAAAAAATGCGAAAAAAGTTTGCACAAAAATGCACCTGGGAAACATGATTGTCTGTGGTGTTTTAATTTCGGTTATTATATTTCATATTCGGGTTCAGGGAAATTAGCTTCAGACTTTCCTGTCTAGCAATTGACTTGTCCAATGGAATATTTTTGTCCACTACAAAAATATTTTTAGAGCATCAAACCCCATTATTAATAGGGGTGGGATAGTGTTTTTTGGGATGGATAAGGATTAAAAATACTCGAAACCCCCCAAAACTACCTCGGAGTCGGGAAAACGTTCGGGAGCTAAAATTAATAGGGGCCAATCGTAATCTTCATAAAAAAATTAAAATTATTTACCTTAAGGTTTGATGACAAAGGGTAGGTAGGTATGTTAAAGGAAATATTGGGGCTGAAAAAATATTGCGGTAATAAAATTGGCTCCCTTTGGGGCCTCCTTGGGGCAGATAGAGCGGTGGGAGCAAATTTTATAGAAATTAGTTTTTGTAAGGGAGCCCCTTAAGGAGTGGGGATAAGGGGTAGTGTGTTCGGAAAAATGTTAGAGTGGGAAAACTAATGGAGGTTTGTCTCATATTTAACCCGGCTATGAGCGACTCCGGGCAGTTTTGGGCCTTGCCGTCATAACAAAATATAAAAATGCATGTGGGGATAGGGGAAAGTGTGTTCGAAAAAAATATAATCCCTCTGGGGACTCCGAGTCAGTTTTTGGGATTTTTGTAGTATGCATATCGAAGATATGCACACCAAATCCCCACATCGTTCATTTTCCGATTTCTTTGAAATCGTTTGGATGGTACCATTTTAAACCTTTTTTCCCATGGTGACCTTAAAGGTATACATTTAGAAATGTTGTTCTTTTCTGCGCGCCTACGCAGTCAGAGGAACGTGTATACCGAATTACATGATTCTAGCTGCAGCGATTCGGTTGGCACCATTTTTATACCCTTCGCCCCGTTTTCCCAATAAATTTACAAATTTCGAAAAATACCTTCATGTTGGGCGTCTACACAGTCAGACTAATGTCTAAACCAAATGTCATGTTTTGAACTTCAGCCATTTGGTTGGTACCATTTCCCCCTTTTCCCATTTTATCTTAATCCCATTTTATCCCTGACATTATTTTGTAGTAAGTTAGTCGTAGATCCATATATCGATCATTTTCCGATTTCTTTGAAATCGTTTGTTTGGTACCATTTTATCCCTTTTCCAACATTTGTATTCCTTTTCGCCCCGTTTTCCAAATAAATTTACAAATTTCAGACTAATATATGAACCAAATTTCATGATTTAAACTTTGCAAAGCCATAAATATTGGTAGATAGTGGGTGCTACAGTTGGTTGTATATCCATTATATTTTAATTCCAAAAGTACAAATTTTGAAAATCCATTATCAGACGTACATAGTGCAAAATAACCTAACTTCATGATTCAACCAATTTTTGCCGTAAAAGAAAAAGTACGAATTTGGAAAAATCTGTTTATATTGTGTTTCTATGCAGTCAGAGGAATATATGCACCAAATTACATGATTCTAGCTGCAGCCATTTGGTTGGTACCATTTTATCCACATTTTCTTAAATCTCTTTATTCTACGCATGGAATTTCATCATTCTAGCACTAGCCGTTTATTTGGTACTATTTATTTATTTATCCCTCTGTACTCATTATATTCCTTGAAAGTATGAATTTGAGAAAACCCCCAAAAAGTACGAATTTCCAAAAATCCGTTTATTTTACGTGTCTACGCAATCAGAGGAATGTATACGCCGAATTCCATGATTCCAGCTGCGCCCATTTGGTTGGTACCAGTTTTACCCCCTTGACGTTTCTACGCAATTAGAATTTCATCATTCTAGCTGTAGTCGTTTAGTTGGTACTATTTTTATCCCTCAGTACCATTGTATCCCTCGAAAGTACTAATTTTCCGTGTCTACACACTCAGAGGAATGTATACTCCGAATTTCATGACTCTAGCTGCGGTCATTAGATTGATACTATTTTTATCCCCTTTCATTTTAACGCCAAAAAGTACGAATTTTGAAAAATCAGTTTATTTTCCGTGTTTACACACTCAGAGGAATGTATACTCCGAATTTCATGACTCTAGCTGCGTCATTAGATTGGTACTATTTTTATCCCCGTTTTTCATTTTAACCCCAAAAAGTACGAATTTTGAAAAATCCGTGTATTTTACTTATCTATACCATCAGAGGAATGTATACACCGAATTTCATTATTCTAGGTACAGCCGTTTGGTTGGTACCATTTTTATCCCTCTATTCCTATTTTACCCCTTAAAAGTACGAATTTGGAAAAAATACTTTTATATTATGTATCTACTCAATTAGAGGAATGTACACACCGAATTTCGTGTTTCTAGCTGCTGTCGTTTAATATGTACCATTTTTATCCCTTTTATGCCCCATTTCACCCCCTACAAATAAGAATCACTTTGTGGTGCACGTTTTTGCTATATGGGGAATGCACATACCAAATATCAAGCAAATATAAACAGACATATTCAAAAAACATGCTTAAATACGCTAAAATATTAGGGATTATTATGGGTATTTTTAGTCCTTGTGAGGCAAAAATTTTTCCCTTATGCCGATTTCGCCCCATTTCAATTCTAACCGATCTACGACTATAAGACGCATTTATGGAAAATTTGAACGTTCTAGCTCCTTTCGTTTAGATGCTAGCGTGCTTTCAACAGACGGACGGACATGGCTAGATCGTCTTAGAATTTTATGACGATCAAGAATATATATACTTTATAGGGTTAGTAAAAGTTAGTATACCCCCATCCTGGAGGTGGATGGTATAAAAATATAATTTTGATGGTTTTTCACTGTAATTCTGGTTGATTTCGTAAAAAATAAAACGAAAAAAATAGAAGCCATCATTTCACCACTTTCAAACTCACACAGTCGCTTAAAAATAGACCTAAGCACACTACTTTAAAATTTCAATAATCATTAAAATTGCAAAAAAAAATAAAAAATCTAACCCTGCTGTAACACTTGCTGTAATATTTTAAAAGCAATTGAAATTACCTTCAAAACGAGGTATAACACATTAAAATCGGCAAAGTCTTTCAGGAGTTACAAGCGATTGAATGAACACACCTTTTGAAAAAAGTAGTATGTTTTTCAAAGTTGAATTGGCCATAACTCGTGAAAAAAAAATTTAAATTTTTTTTCCAAAAATACGTATACAATTTTTTATGAGAAGAATACATACACAATCTTTCAAAACAATCGCAGCTATCGAGGTCAAAAACCGTACCGCTTGACATGGAATGACTCATATACTTTACGGGGTCTCAGTTGAATATTTCAAGGTGTTACAAACGGAATGACAAAATGAATGAATATGTACATTCCATCTAAAGTGGAGGCTATACAAACTGAAATAGACATCATCAAATATTACAAGTTGTGCGCCATCTACATGTCAATTATTCTCATGTCATGCTCTTTGTGGTTCAAAATCCGTTACCATGCCAACAATTTGATTTTTTTCTTCTGTCCCGATTTAATGTCATCCCCCTGAATAGAAAACAAAAGTAAACAAAAGAAAAAGTTGAGTTAAAGTCACATAAAACGAACACGGAACATGTTCAATTCACAGCCAAAACATTCCGGAATTTACTACGTCAAAGACAGCATTGACAGCCTCCAGTTGAAAATACATTTCCGTTGTATTAACACTTTATTGAAACTACCCAAGTACGAGTATCACAACAACAACTTACTGGCCGCAGATAAAAGGAGGAACAATGCTGGAAGTACGACTGCCGAACCGGCAGCAGAAGATAATTGCACAACCGTGTCGCTCAAGTGGCAGCAGAAACTTTTCAGTACCACAGAGTGTGAACTTTACAAAGATTTGAAAAATTGTCTAACAGACCAACAGAAAAAGTATCATCAATTGCTGAAGGAGGAACAACGAGCCAGCGCAGTGAAGGATAAACGATTGCAGCGAAAGAAACGCCATAAGAAAGTGGCCAAAGCGGAAGTGATGGAGAAAAACGATATGAACGATATCATCTACACCTACGTAGATGACGACCATTTCGAACCGGCTGATGAACAACTCTCATTTATAGCGAAAGAGAAAACTTTGCATGAACCCTTTGAGGTTATGTTCGTTTATGCAGCTCTTAAACCGGACACACAGTTGCTGGTTTTGAAATGGTTTGGCCAGCAACGTATGCTTTATATTTATCCGGATTTCAATGATTTTCAACTTGAGCCATATTATATTGAATTGGATACGGATTATCGCCATTTATATGCTTACGGCATAGAAGACACCTCCCTCAAAGCTTTACCGCCGAGAGAGGAAGCAGAGGAATTTCTCTACTTGCCGGAATTATCGACACACTGGCGCTATGAAGATGAACTTTCGGAGAAATTCGCCATGCCCCCCAAAAGGACTCAGCGATGTGCCATACTATTTACCATACATGACGTGACAGGTTTTGAATATGATAATGTCCATGTACGCTATACGATAAAGCTGCCCTCCAACACAATTCTCGAAGAAGGTCTCCTCGAGGCTGCCACGCACACAGCGTCCCAACCTAATCCCCGAACGGGTACTACACACATTGGTCACACTTGGCAGCTGACGGTGTTGTGCGAAGAACAATATGATCCCTCGCTATGTTTGAAAATCTATTTCGAAATTATTTCCATCGATTCGTGGCAACGTGAACGTTCCGAAGGATTTTGTCATTATTCCCTGAGGCTGCTGAAACCTTTGCATCACAGCATGCAACTGCAATGCTTGCGGCCCGTTGAATCCTTCATGGAATCACTGAATCGTCATTTTATTGGTGGCCGCCGTAAATTCGACTATATTCGTTTCGTGAGCGATAACAGTGATGATCAGGATCTGCATGACGAGGAGGAGGAGGGCGAAGGATCTGCTGGGAATTTCCATTGCCGTTATGGGGTACGCATGCAAAACTCTGGCCAAATGAATTTGACGTGCCAATCATTGACTCAACGCAATTGTGAGCTGCTGAATCCATGTGGGAGCCGCACCAGTGGCATGACTTTGGATGACATAATGATGGCCTACAAGGAGGCCCGCAGAAGATTGGAAGCTATTGCTTTTAAATAAATAGTATGCACATATTGTGCTAAATTTAATATTTATAATGAGATGAAGATAGATAATGTTTTATTTACTTTTTATTAAACAATAAATTCGCTAAAATTTAACATTTGCAATAAAACTATTACTTAGTCATTGGCTGCACCTAGTAATAGTAATTTTGAAAAGTCTCTTTCAATAGTCCACATACACTGTCAGAGGGGTGTACTTTACGAATTTCACAATTCTAGCTACATCTCCTTTCTTAGTCTCATTTTTATACTTTTCTGCCACCTTTCATACAAAATTTCATTTGCTGTACCCTTTACGTACTTGATTCAATCAGTCCAAATGCAACCGTCCGTTTTATCCTTTTATGTCCCGCTTTACCGAAGAGCAAATTGGAAAAAAAAACTTTTGGCAACGTTTTTGTCCCGCTTCTTCTAAAAGTCAGTTTAAACAATTATAAAGGCTTTAAGTTCGGGCGTGCCGAATTTTATTTTTACGCCTTAAAAGTGCTAATTTCGAAATATCCACTTATTTTACTAGTCTACGCAATCAGAGGGGTATATAAACCGCATTTCCTGTTTTTGCCTGTTTTCGTTTGATTGGTACAATTTTTATCCCTCTTTGCCCCCATTTTTATCCCTCTTGATAGTACCATTTTTATTCCTCTTTGTCCCATTTCAGCCCCGAAAAGCATGAATGTAGCAAACAGAACTTTTTGGTTCTCGTCTCACGAAATGTAAACGCTTAATTTCACGATTCTAGTTTGTAGAATTGTTATCCCTATCCAATTAAATATAGATGCAAAATGGTCTTGAGCCAGGACAATATCCCAGTTCAAATCAAATATTGATTACAGACCAAAAAATACAAACCAAAAACCTAAAATATATTAAATATTTTTAATTTGGACACTAATCACGTTTATAATTGTTTTAAGAAATAAATAAAAATATATATATATATACAGTTGCGGTCAAAATAGTAGCAGCGCACCACAGCTTAGCATACATTTGCATATATTTATTTGTGTGATAATTTTTTATTGCTACTACTGCATTAAATGCTGCGTAATGGGGTTACAAACACAAAATAATTGTTTATTTGGTGATATGATTTTAATTTTTTTAGAAATTTTAATTTTTTTGGGACTATTCGACATTTTGGGCCGGTCAAAATAATAGCAGCATTGAAAAATTCTCAAGAAAAAGGAATTTTATCTCATTTTTTCCATGCTTTATATAAGGTTACTTTCTATATATGTTTGTGTGCCACAAAATTTGAAATCAATTTTTGAAAGCTTTTTTCTCAACCAATTTTGCTCAAATTTTGCACACTTAATCATTTTCGATGACAATACAAGGAAATGGAAAAATTTGACCAATTGGACAAAGGGGCGTGGCACCTCCCATACGAAGTTAAAACCTATTATTGAATATTGTCAGTTCTATGACACCTAGAATGCTGAAATTTTGTGTAAGTGCATCTAGCATCAATTCGCATAGTTGTGCCAAAAATGGGCGGTATTGGAAAAGTGGGCGTGGCAACTCCCATACGAAGTTAAAACCTATTATTGAATATTGTCAGTTCTATGACACCTAGAGTGCTGAAATTTTGTGTAAGTGCATCTAGCATCAATTCGCATAGTTGTGCCAAAAAGGGGCGGTATTGGAAAAGTGGGCGTGGCATCTCCCATACGAAGTTAAAACCTATTATTGAATATTGTCAGTTCTATGACACCTAGAGTGCTGAAATTTTGTGTAAGTGCATCTAGCATTAATGTGCGTAGTTGTGCCAAAAATGGGCGGTATTGGAAAAGTGGGCGTGGCACCTCCCATACGAAGTTAAAACCTATTATTGAATATAGTCAGTTCTATGACACCTAGAGTGCTGTAATTTTGTGTAAGTGCATCTAGCATCAATGTGCGTAGTTGTGACAAAAATGGGCGGTAATGGAAATGTGGGCGTGGCACCTCCCATAAGAAGTTAAAACCCATTTTCGAATATATGCCGTTCTATGGCAGATAAAAAACTGAAATTTTGTGTAAGTGCATCTACCATCAATGTGCGTAGTTCTGCTAAAAATGGGCGGTATTGGAATACGAAGTTAAAACATATTATCGAATAGTGTCAGTTCTATGACACGTAGAGTGCTGAAATTTTGTGTGAGTTGATCCAGTGTAAATAGTTGTGCAAAGATGGGCGGAAAGTGGACGTGACACTTCCCATCTGAAATTAAAACCGGTTTTAGAGTATTTCGACACCGAGATGGGCGGAAAGTGGCCGTGACCCTTCCCATACGAAATTAAAACCAGTTTTTTAAGTATATTCTACAACGATCTTCCTATATTGTTGTGTGTGTTTATTTAGTTGTAACCTGCTTAGACAATATGCAAATGGGCGGGATTTGAAAGGCGCATTTTTGATTCGAACTTTGTAAAATTACACGTTTTCTGTGGATTTTCTTAGCACAACAGTAAAGAAAGGTTATAACTAGTAAATCAAAAAAAAATCTTTTTTCAAATCCATGCTTTATGCAAGCAGAATTCTATTGGGCCTAGAAATTCTTTTTTAGTTATCTTTTGTAGAAGGAAAAATTACTGTTACGTTTTTAAATATTTTTTTTTATTAATTATTATTATTATTATTATTTATTATTATTATTATTATTTATTAACGTAACAGTAATTTTTCCTTCTACAAAAGATAACTAAAAAAGAATTTCTAGGCCCAATAGAATTCTGCTTGCATAAAGCATGGATTTGAAAAAAGAATTTTTTTTTGATTTACTAGTTCAATTCGATTTGATGTTATAAATAAGATATTATGAAATGTACACTATTTCTGAAATGTTATTGTTTTATTTTTTCTTCATAAGTAGGGCGAGGAGAGCATTGTGGAGAACAAAATCGAGTTCATATAAAATGTTTGAAATCTGAGGATAAATCATATAGTGAAGTTCGATCAGAATGATCAGAAATTCGAAATTATAAGAAGGAAAAACAAAAACACGTCAAAAAATCAGTTTATATCACCTGCAACCATTCGCCGAATAGTAACGTTTAGTACAAAAATGTTGGTCCATCTTTGTGAGTTTAAAATGTTCGTAGAATACTAAGAAAACATAATCTGTAGGCCAGAAGTCCGAGAAAAGTCCCGCTTACAAATAAAAGACATGTCACAAAAAATTGCAATTCGCAAAAACACCTGCATCAGCCATCCAAAAAGTGGGTGCACGTTTTATGGTCAATTGAATCAAAAATTGTTTTATATGGTGGGACAGTCCCTCGATAATTTGTAAGACGTCAACAGAACGCGGAATAAATCTCCAGGTATAGTACCAAAACTGTCAAATTATGCAGTTAGGTCAATACATTGGGCCAGAACTACTATGGACTCTGTCCAGTACATCAAAATACTGCCTAATATTATGCTTACGTATGCAGAATATGGAAAGCCACTTAAATGAGTCTTCTAGCTGGTCAATTATCCCGAAAACACCAGCTGACTTGCAAAAAGGTGGTTTGAAGTCAATAATATCAATGCTATGGAATGGTTCGGGCAGACACCGCACCTAAATATAATCAACAATTTTAAGTGTGATGACTAAAATGAGGTCTCACTAGCAATACTGAAAAACAATATCGACATTTGACACGATATTATAGTGGTATGTGCAAAAATATCGGGTAAAAGTTGTAAAAGACTAGTCGACTCAATGAAACGGCGTTATGTAGCAGTAATAAGCCATAAAGTCAGTACAACTAAGTATAAAATTAAAGAAAATATCCCTATTTAACTTATTATTCAAAAAAGATTTCAATTAAAGCAAATTGAAACAAAAAATTTTTAGTTTTTATTAACGCTGCTATTTTTTTGACTGGTCTCATTTTTGACATAAATATTTCTAAAGATCTAATCTCAAAATTACAAAAACTTATTTTTTATTTAAAGCCAGATTAACAATGGTACAATACCACATTTCAATCACCGTAAAAAGTTTTAAGATTTTCGAAGTAGAACTAATATTTTTCTTTGTCGACATTTTTTTATCTCGTCGCTGCTATTTTTTTGACCGCAGCTGTATATATATATATATAACAATGCTTATTTACCTGAACAATTTAACAGTGAATCGCCTGTAATTCCTGATATAATTGACATATTTTAATGTGTTATACCCTGTTTTGAAGATACTTTTAAAATGTTGAAGTGTTGTATTATAGCCGGGTTAGATTTTTTAAAGTGTTAACAATTTTTTTTTTTTTTTTGATTTTCGAAATGATTACATTAATCCATTTTTCTGAAATTTTAAAGTAGTGTTCTTAGGTCTCTTTTTAGGCGACTGTGTGAGTTTGAAAGTGGTGAAATGATGGGTTCTATTTTTTACGATTTTTTTACAAAATCATCATAATTTTTTTCTTTGGTTCAGAAACACAAGGTAGAAAAACAATGAAAAATTCAGGAAAAATAGGTAGTTTCAATTATTTCCACAATATTCAGAGACTGATGCTTAAATGTTGGCTTGCAAAATAACGTCCACATAGCACATTGGGTGTAACAATTCAGACATATCTGATATTGTAGCTGTAATATTTCTTCATTATGTCTCTCCTCAATTAATTCCAATAGTTACTGGATCCAAACAAATGGTTTAAAGTAAATGTACTATTCTGTTTCTAGTAAATTAACTATTTATTCTAACTTTGAAATAAGGAAACTATACATACTCATACTTAGTTAATCTTCCTTCTCTTTAGCAAATTTTAACAAAATTTGAGTATGGGTTTTATTCAGATCTAGGAAGAATATTTTTCAGGGTTTAACCTTCCACTATTCAAAAGTTATAAGTAAAAATTAATTAGCTACATTTTATGAATTTAAAAATCTGAAGTCAAAAAATTAATTCAAATTATCTTAATTGAATATTTTTCATATAAAATCTTTCCTTATTATTTTCTTTCTTTGATATAATAATAACAATTTTAGAAAAATCATTTTCGGAGTACATAAAGATAAATCTTAACTCATTCTATGCTGAAGGGTAATAAGATTCGACCCGATGACATTTTGCGCTCGTTTTACTTGGCTCATTTGTTATGCATGGATATTAAAACAATGAACAATATCAATGAACTCTTGTGTGCGCAGATATGCCGAAACTGTTTCTTCAACGGAAAAATCTATTTGTAATGTCCTATTAATATTTAAAAGCGTTCACTAAAGATTTAACATTCATTAAATTTCCCGATATGTACAGCGATATTATAGTCCGCCTTTTTATTCAACTCTGATAAAATCTAATGAAACTACTTGTTGTTTTTTGAATCATCATCACAGACTGTATGTCGCCATCAGAAATACAATTGTTGTGGATAGCACTCTCTTCACATATCCACAAAGGAATTAATAACATTCTCTTTAATGAGAGATTTAAAAGGGATAACATCTCAAAGTAGAATACAAATGTAAAAAATAACATTTAGGATATTTAGTTAAAGGCAATATGTGGCTGGGACAAATATGAATGTTCCTTGATATGATTATATTAATACGAATGTGCAAGTATTGAACTATTCAACTATTCCAGCTATGTTAACTATTCAACTATTAAAACTATTCCAACTATTCCAACTATTACAACTATTCCAACTATCCCAACTACTCCAACCATTCCAACTATTCCAACTATTCCAACTATTCCAACTATTCCAACTATTCCAACAATTCCAACTATTTCAACTACTATTCAACTATTCAACTATTCAACTATTCAACTATTCAACTATTCAACTATTCAACTATTCAACTATTCAACTATTCAACTATTCAACTATTCAACTATTCAACTATTCAACTATTCAACTATTCAACTATTCAACTATTCAACTATTCAACTATTCAACTATTCAACTATTCAACTATTCAACTATTCAACTATTCAACTATTCAACTATTCAACTATTCAACTATTCAACTATTCAACTATTCAACTATTCAACTATTCAACTATTCAACTATTCAACTATTCAACTATTCAACTATTCAACTATTCAACTATTCAACTATTCAACTATTCAACTATTCAACTATTCAACTATTCAACTATTCAACTATTCAACTATTCAACTATTCAACTATTCAACTATTCAACTATTCAACTATTCAACTATTCAACTATTCAACTATTCAACTATTCAACTATTCAACTATTCAACTATTCAACTATTCAACTATTCAACTATTCAACTATTCAACTATTCAACTATTCAACTATTCAACTATTCAACTATTCAACTATTCAACTATTCAACTATTCAACTATTCAACTATTCAACTATTCAACTATTCAACTATTCAACTATTCAACTATTCAACTATTCAACTATTCAACTATTCAACTATTCAACTATTCAACTATTCAACTATTCAACTATTCAACTATTCAACTATTCAACTATTCAACTATTCAACTATTCAACTATTCAACTATTCAACTATTCAACTATTCAACTATTCAACTATTCAACTATTCAACTATTCAACTATTCAACTATTCAACTATTCAACTATTCAACTATTCAACTATTCAACTATTCAACTATTCAACTATTCAACTATTCAACTATTCAACTATTCAACTATTCAACTATTCAACTATTCAACTATTCAACTATTCAACTATTCAACTATTCAACTATTCAACTATTCAACTATTCAACTATTCAACTATTCAACTATTCAACTATTCAACTATTCAACTATTCAACTATTCAACTATTCAACTATTCAACTATTCAACTATTCAACTATTCAACTATTCAACTATTCAACTATTAAAGTATTTCAAGAAACATATTGCTCTGGCGATTTCCGCCAACCTTATCGAACATGTTCCAATCGAACATTTGCCAGGACAGTTAAGAGTTATGGCACATCTCTCATTCGTGTTGCGCTCTTTATTCGAAACGTAAGAGAGTGTGTCTATTTCGAATTCAAATAACTAAAGGGAGGTAACTTCGAAGAAAGCATTTGAAAGTTTTTTTTTTCGTTTTTACTCAACTTCGTATTAGTGTACGTTTAACGTTTCCAAAGGACGAATCTAAGGATACGAGCGGATTTTGTTAAGACGTGCGATAGATTTGCGCAAAAAGCAAAGCAGGAATATCTGTATGAATGAATGTTTGCTGTCCTGACCATGTACATGGTGCAGAAAAATCTTTGCAAAAGTTTTAATAGATTTTGGAATGGATTCGTGTCTAAGTTTTAGTTGCGAGTTTTGAAGTATTTACGTATGTGTCTGCCACGATGGAGCAGATGAAGATTGATTTAGAAGATTTATGAAATTAATTGCAATTCATTTATTACAATTGTTTTCAAACTCTTATAATAAGTATTTGGCCACCGTTGGGTCAACTGACTTGCCGTCCGTCCGCCGGTCCGTCAGTCAGTCTGTCAACTTTGTCTGTAGACATACATACACACATCACACCTACATATCTACAATTTAATACATGTTGAATAATGTTGTCTGGATTAGGTCAAATTTATGAGTAACGGCTTTGCACTAAAGTGAACAACAAAGTTTGCAGCCGTAGCAGCAGCGGGAACAGTAGGAATGGCAACACACACAACAATGTCAATAGTCTGTTGGCCAGAAAGTCAGTCAATGTTTGTAGGCTACGCCAGCAAACCATAAATTGTAATGTCGTCTTAGTCCCCGAATCACACACACACACACATCATCAACCACTTGAATGTCAGGTTTTGTGGCAGGACCTTCTTGAGATACGTACGTGTACATGTGTATGCAAGGGTGTGGACTCAAAATGTACGTGTGTGCGTATGTTCCTGGTTTGAATGTCCACCCCATGGCCAGTTTATTATCATGTGAATGAATTACGAGTGTAACAATTATTCTACATTCAATGAATTGAATGTATGCATATGTGTGTAAATATGCACTCGAAGATACAGTGGTGGGCATATAAAGAGCACGACATGCGATAAATTGAGATAAATTGACAATATTTTGGATGAGAAGGATTGTACAAATGAAGATGGACGACCACAGACATATTTTTGACCAGTTTTTTACTCAGGGGGCTCATTATGTTATTTCCGAATTGCCGTGTCGTTCTGACTATATGTTTTTTGACATACATATTTCCATACAAACAAAAACATTTTCAAACGTTCAAACCCAGCAAACCAAACATTCAGAAATCGGACCGACAGTCGGCTACATCTTCCGATTTCGGATGTCGGACCGTACCGTTACCAAAAACGTATGGAGTGGTTGACACGAAGTCGGATCGACGTGATTGAGGGAAATCTGATGTTCGTACCGACTTCTGAACCAAATTCGGGGGAAATGTAAATGATGTAAAGTCTGAAGATGATGTTTCATACCGACATCGGACCGACTTCTGAAGTAATGTCTGAAGTATTCAATATTATTTCACGGCTTGTGTGAACATTCACGGGGAATTAATAAAATAAATATTTACAAAATCAAAATGATATACTTAAACTCTGATTTTTATATTGCCTTCGTTCTGCTATATTATCGAATTTAGCGGGACTCTTGCTTTCTCGTCGTTCTCATACCCGGGGATAATTTCCCATTTTGGTTCGGATGAGAAAATTTTCAGCTGAAGAATCGGTCGGGAACCGAACCTAGCACATTCATGATGCATCGCGACTTCTGTACAAAGTCGGTACGAATATATCTGAATTGTCCAGAGAATGTGCAGTCATGTCGGATATAAGCCAAAGTAGGATCATTTGTTTAGCTGGGAATTCAAAATTTTGTTTACAAACGTGATAATGAACGATACTTGGGACGACACAATTAATATCGTTTCTTTATTACGTACTACAACAAAATTTTGGATTCGAAAATTTGAATGTATCGTCAAAACGATACGATAATTTGAAAGTTACATAATTACCCATAGTTTTCGGGGATGCCCTCTACACTCAGAAAAAATTCTGCTATTAAGAGCAGACATTGTTTGCTGCCTATCAGCAGGTACATTTTATGCTATTACAGAAATTTTTCTGCTATAACAGCAAATTATCTGCAGTTTTGCTTCAGCAGAAACACTGTTTAAAAGTTTGCAGGCTGCTGAGAATTATTGCCGTTTATTAAAATTAATTTTAAAAAGATTAAAATGGTGCAGGGTCTTATATTTTTACTGGTCCGAGACAAATGGTAATTAAATGCAAACAATTTTACCTATTGTGTAGCAAAAGACTGCGAAAAAATACGAAAAAATATAAAAGGTACATTCCATTGAACATATTACATGCATCTATTCAAAAAGCGGGAATTAATTGTACAGTCCGCTTAAGAAATATTAGTGGGTCGGAATGTAAAAGGTTATTCGGTACCACAACGTCTTTAACAAATATTCCAAAATTTTCAAAGCAATCTGTAAACACCGCAACCATGCGTTGTTAATCAACATTCTAGCGGAGACGTATACGAAGATAGTGCAGATACAAAAAGTAATACATACAACGGGTAATAGAAACAAGTAAGAAAACGTCAGGCGGCTAAAGCGACTTATATATACCCTCACTCTCAGAGAACATATCTATGGAAATTATAATAACTTAAATGTTACGTAGGGCCGGAAGATTTGTCTGGAAGGTACTAGAAGGTTCATGACATTTGGTAATAGCCCATATTCCACATGAATGCAACATATATAAAAGCATTGCTAAATATCAAATTTCATAGTATTCCGATCATCATTATAGAAGTTATATCAGCTTTAATTTTACGTAGGTTAGGGTGATTTGTGTGGGAGGTACTGGAAGGGGCGTTGCAAAACCCACCATATTAAGTACACTTAAAGTGATTATAAAAGCATTATCAAATGCCAAGGTATAGCTAATTCTGAATATCCTATGTTAAATTAAAACCACTGTAATTTAACATAGGAGTATGGGTCATTTGTGTGGGAGGTACCATAGGGGGCGTGACAATTTCGCCCATTTTTGATCTTAAACAAAGTCTGGGAAAAATATTAACATGTGAAAAGTTTGAATTGATTCCTTAACTCCATTCAAATGTCAAAGTTCAAAAGTCAAAGGTCAAATGTCAAAGGTCAAAGGTTAAAGGTGAAAGAGGATTAAATGAATGGGGGATCAGAGGATCCCCAAAGAGGATTAATATGATCAAAGGGATCGAGGGGGATCAAAGGTCAAGGTCAAATGGGGGAGGGGATCAAAGGCCAAGGGATCAGTGGGATCAAGGGATCAAGAGGATCGATTGTATGTATCCGCAGATGATATATACTTACTTAATTGTTTTATAGAGTAGAAGCATCAATATTTAATTCTTATTTATTTTTTATACACTCCACGAGAGTATTATGTATTTGTTGTTCTATTCTTGTAATCACGATACAGGTCGCAATTGTTGACAGAACCAAATGAAACTTTGCACAACGAAGTTTTTCGGGATAAGAACGAACGCTATAGATATAGCCCCATTCAAATTTCGCTCCAGATTTGACTTTTTCCGCTCTAGAAACCACATATTGTATCAGATTGTCTTCAGATTTGGCAAAACATCTTATATTCCAACTAGAAACACCTGTGGTAAAAATGGGTCAGATCGGTTCACATTTACATACAAATTTCGCTCCCGATTTGACTTTTTCCGCTCTAGAAACCACATATTGTATCAGATTGTCTTCAGATTTGGCAAAACATCTTATATTTCAACTAGAAACACCTGTGGTAAAAATGGGGCAGATCGGTTCAGATTTTTATATAGCTCCCATACAAATTTCGCTCCCGATTTTACTTTTTTCGCTCTAGAAACCACATATTTTAACAGATCCTCTTCAAATTAGGCGAAATATATTATATTTGTCCTAGAAACACCCATAGTGAAAATGGGTCAGATCGGTTCAGATTTACATATAGCTCCCATACGAAATTCACTCCCGGTTTTAATCTTTTAACTCTAGATACCATATATTACAAAAGATTTTCTTCAAAATTGGCAAAACATCTTATATTTCAACTAGAAACACCTTTGGTAAAAATGTGTTAGATCGGTTCAGATTTATATATAGCTCCCATACAAATTTCGCTCCCGATTTAACTTTTTCCGCCCCAGAAACCACGAATTTTCACCGAATTTCTTCAAAGTGAGCATAACACGTTATATTTGAACTGGAAGAACTTTTTGTGAAAGTTAGTCACTTTATTCTATGTTTGGATATAGCCCCGATACAAATATTCTTATCGATTTGACAAATCTAACCAGGGCTATGATTAGGAAACATACAACAATTCATCCCGTTTTCACTTTTTTACCGAGTTTAACTGTATTCGGTTGGAAAGTGGAGTGTATCATATAGTCGGCCCCGCCCGACTTTAGCCTTTCCTTACTTGTTTATTATTCTATTATATTCTTTGTTCCTTGTGAAAGACTTGTATTATCGTATTTCGTTTTCGTGAATACAAAAATTTGTTGAAGGTTATAGCCTTCCCCAGCCGAAGTCTATTGCTACGCCAATAGTTATTTTTCATTGTTGAAGGGAGATGTCAACCTGAGTTCGAGACTGTACTTTATTCAGTTTCATATCGATATTTGAAAGCATTACAAACGCAATGACGCAGATTGTAACTAGAGTAAATTCCAGCTATTGCTTGCACATTTTAGTAGACATACCTTTAAAAGTATAAATTGTGCTATTTCACATGCACATAACTATATTTATGTAGCTGCAGGTAACATTGCCATGTTGCGGAAATTAAGACGCCTTCAAATGCGTCGCCTAAGAAATTCACTACTTTTTCAATTATACGTATCTTCGCCAGAATGGTATGCCTGTCTGGCCTTCCTGTGACTATCTTCGCATACACATGTCGTGGTCGAGGTTGTGAGTTCAAAGTCCAGACAAATTTTTATTCTAAAGATAAATCGAATACATTTTTTTATTTTTGTTCCAAAACCTCTTCTGACAATTAGAACCTCTTAGAAGCCCTGTAAAGGCCTCTAGTCAGGCTTACCATCCGCACGACAGCACATGATAATGTACAACGCCTTCGCATGCCTTCTAGTAGACTTGTCAAGTCCCTCATTCCGCTGCTGGGTGGCAGTGTGCGTTGCGTCTGTTACACTTCTCAAAGTACTTTAGGTCAAATCTGCAAACGTAAATATCTGACAATTAAACAGTCTATATTTCAAGGTAAACGTGTGTGCTTAGGCATGGAAGGTGATTGATAAATTAGGACATTAACAATAACGACACCGACGCCAAGACCAAGACCAAGACCAGCAGCGACACCAACAGCACAACAACACACAATCGTGTCCTTTACTTTGGCAGGAGTGTGTAAATGATATCGCAAATACAAACCTTAATATTTGACAATAAACTCTAATGTGACTATGATATATTAGCATGGAATAAGCTGCAGATATATTTTAGCCACAAAGCATGTACGAGTATGTCTGCTCGTGGGAGTGGAATGGCATACGGAATGACAGAATGTTAACAATAATCCGTGTAGTAAACACTAGTGAGTGAAGAATCTATGGATAGCTGGGAGGGAAAAAAGGGGATTTGAGTTCTCAGAAGTCGAACATGGAATCCGAATGAAAAATTTTTTATCGCAACACAATTACAAATATCTGTTTAAATTTTTTTTTTTTTTAATCAAACAAAAAAGGCAACACGTACGTTCAATTATTTTATTTGACATTTTAGATTTTTTTATTATGAAGGATTAATTTTCCACTGGGATCGTATGTAAAGTACGTCACATTTTGTGTTGTTGTTTCAAATAGTTAATATGTTTTGTTTGCTGCTGTTGCAAAAGCTGTTTGTGACAATAATTGTTTTGTTGAAGAGTAATTATACTCAATTAACATTTACAGCTCATTTGATACGTTGATACGTGGCGCGTATGAGTGTTCTTTATGTCTTGTTATTCAATATAAATCATACGCCATATAGGCAGAGCATTAATGATAGCACAGTACAATGGGGAACATTTTGATTTCCTGGCTTAATACCATTTTGCATCTATATTTTATAGAATGCAAATTTATTTACAAATCTCGTGGTGACATTTTTTACTGCATACTACCACTATCATGATTTCCAGTCCATGACGATCTTTTTCAGGTGTCTTCGCAGTGACTTTTCATTTTTTTTTTGTAAATCTGACTTATTAAAATCTATCTAAAGTTGTAAAATATACACTTTGGGTGTACAAAATTCTGTAAATAGGATCCAAATACAGCTACACTGTATACCCAGATTTTCATTTTATGGTCGAGCTTTCGTTTTAAATGACTTGATATTTTCGAAAGATATAATTAAAATAATTTGTTAAATGATGTAATTATGGAATTTTAATTGTTGATCACCCGCAAATCTTTTTTTTTAATTTGAGATTCAATTTAATAAAGCTTTGTACTCAGTATTTAATTTTCTTGGCTTTCGTTATTTTTTTCGGGCTTGATTTATTTTTTGAAAAAATCTTCTTTTGTTAGCTCGAAAAAATCGAAAACAATTATTTTGTATTATTTGTTTTGAAGAATTCGTGCCAGAATCAAAGATTAAAAAAATTAATAACAACATAATTAAAAAATAATTCTAAATTGTTTGTGCGATTTCCTAAGACACTCTTTCTATGTGAAAGAAAAATTGAGAATATTTATAGCCATCATAATTGCCTTCAATTGAGCAGTTAGAATAATCTAAGTCACACTTTATCTGCTCTGAGATATGCAATGGTTTATGTTTGAGTCAATTGAAAACTATTTTTACACCGAAAACAAATTTTTTTCTTAGAATATCCTACTACTATATCGAACTTTTATAGAAAAAACGACAACGTTGGAACCTCTAAGGGAAGCAGTACTTTCAGGAGATGTACTGACTTAGACCACTTCCATTCTTCTCAAAATTGAAAAAATTCCACAAAAAAAAATAATTTTTTCGCGAAAGTAATATTACCTTAAAATGAAAGAAAACACAAAATATTTTATTTCTATATATATATATATATATATATATACATAAATAAAATATTTTGTGTTTTCTTTCATTTTCATATATATATATATATATATATATATATATATATATATTTACAGGTTGTTCGTCTAGAAACTTTATATTGAAATTATTATTTACTTTTCAAATTTCACTTTATATGTTATTCAAACTGACTAAATCACTTAATGTGGGCATAATATATAAAAATGTTTCTTTGCATCACCACAAATCAATGTCAGTGTGACTTAGACTACTTCCAAACACACTAACACTAAAGACAATTTTGGTGTGCATAAAATGAGAAATATAATTTTTTATAAATGTCAAAAATAAAAGATCTGAGCAAAGTAAAGAGAAAAATTGGCATATATCATTTTTGGCATTTTTGACATAGACCATTCATCATAGATATCATTCATATTATATTTTCAAAACGAAAGTACACATATTTAAAGTATATTCGACGAAAATTGGAATATTAGTAGAAATGGGATTATAATAGACAATATGGTTCTGACAGCGGATTCTGATAGAGGGGGTAAAAAAATATACTTATAACGGCGTTTTTGGTTTCATTTTAGAGAGGGGTCAATATTTCTCCCATTTTGCACATTCTTGTGATGAATCGGCATATAAAACGTTGCGATCCTTACACTTTAAGTATAGGATGAGTTCAACAATATTACTTAAAACACTACGAGGAAAATTTTTGTAGAATATTTTAACCCTCTAGCTTCTCAATATTAGGATCATTTTGGTCCCTTTTGTGCAAACGAGTAACAAACACCCGTAAAACAGGGCTTTAACGGTTCAAAAGTGTTCTACAAAAATGTTTGCATTAAATTTCTGCTATAAGTCTCTGAATAGACCAAAACCCAACTAAAATGGCAGAAATAAGTCAAAACTTATAATTAATTTCGTATTTTTTAATTTTAGGGTGGTGGTGTGAATGGAAAAAATTCTACGTCAAATTTCACTACAAGTCACCGAACTAAAGAAAGCTGTAGATGTACTACACCTATTTCAATTGCAATTCAAAAGACATCACTTGAAATTCAAAAGACACCAGTTGAAAGTAACAAACACCCGTAAAACAGGGCTTTAACGGTTCAAAAGTGTTCTACAAAAATGTTTGCATTAAATTTCTGCTATAAGTCTCTGAATAGACCAAAACCCAACTAAAATGGCAGAAATAAGTCAAAACTTATAATTAATTTCGTATTTTTTCCGAATGGGTGCTAAACTGTCCCACACAAAACTTAATTTTAGGGTGGTGGTGTGAATGGAAAAAATTCTACGTCAAATTTCACTATAAGTCACCGAACTAAAGAAAGCTGTAGATGTACTACACCTATTTCAATTGTAATTCAAAAGACATCACTTGAAATTCAAAAGACACCAGTTGAAATTCAAAAATTCCATTTGCAATTCAAAAAATATCACTTGAAATTCAAAAATTCCATTTGAAATTCAAAAAATGTCAATTGAAATTCAAAAGACATCATTTGAAATTCAAAACTCTTCATTTGTAATTCAAAACTCGTCATTTGCAATTCAAAACTCGTCTTTTGAATTGTTTAATAAATTATGTTCGCACTATTGCAAGTCATATAAAGGCGATATGGATATCAAACGTAGGAGAAGAATATCTGTTAAAAATACTTTAAATTTCATGGCTCTATCATTATTAGTTTAGCATTACCAATCATTTAAAAATTTCCCCCATAGTTTATTTAGTTATGCATGTTTTACTTTTTAAGGGGGAAAATTTGAAATGGTCATTAATTCTAAAATAATACAGATACAGACATAAAATTCAGAGTGTTTTTAACAGATATTCTTGTTTTTCATGTGATACCCGTGACGTATTTGTATGCCTCGTAAAAGTATGAAAATAAATTATTAAAGCAACTATATCCTTTGGAAATAAAAATGCCTGTAAAAAGGAGAAAAGATCACCAAATGAAAACAGTTTTTCTACGTGCAACCTGTGGTTTCATGTGTGTATGGCTCCAAAAAATATTTTCGCACGGTGTTATCTATAAAACATTAATATCGTTTTTGAATTTAGAAAACCAAAATAAATAGGAAAATGATATATTCATACATATAGCTAAGACGAAATGTTTGTAACCAGTATTATCATTCTTAGAGTTGAATCAGGGTTTCAACAAAAATTCAAACATTGATTTTTTTGGCGATGAAAGCTACAATCCGTCAACATAGGATAGCCTGACATAAAAATGTATACTTCTTTATCCTTCTCTGCCAAAGCACGATAGCATCTAAACGAAAGGAGCTAGGAGCCCGAATTTTCCATAAATGTGTCTTATAGTCAGGATTGCAACTGGGCGAAATCGGTCAAAAGGGAAAAAAATTTCCCTAACAGGTACTGAAAATTCGCCTAATAACAGAGTATTTAAGCACGTTTTTCCAAAATGTCTGCTTAAATTTACTTGATATATGCGCATTCCCCTTATAGCAGAAATGAGCACCATAAAGTGGTTCATATTCGTTGGGGTGAAATGGGGCAAAAAGGGATAAAAATGGTACCTATCAAACGACAACACATTCCTGTAATTGAATAGACACATAGTGTAAAAATATTAGTTGACTTGAAGTATTATTTCGATATATAGTATAAACATATTATATACAAATAATTAAAATTTTACATTTGTTTATAAATTTAAAACAGATGTGCGTTGCGTCTGTTCCACTTCTCAAAGCACTTTAGGTCAAATCTGCAAATGTAAATATCTGACAATTAAACAGTCTATACTTCAAGGTGTACGATGTGTGTGCTTAGACATGAAAGGTGATTTATTAATTAGGACATTAACAATAACGACACAGACACCGACACCTACACAAAGACCAGCAGCGTCACCAACAACACAACATCATACAAACGTGCCATTTAAAAAGATTACGAAAATAAAATATATATTTTTAAGGGTATTCAATTAAAAATATTATTAAATATAACTACAATGACGTGACATTTTTCGCAAAAGAGGAGGTGAAAAAGTTTTCGATACCAAGATGGTATTAATCTGAAGTCGTGTTTCAAATATACCATCTTTAACGAAGCTTTCTCTTCACAAAAATGCGTATTTCTAGAGACAACCTTTGCAGGCGTTCCAGTAGACATGACAAAACCCTCTTTCCGCTGCTTGATGGCAGTGTGTACTGCGCTGTTACACTTTTCAAATTAATTTAGGTCAAATCTGCAAATGTAAATATCTAACAATTAAACAGTCTATATTTCAAGGTAAAAGTGTGTGCTTAGGCATGGAAGGTGATTGATAAATTAGGATATTAATAATAGCGACACCAACAATAGAGCAACATCCAATTGTGTCCTTTAAAAATATTACGAAAATAAATTATATAGTTTTCAGAATATCCAATTAGGAATATTTTTAAATTAAACTCCAAGGACGTGTTATTTTTCAGAAAGAGGAGGTGAAAACGTATTGAATACCAATATAATTTTAATTTGAAGTCGCGTTCCAAATATACCATCTTTAGCGAAGCTTTTTCTTCGGAAAACGCCCAAGAGTTTAAGTCCCGCAAGTCGGCCTGTACGATTAGACTTACTAGTTTAATCTGTTTTGTTTTTTATTAGATTATTTCTGTTGCAACTACTTACCCTTATTAATCGGTAATCTTATCGGGTTCAGAGAACCCACACGTGACTATTGAGAAGCTAATAAAAAAAATAATTTTCCAAAACCTATATTTTTTTGAATTTTTCAATGTTTTTATAACTTGCATTTATGAACTAACGAAAAAATGTTCATTCTGATGATTTTTCACTGACATTCTGGTTGAATGTCATAAAAAGAGACCTAAGAACACTACCTCGAAATTTCAGAAAAATTGATTAATGTAATAATTTCGAAAATCAAAATAAAATAATTAAAATTGTACACCACTTTAACGTTTTAAAAGTAATTGAAATTACCTTCAAGACAAAGTAAAACACATTCAAATCGGTCAATTATTTCAGAAGTTACAGGCGATTGAATGACCATAATTTTTTGAAAAATTAGTATTTATACACTCCACGAGAGTCTTACGATTATGAGTTTTTGTGCATTTGTTTGTAACACCCAAAAGGAAGTAAGATAGACCCATTGTTAATTATGTGGATCGACTTAGAATCACTTTTTGAGTCGATTTAGCAATGTCCGTCTGTCTGTCCGTCCGTCCATCTATTCTTGTAATCAAAGTACAGGTCGCAATTGTAGTCAGAACCAAATGAAACTTTGCACAACTTTTTTCGGGATAAGGACGAACGCTTTTAATTTGAAGAAAATCGGTTCAGATTTAGATATAGCCCCCATTCGAATTTCACTCCCAATTTGAAACATCTTACATTTCAACTAGAAATACATGTGGTGAAAATGTGTTATATCGGTTCAGATTTATATATAGCTCCCATACAAATTTCGCTCCTAATTTGAGTATCTTCGATCTAGGAACAACATATTTTATCAGATTGTCTTCAAATTTGGCAAAACATCTTATATTTAAACTAGAAACACCTGTAGTGAAAATAGGTCAGATCGGTTAAGATTTATATATAACTCCCATTCAAATTTCGCCACCGATTTCACATTTTATGCTCTAAATATCACATATTTTAACAGATTTTCTTCAAAATTGGCAAAACATCTTAAATTTCAACTAGAAACACCTGTGATGAAAATGTGTTAAATCGGTTCGGATTTATATATAGCTCCCATACAAATTTTGCTCCCAATTTAACTTTTTTCCGCTCTAGAAACCAAATATTTTATCAGATTGTCTTAAAATTTGGCAAAACATCTTATAATGGGTGATTTTTTAGCTATTTTTGGCAACACTGGTTTAAACAGCTGACGCACGTTTCGTCTTTTGTTTCACTGTCAAACATCTTCAGTTTGGTCTATAATTTAACCATGAATCGTCCTACAAACGAACAACGCTTGCAAATTATTGAATTTTATTATCAAAATGCGTGCTCTGTTAAGAAAGTTCATCGCGCGCTTCCATTATATGGTATGTTTAATCGACTCGCTGAAGCGGCTATTCAGGCTATTGTGACTAAATTTCGCACCAAATTTACATTGTTGGACATTAAACCACCAACACGCTTACGTAGAGTGCGAACTGAAGAAAATATCGCAGCTGTATCGGCCAGTGTTAATGATGACCATCAATTATCGATTCGTCGCCGTTCGCAGCAATTGGGCCTCTGTTACTCAAAAACGTGGAAATGCCAAAATTGGACTAAGCGGAGGCGCAGTCAAGGTCAACATTTGCATGAAATAATCTTCAAACATTAAATTATATGGACCGTACTATCGATTCCAATAAAGATTTCATGCATTTTTCTGAATTTTATGTGTTTTTATACCCTCCACCTACAGGATGGGGGTATACTAACTTTGTCATTCCGTTTGTAACACCTTGAAATATTGACCTGAGACCCTATAAAGTATATATATTCTTGATCGTCATAAAATTCTAAGACGATCTAGCCATGTCCGTCCGTCCGTCCGTCTGTTGAAAGCACGCTAGCATCTAAACGAAAGGAGCTAGGACGTCCAAATTTTCCATAAATGCGTCTTATAGTCGTAGATCGGTTGGGATTGAAATGGGGCGAAATCGGCCCAAAGGGAAAAATTTTTCCCTCACAAGGACTAAAAATACCCATAATAATCACTACTATTTTAGCGTATTTAAGCATGTTTTTTGAATATGTCTGTTTATATTTGCTTGATATTTGGTATGCGTATTACCCTTATAGCAAAAAACTGCGCCATAAAGTGATTCTTATTTGTAGGGGGTGAAATGGGGCAAAAAAGGGATAAAAATGGTACACATTAAACGACAACAGCTAGAAACACGAAATTCGGCGTGTACATTCCTCTAAATGAGTAGATACATGATATAAAAGTATTTTTTTCAAATTCGTACTTTTAAGGGGTAAAATGGGAAAAGAGGGATTAAAATGGTACCAACATAACGGCTGTACCTAGAATAATGAAATTCGGTGTATACATTCCTCTGATTGCATAGACAAGTAAAATACACGGATTTTTTAAAATTCGTACTTTTTGGGGTTAATATGAAAAAAGGGGATAAAAATAGTACCAATCAAATAACCGCAGCTAGAGTGATGAAATTCGGAATATACATTCCTCTGACTGTGTACACACGGAAAATAAACGGATTTTTTGACATTCGTACTTTTTGGGGACAAAATAGAAAAAGGGGATAAAAATAGTACCAACCAAATGATCGCAGCTAGAGTCATGAAATTCGGAGTATACATTCCTTTGACTACGTAGACATGAAAAATAAAAGGTTTTTTCCAAATTCGTACTTTCAAGGGATACAATGGGTACGGAGGGATAAAAATGGTACCAACCAAACGGCTACACCTGGAATAATGAAATGCGGTGTATGCATTCCTCTGATTGCGTAGACACTTAAAATAGACAGGTTTTTCAAAATTCGTACTTTTTGGGGTTAAAATGAAAAAAGGGGATAAAAATAGTACCAATTAAATGACCGCAGCTAGAGTCATGAAATTCTGAGTATACATTCCTCTGACTGCGTTGACACTGAAAATAGACGAATTTTTCGAAATTCGTACATTTTGGGGTTAAAATTGAAAAAGGGGATACAAATAGTACCAACCAAATGACCGCAGCTATAGTCATGCAATTCGGAGTATACATTCCTCTGATTGAGTAGGAATCGGAAAATAAACGAATTTTTCGAAATTCATACTTTCAAGGGATAAAAATAGTACCAACTAAATGACTACAGCTAGAATGATGAAATTCTAATTGCGTAGAAACGTCGAGGGGGTAAAAATGGTACCAACCACATGGTCGCAGGTGGAATTATGGAATTCGGTGTATACAATCCTCTGCCAGCATAGACACGCAAAATAAAAAGTTTTTTTCCAAATTTGTACCTTTTCTATTATGGCAAAAATTGGTTGAATCATGAAGTTAGGTTATTTTGCACTATGTTCGTCTGATAATGGATTTTTTGGTACTTTTGGAATTAAAATAGAATGGAAATACAACCAACTGTAGCACCCACTATCTACCAATATTTATGGTATTTAAGCTTTTTGAAAATATAAATATAAGAATATTTATTTTTTGATTTGAAATAAATAATGGTTTGAAATAATTAAAATATTATATTTATTTATAAAATTATTTTTTCAATATTTGTATTTGTTTTGGTTTGCCTATATTAAAAAAATTATATTTTCTTGTAATATTACTGCACTTCTACGGAAACCGACAAACTGTGTGGAATGCAATCCATGGTGGAGGGTATATAAAGTTCGGCCCGGCCGAACTTAACGCCGTTTTTACTTGTTTTTAACTTTCCTATAGCTTTTAAAAAATCACCCTTTAAATCCCTCTAATTGCGTAGACACGTAAAATAGAGGGATTTTTCAAAAATTCAAACTTTTGAGCGATAAAATTTGAAAAGAGGGATATAAATGGTGCCTACCAAACCGCTGAAATTGAAATCATGAAATTCGGTGTGTGTATAATGAAATTCGTTTCGTTTCATTTCTTTGACTGCGTAGACGCGAAAAATAAAGAGATCTATCGATATTCGTACCTTTATGTTCTAAATGGTATTAAATTAGGCACCAAACAATCAGCTAAAGCTAGAATTATAATATTCAGTATTTGCACTCGTCTGACTGCGTAGACGCGTAAAATAAGAGGTACGAATTTTTTTAAATTCGTACTTTTAGCGTCAAAATGGAGAAAGGAGTGAAACTGGTACCAATAAAACGGCTGTAGCTAAAATCATGAAATTAGGTGTGTACATTCCACTCTGAAATATATCTTGAATATTACAACTTTTCCTATACAAATGGTACAGAAATGGCAAATGGGGAAAATCGAGCTTGAGAGAAATTGTTTCTACCTAATAATATTTAGGGCACATTTTCTGACTAATAACACTGTCCAACTGGATTTTTGGAACAGAATAGCGACCCCATAATTCTGAAAGGGCTCGTTGAGTAGATCATTTTTGTAGAATAAAGTTATAGTCCAGCTGTCTGAGTTTCGGGTCAAAGTTTTCATTTTTTGGTCGAAGGGAGACTTATAGTAAGCAAAAAAAGTTAATGTCTGAGCGAATTCTTATTATCAGGGCTATATAGTGGAATTTCACGGGGATCATTTTTGTGGAATGTCTTAACCCTCTAAGTCTCCTCCTTATGGGTCAATTTGACCCTTTTTTGAGAAAATCAAGAAAAGTCCTTTCAAATAGGTCATTTAAGGATTAAAATATTCTAGGAAAATGCTTGCCGGGAAATCTCAGTGTGGGTGTCCGAAGACACCAAAGTTGTAAATAATGATCTTTCCGCTTAAATAGCAAAATTACACGCCATTTTATACAACAAAATTTCTGGGGTTAAAAATGGTCCATGTTTTTTTGGAAAGTTGATCTTTTTCGACAAAAAATGTGGGTATTTCGGTAGAGCACGGTAAACAAAAACAAGTAAAAACGGCGTTAAGTTCGGCCGGGCCGAACTTTATATACCCTCCACCATGGATTGCATTCCACAGAGGTTGTTCGTTTTCGTAGAAGATATATATATATAGATAAATATAATATTTTAATTATTTCAAACAATTATTTTTTTTCAAATCAAAAAATAAATATTCTTATTTTTATATTTTCAAAAAGCTTAAATACCATAGATATAGGTATTATATTTTAATTCTAAAAGTACAAATTTTGAAAATCCATTATCAGACGTACATAGTGCAAAAAACCTATCTTCATGATTCAACCAATTTTTGCATTAAAAAAAAAGGTACAAATTTGGAAAAAACTTTTTATTTTGCGTGTCTATGTAGGCTGAGGAATGTATGAGGAATTTATCCCTCTATTCCCATTTTAGTCTTTAAAAGTACGAATTTGAAAAAAATACTTTTACATTATGTATCTGCTCAATTAGAGGAATGTACACACCGAATTTCGTGTTTCTAGCTGTTGTCGTTTAATGTGTACCATTTTTATCCCTTTTTTGCCCCATTTCACCCCCTACAAATAAGAATCACTTTATGGTGCCCGTTTTTGCTATAAGGGGAATACGCATACCAAATATCAAGCAAATATAAACAGACATATTCAAAAAACATGCTTAAATACGCTAAAATAGTAGGGATTATTATGGGTATTTTTAGTCCTTGTGAGGGAAAAATTTTTCCCTTTGGGCCGATTTCGCCCCATTTCAATCCCAAACGATCTACGACTATAAGACGCATTTATGGAAAATTTGGACGTCCAAGTTCCTTTCGTTTAGATGCTAGCGTACTTTCAACAGACGGACAGACGGACAGACGGACGGACGGACGGACGGACATGGCTAGATCGTCTTAGAATTTTATGACGATCAAGAATATATATACTTTATAGGGTCTCAGGTCGATATTTTAAGGTGTTACAAACGGAATGACAAAATTAGTATACCCCCATCCTGGAGGTGGAGGGTATAAATACAAATTGGATATTTTTGCAAAATTTTCGTTTTCGCGGGAGATATAGCTAAACTGATTTTGTATGCATTACATTTTTGTTTTGTAATTTTCTCGCGATCTATCCAACGGATCCGGCAAATGTTTTACATGTGTATTAAGAACTTTTGTTGGACAGTTTAATTATATAAACATTTATGTATAGTAGAGGCCTGTTAATATTATAATAATGAAGAATCTTTCCTAATATGGAAGTACACTTCTGTGTAGTGTCGACAGCCTCTAATCTACCGGCAATTCTGTGGAATACACTCGTGGTGGAGGGTATATAAGATTCGGCCCTTTTTACTTGTTTTCTGTTAAATTGGTCATAACTCGTGAAAAAAAATTCTATTGTTTTCCAAAAATATGTCCATAATAGTTTTATGGGAAGATACAATCGCAGCAATCGAGGTCAAAAAAATAGCATTGCTCAAATATTTTTAAAGTACATGCTATAACTTAAAGTTCCATCCACTGTGCTATGCTTACGCATCGGAATTAAATACATACATACATATAAATCATACGTCGCGCATATTCTAACCTTTAACGAAAAAATTACACAATGAAAGATTGACAGAAGGACAAAAGTGGGAGAAAACATTTTCATTTCATTTCATTTGCCACGGCTGTCGTTAATTGAATGCAATGCGTCACATTCTGCCATCCACAACATACGAAATTAATGGGCAACGCTATAAACGACGTCCAATTTGGTTATTAGATTTTTATTGTTAAATAAGATGAAATGATGAAACTTTTGCTCCGCTACCAGCAGCACAGCACAGCACCTTCATGCTGATGATTTTTACGCAGCATCAGCAACAGCACCACCACTTAAAGGAGACGAAATGTTGCACAATCTTTAGTTGAGTTCAGAAGTTTGCCATCTTATGGCACACATACAGACACACGCAGACACATGCGCGGGCACACCATGCGAGGACGACGTTAACTTAACACTTATCTACAAGTAGAACACACCTTCTAGCTGTAATGGGTTCCTTTGACGATCGCCCTCCATGTGCGTCAAGTTGTCCTGGCCACTTGCACAATGTTGCCACTGCCGGTGCGGAACAGTGGCTACGATAAAACAGATGGGGATTTTTCGGAACTATTTAATCAAATATTCGCAGTATGAAACAAAAAATAAATAAGTATTTTTTATTATCCGTTTGTAACACCTTGAAATATCGACCTGAGACCCTATAAAGTATATATATTCTTGATCGTCATAAAATTCTAAGACGATCTAGCCATGCCCGTCCGTCCATCTGTCCGTCTGTTGAAAGCACGCTAGCATCTAAACTAAAGGAGCTAGAACGTTCAAATTTTCCATAAATGCGTCTTATAGTCGTAGATCGGTTGGGATTGAAATGGGGCGATATCGGTCCAAAGGGAAAATTTTTTCCCTCACAAGGACTAAAAATACCCATAATAATCCGTAATATTTTAGCGTATTTAAGCATGTTTTTGAAAATGTCTGTTTATATTTGCTTGATATTTGGTATGCGCCCTTATAGCAAAAATGCGCACCATAAAGTGATTCTTTTTTGTAGGGGGTGAAATGGGGCAAAAAAGGGATAAAATGGTACATATTAAACGACAACAGCTAGAAACACAAAATTCGGTGTGTACATTCCTCTAAATGAGTAGATACATAATATAAAAGTATTTTTTCCAAATTCGTACTTTTAAGGGGTAAAATGGGAATAGAGGGATAAAAATTGTACCAACAAAACGGCTGTACCTAGAATAATGAAATTCGGTGTATACATTCCTCTGATTGTATAGACAAGTAAAATACACGGATTTTTCAAAATTCGTACTTTTTGGGGTTAAAATAAAAAAAGGGTTAAAAATAGTACCAATCAAATGACCGCAGCTAGAGTCATGAAATTCGGAGTATACATTCCTCTGACTGTGTAGACATGGAAAATAAACTGATTTTTCAAAATTCGTACTTTTTGGGTCCAAAATAGAAATAGGGGATAAAAATAGTACCAACCAAATGACCGCAGCTAGAGTCATGAAATTACATGAGAAATAAAAGGTTTTTTGCAAATTCGTACTTTCAAGGGATACAATGGGTACGGAGGGATGGAATAATGAAATTCGGTGTATACATTCCTCTGATTGCGTAGATACTTAAAATAAACAGATTTTTCGAAATTCGTATTTTTTGGGGTTAAAATGAAAAAGGGGATAACAATAGGACCAA
This sequence comes from Polietes domitor, assembly GCA_947397865.1. NCBI lineage: Eukaryota > Metazoa > Arthropoda > Insecta > Diptera > Muscidae > Polietes > Polietes domitor. The sequence goes on from OX377620.1 coordinate 99,319,812, forward strand.
TAAAATCACCGCAGCTAGAGTCATGCAATTCGGAGTATACATTCCTCTTACTGCTTAGACACGGAAAATAAACGGATTTTTGGAAGTTTTAACTTTCAAGGGATGGTACAGAGGGATAAAAATAGTACCAACTAAACGACTACAGCTAAAATGATGAAATTCTAAATGCGTAGAAACGTCAAAAACGTCAATTCTAATTGCGGAATTAAAATAGAATGGAAATACAACAAACTATAGCACCCACTATCTACCAATATTTATTGTATTTAGGCTTTTTGAAAATATAAATATAAGAATATTTATTTTTTAATTTGAAATAAATAATGGTTTGAAATAATAAAAATATTATATTTATTTATAAAATTATTTTTTTAATATTTGTATATGTTTTGGTTTGGCTATATTAAAAAAAAATTATATTTTCCTGTAATATTACTGCACTTCTACGAAAACCGACAACCTCTGTGAAATTCAATCCATGGTGGAGGGTATATAAAGTTCGGCCCGGCCGAACTTGTTGTTTTACTTGTTTGTGTTAATTGAGACATATTCAACACAAAAAAATATTTATATTTTTTTTTTCTCGAATTCCAAGTTATTATATTAATATTTGAAATCTCATTTTGTTCAATTAAAGGTCCTAATATTTCACAACTGGACGATTTACGCTCGAACAAAATTGGGAAATATTAAAATCTTACTTCCAAAGTAGTGAGTCTTTAAGAAATTTACGTGGCAAATTTTCGAGAAGAGATCGGCCTACAGTTCAGCCTTCATAAAGCTCATTTTCATCTCAGTGGCTATGTCAATAAACAAAATTGCCGCATATGGTGTTCAGAGAACCCACAAGTGACTATTGGAAAGCCAATGCATCCACAACGAGTCACTGTTTAGTGTGGCCTGTACTGAAAAATTGGGTTGATCGGATGAGGTACTGTCGAGCCAGTCGTGGTAGTTCAACCTTTGCAATATAACCAGAAATTTGAAAAAATAATAAATACTTTCTTCATAGCAGATTCTAATGTAAAGTTTTAAATGATCCACCCTTATTACACATTTTATTTTAATCGGTTTTTCATTTTATCTCTGGTCAGTACTCTTCAAAAATATCAACCGCAGTAGTTATTACTACGTGTAGTGTTTCGAACCACTGTGCAATGGTAGTGATGATGATGCTCGTCTGGTGGTTCTAGTGCTCGTGCTGGTGGCTGTTGGCCGTATGGTTTGCTATAATTTTAAAGTTTCCATCATTACATTGATTTAATAAGTTCAGTATACGAGTGGGTACTCTGGCTGATGGAATATCTATAAGATGCATAAAATGTTAAAATGTAGATGAAACCCTCAACTGGAACCAGTAGAAGAAAGAACCCGGGAGCGGCAAATGCCAGTGTAAGTGGAAGGGCCGGTGTGAATATGGAACAAGGAATTGTATGAATATGTAGTTTCAAGCTCATCAACACCCGAAACGATGACAGCATGTGACCGGGCATGAAAAACCGCTTCTACACGTTCTAGTTACACTATTTCAATTTGAAATGGTCTAAAATAGATTTTGTCTTAATGTTATAAGGGTCCGCCAAATAACTTTTTATACCCTACACCACTTCGTGGTCTAGGGTATTAAAGAGTGATTTTTTTGAGGTTAGGATTTTCATGCATTAGTATTTGACAGATCACGTGGGATTTCAGACATGGTGTCAAAGAGAAAGATGCTCAGTATGCTTTGACATTTCATCATGAATCGTCTTACAAACGAACAACGCTTGCAAATTATTGAATTTTATTATCAAAATGCGTGCTCTGTTAAGAAAGTTCATTGCGCGCTTCCATTTTATGGTCAGTTTAATCGACCCACTGAAGCGGCTATTCGGGCTATTGTGACTAAATTTCGCACCAAATTTACATTGTTGGACATTAAACCACCAACACGCTTACGTAGAGTGCGAACTGAAGAAAATATCGCAGCTGTATCGGCCAGTGTTAATGATGACCACCAATTTTCGATTCGTCGCCGTTCGCACCAATTGGATCTCTGTTACTCAAAAACGTGGAAATGCCAAAATTGGACTAAGCGGATGGACCACCTAAGACGCAGCCGCGGTCAACATTTAAATGAAATTATCTTCAAAAAGTAAATGTCATGGACCAATCTAACGTTTCAAATAAAGAACCGATGAGATTTTGCAAATTTTATGCGTTTTTTTTTAAAAAAAAGTTATCAAGCTCTTAAAAAATCACCCTTTATAAGTTAGTTTCGCGCCAAATGTTTGTAACACCAAGAAATAATTGAGCTAGACCCACCTTTAAGTATACCGATCGGCTTAGAATCACCAGCTGAGTCGATTTAACAATGTCTGTCTGTCCGTCTGTCCGTCTGCTGTCCATCTAAGCTTGTTCGCACTCTACAGGTCGCAATTGTTGTCCGATTGTCATGAAACTTGGCAGAATTTATTTTTTCTGGCCAAGGACCATCGGTATTGAATTTGGAGGAAATCGGTTCAGATATAGATATAGCCCCCATACAAATGTCGCGCCCGATTTGACATTTTCCGCTCTATAAACGACATATTGTATCCGATTTTCTTTAAATTTGGCAGAACATCTTATAATCCAACTAGAAAGACCTATGCAAAAATTGGGTAAGATCGGTTCAGATTTAGATATAGCCCCCATACAAATGTCGCTCCCGATTTGACATTTTCCGCTCTAGAAACGACATATTGTACCCGATTTCTTTAAATTTGGCAGAACATCTTATAATCAAACTAGAAACACGTACGCAAAAATTGGGTAAGATCGGTTCAGATTTAGATATAGCCCCCATACAAATGTCGCGCCCGATTTGACATTTTCCGCTCTAGAAACGACATATTGTACCCGATTTCTTTAAATTTGGCAGAACATCTTATAATCAAACTAGAAACACCTATGCAAAAATTGGGTAAGATCGGTTCAGATTTAGATATAGCCCCCATACAAATGTCGCTCCCGATTTGACGTTTTCCGCTCTAAAATCCACATAGTGTACCCGTTTTTCTTTAAAATTGGTACAACATCTTAGAATCCAACTAAAAAACCTATGGTGAAAGTGAGTAAGATCGGTTCAGATTTAGATATAGCCCTCATACAAATGTTGCTCCCGAATGTTTAACCGATTTTGGCCAAATTTTACATATTATATTTCACCCATAAACAGACATGGTGAAAGCGGGTCACATCGTTCCAGGTTTCAATATACCCCCGTACAAATGTACTTTCCGATTTAAAATTGTTTGTCAAACACATACATTTACAGGATGCAAAAATCCTTCCCGATTTCAATTTTTTACCGAATTGAATTGCAATGAGAATTGTTTGGGTGATGCCCATATGTCCATACTTTGGTATGACTTTGGTTAACTACTGTATAATTTGTATTTGTCTGTCGGACAATTGGATCAATTACCATATTATTTACCATATTCGTTAAATTTGACTAAAGTTGAATTTATAGCATATAAATTATATGAATATAATTTATATAATTTGTATGAACTACATAAAATTGCTCCCATGAAATACATGGGTTTAGTAATCAAAGCGAGGTATATACGCAGGGAGTGGTGTAGGGTATTATATAGTCGGCCCTGCCCGACTTTAGCCTTTCCTTACTTGTTTTTTTTGGAAAATGCTATAAAAAAACAACTGAATATTTTCTCAAATTTCTTTTTTTATTTGAAAGTACAATCCTTCCGGTTAATAATGGAAAATAATTTCATTCAAATGGCTGCCTCGGCACCCCACAACGGATGAATAGTTGAAAAAAACGTTAGATGGCGGACCCTATATTAAGAAAATGCAAATTAAGATGTATATTTCATTTCAATCATGGATAACACGAATGTAAATCGTAGGTGTGTTTTAAATAGCTCGACCGATTTTTCCAGCTATTGTATGATAAAATGTTAAGATTTGAAAATTAACAAATAAGGTTTTAGGATGCAAATAAGTTCTAAGAAAAAAGTATTCGAATAAAATCTTAAGCGGGCCCTAGACAATCCACGTTCAACTCCTGTCTTTATTACCACCGCACTGATCCACTGACAGGATCAAATTCCCTCGGCCAAAATTCAATAACTTTCAAGTAAAATTGAAATTAGACAGAGGCCCAAGGAATATTTTTAGATATTAACATTGAAAATCGGGCAATGGGATATACATATTTTAGAAATTAGTCAAAATTTGACTACTTTTCGTATCTTTAGATAATAAAAAAAATCATTTATTTATAATACATAGGAAAAAATATGTTTTTTCGCATTAAAGTTTTTGACCTGTTTCAGATTTTGAAATTTGAAAAAAACGTAATTTATTTTTTCGACTTTGTCCAACTGTTTATCTCACATTTTAAGCGATTTTACACTTAAATTTTATTTTATTAGAAATTGTGGTTTTTTAGTTTTATTATTGGCCAAACACCAAATAAAATTTGTTTGTAATAAATATTTTAAAAAATAGTCTTTTTGATATATGTATGAATTTTTGCTTTGAAAGCCATTGAAGAATAAAATACATATTTATAAAGATTGAAAACGGGAAACTCCGTTTTTGTAGGGTAACTTTTGCCTGCACGAAATTGTACCCTTTGAAGATAGGATACATTTAGTGAGAAAAGTCCGATCTTTTAAGTTCCAAAATGCAAACTACTCATTTTTTCTCATTAACTTTTGAAAACTAAAGTGCACAGCTAAAAAGATGAGTAAATTTCCTTTAACCACATGTTAATTTTATGCCAATCGTAGTGGTTTCCACATGATTTGAAAAAATTGAGTTACAAGAAAAACATTTCATATTCAACCAATATTCAAATTATTTGTATTTGATTGCTTTTAAAATTCTAAATAACCTAGTGAAGTTTGTGCAAATGTGTTACTCCAATTAGATGTTATACGCCTGTAAAAACAAAACTTCGAAAAATTTCAAACTTATATCGTCTATTTTTTCAAAAAACGACAAAATTATTTCATTTGTAAATTTTTCTTTTCTTCCTGAAAATGTCTTCTACATTTCGTGATGTGTTTAATGTCCTTGCAGAGTCATTTTGGTCAACGGACTTCCCCTCTACAAAAATTCCCAATTTTTGAATATAAAAAAAATATTTCCTAGAATTTTCAAATCGCAAAGTACTGATTAGAAAATGTTTATTATATTTTTTCCTCACCTTGGTAATTTGGGTATTATGTGTGACAGCCAAAATATTTCAATTTCATTTTTATATTCAAAGTACAGAATTTGAATGTAAAATCCATAGAATAACAGACGCTGGGTAATTCGGTAGGTCACATTATATTAATATAGTTGTACAGTACTTATGAGCAGAACGACGTGAGCAATATAGTACTTCGCTGAATTCTCTCTCAATTCGGATCTTTGGTACTATTTCAATAATCTCATTATCTATGACATTCTACGAGAGCACATTTATTTTGAGGCTTCTTTTTCACTTCCGTATCTGAGTACTTCCTTTTCTAAATTCAGACGTCGTCAACACAAGTTCTCAAGTAAAAAATTTGGGAGAACAGATTAGAAAAATTTAAGATAAAATCAAAGTTTAGTTACAACATCACGTTGTAATTTTATCATTACAAGACTGCACAATTTTCTTGAGCACAAAATACTATTATTGTGTAAGTTGCTGAAAGAGTGAATTGAGATAAATTATAAAGTTTAAATTTTTTAGAACCTTGCTTGGAAATTGTCTGAAAATCTAGGACAACGTCCTACGATTAGTTTGGAACTGGAATAAATCCAATTGCTGACATTTTGGAACATATTCCAAATAAAACCGAAATCTTCTTAAATATAGCCTTACGCCATTAAATATAGCCTTACCCCATTTTAAAACTTAAGATTTAATTTTACTTAGAAGTGAAAAAAAGATCAAGAAAAGTGAAAAAATACGCTTTTAAATTTCACTAATTTCAAATATTTGAAGTTTTTCTTTCATTAAAAAGCGTAAATGTTAACGTAATTTATAAAATTGAAAAAAATGTTTAAAATAGTGTAAAATCATCGTATATTCTTAGTCGTAAATTTATAGCAAAAATCATATATCGATATGGAGAAACCCATAACTATAAGATTGATAAAAAGAAACCGAAATTTAAAATTCTCGGCAATAAGAGTAAGCATCACATGCATACGTACAACAATATCATCCTATGTATATTAACAGCAGCTTCACTGTGACATCGTTGGACAATGCAGAGTCCTTGCAGGGTACGGCGAATTCAATGTAAATAAAAATTGGTTTTATGTTGTTTATTGTCTGTATGTTTTTTCTCTCATATTCTCGCCGAAGTACAGGAGAAAACAATTATTTTCTGATCACACTACAAAAAAATGAAAAAAAAAAAAAAATAAAATTTTCCATAACCTATTTTTTTGTGGATTTTTTATTGTTTTTATACCTTATGTTTATTAACTAATGAGAAAATTACAATTTTGATGATACCTACCATGAATGAGAAATATATAAGCCCATGTTTTGGACTAGGCCCCGAGTGTTGTTATAGGCCTCATTTCAAATGTCAGTCCGATTCATCCTATTACTACTGAATAATTTGTATTTTTCTGCCGGAAAATTGGATCAATTATTTATCATATTTGTTAAATATGACTAAAGATGAATTTATAGAATACTGTATAATTTATATGAACTACATAAAATTGTTCCCATGAAACAACAGGGTTTAGTAAAAAAGCGAGGTATATGCGCAGGGAGTGGTGTAGGGTATTATAGTCGGTCCCGCCCGACTTTAGCCTTTCCTTACTTGTTCACTGTAATTCTGGTTGATTTTGTTTAAAAAAGTCGAAAAAAGTTCGTAAAAAATAGAAGCCATCATTTCACCACTTTCAAACTCACACAGTCGCTTAAAATTAGACCTAAGCGCACTACTTTAAAATTTCAACAAAATGGATTAGTGTAATCATTTCAAAAATAAAAATAATTAAATTTGCAAAAACTTTAAAAAAACTAAATCTGCTTTAACACAACATATAAAACATATATTTTAAAGTAATTGAAATTACCTTCAAAACAAGATATAACACATTAAAATCGGTAAAGTATTTCAGGAATTACAGCAATTACAAAGTTACAGAATTACAAAGTAGTATTTTTATACCCTACACCACTTCGTGGTCCAGGGTATTATAAGTTAGTTTCGCGCCAAATGTTTGTAACACCAAGAAATAATCGAGCTAGACCCACCTTTAAGTATACCGATCGGCTTAGAATCACCCGCTGAGTCGATTTAACGATGTCTGTCTGCCGTCCGACTGTCCGTCTGTCCGTCTGCTGTCCATCTAAGCTTGTTCGCACTCTACAGGTCGCAATTGTTGTCCGATTGTCATGAAACTTGGCAGAAGTTATTTTTTCTGGCCAAGGACCATCGGTATTGAATTTGGAGGAAATCGGTTCAGATTTAGATATAGCCCCCATACAAATGTCGCTCCCTATTTCACTTTTTCCGCTTTAGAAACCACGTATTGTACCCGATTTTCTTCAAAATTGGCACAACATCTTATAATCCAACTATAAACACCTATGCAAAAATTGGGTAAGATCGGTTCAGATTTAGATATAGCCCCCATACAAATGACGCTCCCGATTTGACATTTTCCGCTGTAGAAACCACATATTGTACCCGATTTTCTTTAAATTTGGCAGAACATCTTATAATCCAACTAGAAACACGTATGCAAAAATTGGATAAGATCGGTTCAGATTTAGATATAGCTCCCATACAAATGTCGCTCCCGATTTAACATTTTCCGCTCTATAAACGACATATTGTACCCGATTTTCTTTACATTTTGCAGAACATCTTATAATCCAACTAGAAACACGTATGCAAAAATTGGGTAAGATCGGTTCAGATTTAGATATAGCCCCCATACAAATGTCGCTCCCGATTTGACATTTTCCGCTCTAGAAACGACATATTGTACCCGATTTTCTTTAAATTTGGCAGAACATCTTATAATCCAACTAGAAACACGTATGCAAAAATTGGGTAAGATCGGTTCAGATTTAGATATAGCCCCCATACAAATGTCGTTCCCTATTTCACTTTTTCCGCTTTAGAAACCACATATTCTACCCGATTTTCTTTAAAATTGGCACAACATCTTGTAATCCAACTAGAAACACCTATGCAAAAATTGGGTAAGATCGGTTCAGATTTAGATATAGCCCCATACAAATGTCGCTCCCGATTTGACATTTTCCGCTCTATAAACGACATATTGTACCTGATTTTCTTTAAATTTGGCAGAACATCTTATAATCCAACTAGAAACACGTATGCAAAAATTGGGTAAGATCGGTTCAGATTTAGATATAGCCCCCATATAAATGTCGCTCCCGATTTGACATTTTCCGCTCTAGAAACGACATATTGTACCCGATTTTCTTTTAAATTTAGCAGAACATCTTATAATCGAACTAGAAACACGTATGCAAAAATTGGGTAAGATCGGTTCAGATTCAGATATAGCCCCCATACAAATGTCGCTCCCGATTTGACATTTTCCGCTCTATAAACGACATATTGTACCCGATTTTCTTTAAATTTGGCACAACATTTTATAATCGAACTAAAAACACCTATGCTGATAGTGGGTGTGATGGGTTCAGATTTAGATATAGCCCCCATACAAATGTCGCTCCCGATTTGACTTTTTCCGCTCTAAAAGCCACATAGTGTACCCGTTTTTCTTTAAAATTGGCACAACATCTTATAATCCAACTAAAAAACTTATGGTGAAAGTGAGTAAGATCGGTTCAGATTTAGATTTAGACCTCATACAAATGTTGCTCCCGAATGTTTAACCGATTTTGGCCAAATTTTACATATTATATTTCACCAATAAACAGACATGGTGAAAGCGGATCACATCGTTCCAGGTTTGAATATACCCCAATACAAATGTCATTTCCGATTTAACATTTTTTGTCAAACACATACATTTACAGGATGCAAAAATCCTTTCCGATTTCAATTTTTTACCGAATTGAATTGCAATGAGAATTGTTTGGGTGATGCCCATATGTCCATACTTTGAAATGACTTTGGTATACTACTGCATAATTTGTATTTGTCTGTCGTACAATTGGATCAATTACCGCATTATTTACCATATTCGTTAAATTTGACTAAAGATGAATTTATAGCATATAAATTATATGAATATAATTTATATAATTCGTATGAACTACATAAAATTGCTCCCATGAAATACCTGGGTTTAGTAATCAAAGCGAGGTACATATAGGGAGTGGTGTAGGGTATTATATAGTCGTCCGACTTTAGCCTTTCCTTACTTGTTTCTACTGATAAATTGTTCATAACTTGTAAAAAAATCAAAAATTTTTGCAAAATTACGTATACAATATTTTTAGATTACATACACCAACTTTCAAAACAATCGCAGCTATCGAGGCCAAAACCCGTACCGCTTGACATGGAATGACTCATATGTAAAGGAGCTATGGGTAAATGTAGAAGTTGTCAACCTCTTTGCAGACGCAAGAGCTTTTTTAAACCACAATTTTTTTATTTTTTATAGAACACCTTTTCAATTAAAGTAACAGAATATTTTGTTTTAATTTAATGAAGAAAACAACGTCTCTATGCATGAATATAGAATGTATTACCCTTCTTGCAGAAGTACGGGAATTTCTATCATTTTTTACAAGAAGAGCCATATCTTCTACTTTTATACGTAGATAGGCGTTGTTTTGTTTGTTAAGAAACCAGCTATTATAAAATAATCATAAATATAATGTTATTTAATTTACAAAGGGCTTTTCGCTTTATTGATCTACAAATTTAGAAAATCATGATTTTTTAAAAATCCTTTAGCTTTTCCTTAATTGTTTTACTTCAAATATTAGTTCCAATTTCTTGCCCTATCAAAATCTATATTTGCTACATCCATTATTTCCTTTTGAAATGGTGTGATTATGCTCCCTCTCCCTCCCCATCGTCATCCTCACACCTATTGAATGTTCTGGTTTGATACTAGGTTCTCTGTCATAGATACTCAAGTCTACAACTATGGATGTACTTGGTCCTTGGAATATTTTCGAACATGCATATCCTTCTACAACACACAACTCTCCCATTTAGATGGCACAGTGTATGTATGTATGCGCCTTGGTGAGTGTCTGTGTGTGTTTGTTTTCCAAAAGAAGAAGATGTATGGATGTAACACTTTAGAAACAAATTTAATAAATGACTTTTAAAGCTTTAGGTGAATGATGTCAGATAATTTACAGTATGGATGGATGAAAAACGAACAAAGAATCGAGCAAAGATGATGATGATGACGACGACGACTAGGACGAGCGAGCAATGTATGTGTGTGTGTCGAAAGAGCCCGATAGGGAGGTGGAGAGTTAAGCAAAAAACAAATGTAAAAAATAAAGTAAAACAAAACAAAATTGCATAAATTTGTATGAGTATATGAGTATATACATATATGTATGTGTATATAAATATTTAATTTTGTTAAAGTGAAAATTAACAAGTATATAAAAAGCTAAGTTCGACAGGGCCGAATGTTATATACCATCCCTCGTCGAACCGCCACGGTACAGTCTTTTGACGATTAACGCACGTAGTTGATGAAGTATTTAAATTGAAAAATATGTATATTAATAACATGTTTAAACATTTTGTTTTGATTTGTATTTGCTTAGGCGCAGTAGAAAATTCCCAAAACATATTTGTGCAAAGAAACGCTGTATCAAATATTGTCTAATTTTGTTATTCTTTGGAATACTTTTATTGCGAGTCGTCTTCTCGTGTACATTTGCTCGATGTAGGTTTTTGACCTTTTTCTCTGTGCAAAAATAAACTCTGGCTATTTTTTGCTGACTATGGCAATTTAATTTTCCTGGAAGAAAAAAGCCCTGAAGAAAATCTAGGTAAATTGTATGAACGATTTGTGCACACGTTTGATATATTTTAGTTCTTAGATTGTACAATTATTCGGCCTCTTAAATTCATTCATGATAAATAGTTAGCTCGAAAATAGAAAAAAATGTAATATAAAGGGTGATTTTTTAAAAGCTATAACTTGGTGCGTAAGACTCTCAAATTCAGTAAATAAGTATAATAAAGAGATTTTTGGAAATTCTTACTTTTAAGAATTAAAATGTAATAAGTGTTAAAATGTCGTAAAGTTAAAATGTCATAAAAAACAAAAATTGTGAACATATAAAATCAAAAAAATAATCATCTTCAAGGTCAAAATCGCAAAAAACTTAAAAAAATCGATTTTTTACCTGTTCAGGTTAATGGTCAGTCCGACTACAGTATGAGTGTTATTATCGTTACAGCCTATAGGATTTGTTCGACGACGATGCGATTTTGACCTTGAAGATGAAGTTTTTTTTTTCTGATTTTATATGTTCACAATTTTTGTTCTTTATGACAAGAGCTACAACTTAGCCTCAGAGAGTAAATTAAAATTTCAAAGCCTGAGAAAACGATCACTTTTTTGCAAAAATAACACCGGGCCCCAAGTCTTTGGGCAAAACTGGGAGTCACGGGTCTTTTTTTTTTGGTTTTTTATCGCGTAGTGGTTCCCGTATATCCTCATATGTCCATGACTTAAAAATTACACACAGTTCTACCAAACGTCTGAAGGCAAAATCATGAAATTCAAAGTGTACACTTCTCTGACTATGTAGTCTTGCAACATAAAGTGATTTTCCAAATTTATACTTTTAGGGGCGAAAAGGTATAAAAATGGCATTAACACTGTTAGAATAATAAAATTCGGTGCAGTGGTCCAGAATCAAATTCCATCGACGAAAACTCAATAACTTTTATCAAAAGTTACTTTAAAGACCTTCCAAATATCAAGTCATAGTGGATTCTATGCACCAGTATAGAAGTTATGAAGGATTTAATATTACCTAGGATAGAGACAATTGTGTGGGAGGTACAAGAAGAGGCCTGACTAAAGCCTAATTATTTTGTAGGTTTAAAGTGATTATAAAAACGTTTTCAAATATCAAATTGCAAATGATTTTGACTACCCGTATGGGTGTTATATCGGTTTTTATTGTAACCAAAGTTTATGCCACTTTGTGTGGGAGTTACCAAAAGGGGTGTGGCAATTTCGCCCATATTCCATGCAAATGTAACCACTAAAAAGCATTGGTTAATATCAAATTTCACAGTATTCCTATCAACAGCTTTAAAGTTTTGCGTGATTTGTGTGGCAGGTACTGGAAGGGGCGTGGCAAATCCCTTCATATTTAGTACACTTAAAGTGATTATAAAAAATGTATCAAACACCAAAATATAGCTGATTCCAATTATCCGTGTGGGAGGTACCAGAAGGGGCAATTTCGCCCATCTTCGAACTTAAACTAAGTTTGGGGAAAATTCGAAGTTCAACGTTTGATTCGGTTCCTTAACTCCTTTCGAGAGTTATCGTGTACACCAGCCAGCCAGACGGACGGACGGACATGGCTCAAACATCTTAAAATGTCGTGAAACGGATTTGGAGTCTTAAGTCACTCCTTCAATGCGTTACACTCTGTAGAGTCTAACTATTGGGGGGTATTAAGGTCATTGTTAGGTAATTTTTTTTCTCTGGGCCACTTTCATGCCCAACCGATCTACAACCATTAGACACATTTATTGCAAATTTGAACATTCGAGATCATTTTGTTCGGAAGCTAGCGTGCTTTCAACAGACAAACAGACGGACATGGCTTAATCGTCTTAGCATTTTCCCAAGATACAGATTATACAGGGTTGTTCAACAAGAGGTGTTATTTTGAATCATCCGGTATTTCGGGTTTTGTCACGCTCCTCCAGTACGCAAAACTACTTAAAATTAAAGTTGTTATAACTCCTATACCAGAAATTAAATAAAAGATTTAGAGGGATAATTGGGACAAAAGTGGATACAAATGTTAAATGTGGAAACATGAAATTTGGAATGCACATCCCTCTAATTGCGTGCACATGTAAAATAGACATTTTTTTTCAAAATTCATACTTTTTAGGGATACATTTGGAAAATAGGTATACAAATGGTACAACACAAACTACTGAAGTTGAAATCATGAAATTCGGTGTATGCATTCATCTGATTGTGAAGGAAAATGATTTAGTCAAAATTGAAATGCGGTGTGTACATTTCTTTGACTGCGTAGACACGAAAAATAAAGAGATCTTTCGATATTCGTACCTTCAGCTAGCTAGAATCGTGATATTCAGTATTTGTACTCGTCAGACTGCGTAGACGCGGAAAATAAGAGGTACGATTTTTTTCTAAATTTGTACTTTTGGTGTCAAAATAGAAAAAGGAGTGAAACTAAGCAATCGGCTGTAGCTAAAATCATGAAATTAGGTGTGTATATTCCAACCTGAAACATATTGGTTCTTCAACATTATAATTTTTCCTCTCAAAATGGTACAGATATTTAGGCTGTAGCTGCAAATTGCAAATGGGGAAAAGCAGCCCCATTGCACATTTTTGTAGCTGCTTGCAGCTTAATGTTCGCTTTTCGACTACACTTGAAGTTTTATATTACAATTATAATAATGAAACATCACAATTTTCCTAATATGATAGTGCACTTCTATGTAATGTCGACAGCCTATAATTTGACGTTAATACTGCGGAATGCATAAGATTCGGTCGCGACGAACTTAAATCCTTTTTACTTGTTTCATTTCTATAAACCACATGTTTAAACGATTTGTTCAAATTTAGCAGAACAAGTTATGTTTGACCCATACAAACGGCCTTCCCGATTTGACATTTTAATAACCACATCTTCTTTATAAAACTATATAATTTTAAGATCTTAGTACACATTTTCAATACAAATTGCGTACTATTTATTCAATTCTTTTCTTAAAAAGAATTTTCTAAGCGAAATAAAGTCTCTTTATTAAATCCTCAGTTGGGCACACACCAAAGTATTAGATCAGATAAAAGAGGAGATCTTGACACTAAAACCAAAATATCGTTGGTAGTGTCACGGAATCAATAGGAATATCCTAGGGGAGATATTTCCATCTGAACTGATACTGGCCACTGGAAATCCCAACAAAATTAAAACATTATATACTCCTGCCTGAGACTAGGCAGGGGCACATAAACTCCTAGGCACATACAAATTTCTATGGGATTTATGGAGAACGTATAGTCACAATATATCTATCAAATTTAAACAAAACTTTTTATCTGCTTCACTAATCGTTTGCATCCATAAGTGTCGTTTTGTTTTGTACGACCAATTACTTCATCGAAATCAAAATTATATTTTACTCTGAAAATGTACTTTTAATTTCTAAAGTTTTTGCAAAGTCTTTTACACAAATCTATATGTATATTCTTATAAGAGACGCGCGTATACATTATCGTTCTTCATTTCCAACGAACATAAATATTTACTTAATATTTTCTTCTACATATTTTTTGCATTGCTCGTCTGGAGCTAAAGGCAAGAAAGAGCGTTCCACTTAAGGTGAAATTAACTTTGAATTTTGTTTAACCCAAACACGTATGATGCTGAACTGAAACAACAACAGCAACGTGTAGGGAAGTAAAAAGGGAAAATTATATCAGGACGTTTTTTGAATTTTTGTTGTTGGTGTTTTGCACAAGCGAAAGCTGGCCGCCTGAAATTGCCACACCTGATGCGGCGCAATGTTTAAATGTTAATATCCCGAGAAATTTATTCGTATCAAATGCCCAGGATGAAGATACCAAACTCTACGACTACACAAGTCTACATGTAAGTATGTATGTACACATACATATATGGGGTATTTCGTGATTGCATACAAATCGAATTGAAATAGTTTTCAGATTTGGTATTCAGGGGTTTTGTTATCCCTTTTTATTGACAAGAGCTGAATCGAATTGAAAAAAATCAAAGGAAAGGAAACAATTACAACCATTTTCTGGAACAACATTTCCGGTTGGCTTTCAGCTGGTCTACGGGATTAAGGTTAAGAGAGGTGACATTTGAAATCGGATTTGATTTTTTAACATTTTGTTGTGCCACAGAATCAAAACAAATGTAGGTAGCTTAGAAGGGATTAGAAATACACAATATGAGTGTGTGTGTGAGGGTTATCACTTGAATGTTAATATTTTTGCAAAATAAATTTTGAGAAATGTGTTAATACATCTTCACTAGGGCAGATGATTAGCTTCGTTTTCGTATATAAACAGAAAATCCGTCTGAAACGAAATTTTAGCCAATAATTAAATTAAAATAAAGTGAAATTACATAAAACTATTCCTACCCGGTAATTATTATTTAATGGACTAAAGATGGGCAATATAAAAACATAATTCAACAAATACAAAATAATCCGCTCGATGCTCGTATCTATATATTTTGATAATTCGTAGCAAATACTAAGTACTAAAGCAAATTCATTCGATTCTTGATTAAATCTTGGAACATCTTTTGTGGAAGTGAGAAATTTTGTTCCCACCAATTATAAAACACGCGGCAAAGCTTTCTGTGAAAACATTCTTCACAACATCTCCGAGAACATTGCGGAAATACCCATTGTGTGGCCTACAAAATGTTTCCCCATAATGTGTTCCTCCACCTCCGCCTTTAAGGATATGCACGAACACATCTGTTCAGTGATAATTTGTAACACTCGTTTAATATTTCGCTTTTGCTTCCTTTTATCAATTACTTCCATAGAGTGGGCTCTGTGAAGGAACACAATACAGATAATGACTCGGTACAAAGAAGAAAGCAACAAATTCGTAGAATTAAATAAGTAATTTTGTAAAAGGAGATCTGTTTCGCAGGCTTAGAAGCGCTTAAAAAATAAATAGCAGGCTGCAAAGTAAACGAATGTGAAAAGTCATTTATCCATTATGTATGGCGAACTATAACATTGGCCAGTCATAATACAAACACACACCGTCCTAATAATCATGCATAAAACTCATCTGCCCTAGGTTCGTACAGGGGTTTACAGTCTCGCCATTAAATATTATTACAATGTTTTTAATATAAAGCGTATAACGTCGGTAACACCTAGGCATGAGTATGCGGCAGAACGACGGCAACTGATATCAGTTAAAAAACTATTAGTATAGATGAAACTGAAGTAATAAAAACAAGTAAGGAAAGGCTAAATTCGGGCGGGCCCGACTATATAATACCCTACACCACTCCCTGTGTAAATACCTCACTTTGATTAATTAACCCGGGTCTCTCAGGGGAGCAATTCATATAAATTATACAGTATAAATGCATATATAGTCAAATTTAAAGGGTGTGAAGATAAATTCGTAAGTTAAATACGTCCCACACCCAAGACACAAACCAATTTAGCTTGTGGAACGTATTAAAAAATACTTTTTTCATTAAAAAAACTCTAACAATAATAAAAATAAAAGGAATTATGTAATTATTTTTTAACAATATTCTCCGTTCCAAATATTTGAATGCATATATCAGCCAAAAGTCCAAAAACTATACAAAATAGGCCATTTTAGCCCAAGTGATGATGTGGCATTGAAGAGCCGATATCTCGGCTAGAATACATGAATCGGGTATTCCAAAGGCAATTATTTAGCCCTTGGTAAGTAGAATTTGGACCCATTCCGTTTGAGATCGGAGATATATAGCTTTTCAGATATCGGGTATATATATCGAATTTTGATTGTCCGATATCTCGAAAACTAGAATACATGAATCGGGTATTCCGAAGGCAATTATTTAGCCTTGGAAAGTAGAATATTTTCCAAAAAAGAGTTGGTCCAAATTCATTTTGAGATCGGAGATATATAGTTTTTCAGATATCGGGTATAAATATAGAATATTGATTGTCCCATATATCGAAAACTAGAATACATGAATCGGGTAATTATTATAATCAGGAAAATATATAGTCATATACAAATAGAATATTTTCCAAAAAAGAGTTGGTCCAAATTCCGTTTGAGATCGGAGATATATAGCTTTTCAGATATCGGGTATATACATATATCGAATTTTGATTGTCCGATATCTCGAAAACTAGAATACATGAATCGGGCAATTATTTAGCCCTTGGAAAGCAGAATATTTTCCAAAAAAGAGTTGGTCCAAATTCCGTTTGATGTCGGAGATATATTAGTTTTTCAGATATTGGGTATATATAGCGAATTTCGATTGTCCGATATCTCGAAAACTAAAATACATAATAAATACATAACTGAAAAATCTACATATCTCCGATCTCAAACGGAATTTGGACCAACTCTTTTTTGGAAAATATTCTAAATAATTGCCTTTGGAATATCCGATTCATGTATTCTAGTTTTCGAGATATCGCCTCTTATATGTCACATCAATACATGGGATAATATGACCTATTTTATATAGTTTATGGACTATTGTCTGATTCGATACATTCAAATTATTGGAGCGAAAAATACTGCTAAACCAATATTACATAATTTCTTTTATTTTTATTGTTTTTTTAGGAACAAATATTTGTTAAATTCGTTCCAGAAGCTAAATTGGTTTGTGTCTTGGGTGTGGACGAATTTAACTTACGAATTTATCTTCACACCCTTTAAAAATTGATATTTTGAAGATTTTTTCAGAACTTTGGCCATAACATAGCTCTGCTTGGTTAAAAATTGATATTTTGAAGATTTTTTCAGAACTTTGGCCTATAGAAGGTGAAACTAGACGGAATTACCTTTAATTTGATGGTAGTCCCATCAACTGAAGTATCTCCATTTGGCCACAATGGATGCACTAGTCATCCTCTCCAGAAATTTTTGAGGTTTTTGGCTAAAAATTGATATTTTGAAGATTTTTTCAGAACTTTGGCCTTTACGCGGTGAAACTAGACGGAATTACCTTTAATTTGATGGTAGTCCCATCAACTAAAGTATCTCCATTTGGACACAATGGACGCACTAGTCATCCTCTCCAGAAAATTTTTGAGGTTTTTGGTTAAAAATTGATATTTTGAAGATTTTTTCAGAACTTTGGCCTTTACACGGTGAAACTAGACGGAATTACCTTTAATTTGATGGTAGTCCCATCAACTAAAGTATCTCCATTTGGCCACAATGGACGCACAAATTCACCTCTTCAAGTGTTTGGGAGCTCTGTTAACGACTTAACATAGCTCTGTTAACTCATTAACAGCCTATAGTTTTAACAGTGGTTTGTGTCTCTGCTAGTTAAATTCGGAATTTATCTTCACTCACATTATATTAAAGGTGGGTCTAGCTCACTTATTTCTTGGTGTTACAAATATTTGGCGCGAAACTAACTAATAATACCCTAGTCCACGAAGTGGTGTATGGTATAAAAAGAAGCGACTAAAAATAAACCGAGTTTTTCGAACTCCGGCTACAAGGCGACATATAATTGTTGTATCTTAGAAGATGCAGATTCTTCAGAGATAGCAATCAAAAACTCTAATATTAATTAGATGCTCCTTGGTTTTTGAATAATAACACTTTCCAACAGCATTTTTGAACAGAAGGAACGTTGAGTAGATAATTTTTGTAGAATAAACTTATAGTCCAGCTGGTCTGGGTTTCGTTTTACAGCCGGTCAAAATTTTCATTTTTGGTCAAATGGAGCAATATTCTATGCGAAAAAAGTGTTGTAAGATGAAGGGCCTGAGTGAATTCTTATTGTCAGATCTATATTTAATTGTGTGAGGGGGCGTTGGTAGACGCATTGTATTCACCCGGTGTTAAGAGCACCATGAGTTTGGGCCATTGTGGCAGGAACTCACGTAAAGCCTCGACACATCTGTCAGATCTATATTTTGGAATTTTATGAGGATCATTTTTGTGGAAGATCTTAACCCTCTCCTCTCTTTAAAGGTCAATTCGTAAAGGAACAATACAAATTGGATATTTTTTGTAAAATTTTCAGTTTCGCAAGAGATCTGGGTGAAATGATTTGTATGCAAAAGATGTTTGTTTTGTGATTTTCTCGCGATCTATCCAACGGATCCGTCTGATTTTTTGCATGTGTAGTAATAATCAATGATGCTTATTGCAAAAAAAAAACAAAATTCGCGGTTGAAATTGCATTTATTCAATTCCCACAACAATCTTCTATCCATATTTTTTATCTTTTTGATCATCATAAAATCCCCACATCTGGCAAGCCTGTTGGTTTGGTGATCTTCTGAAAAGGGTACAGAGAAAGGTCTGCTACTACCATTCAATTGGCATAGAAAGCAAATAGACCTCTTCTGAGCTATGTGAGTCAGATGCTTACATTCTAATTGTCACCACAACCTAACTTAACAAAAATCTAGAAAGCATCTTTAATGGATACATTTTTTGGATCAATATCAAAACTACTTATATACATATAAATTCTACATAAAAAATATAATAATACTGATCTCATTTCTTGTAACGTCTAAGCATAAATATATACTGAAAGAAGTTCAATAACTTAATATAGATATTTTTGGATATTGTTCCCAACCACTGTTTCTATGTGAATATGAAATTCGTAGTCATCTGAATTATCTTTAATTGAACTTATAAGAGGGTTTTACCGGACCTATTTTAGAAACAACATTTAAAAAAATATATCCATAATTTTTTCTGCATTTTCGTTTGGATTTTATGCCCAATGCACACAAATATACATTTTTAGGTTATGGACACAAAATTATAATTATTAATGTTATCATTTTTGACAAAAAAAGCACAAACTATACCAATAATATGACAAAAAAGTTATTCAAAGACAAGAATAGAAATGCTTTCAAAAGACTTTTAATTCTAGAAATATATGACAAAAAAATCAACATAAAGATTATAAGGAAAATACATGGTTTTAGGGGTGTTTTCAGGTGCGTTTAGCTCACAGATACCTTCGAAAGAAGATGTAGAGCAGCAGAAACATATTAATACAGTCTAGATAATGAAATAATGAAGTCTACAAGTAATAATGTAACACAACAACTGTGACCGAACACTGTGATTACAAACCAAAAATGAATTTACAGGGGCTCAACTGTGATATGTAACCAAAGTCTATTACCGACACGTGTACAGCCTCTCCTACCTCTCTTTGTTGGGAACGAATAACAATGGAAGGAAAAGGGTTACAACCGTGAGAAAGTTCCTTTGTTGCCGGGAAATAAATATTAATTGAAATGCAAGCAATGGAGTGGAGAAGAATCTAACACGGACACATGAGGTTACACGTGACCGTACCCACAACGACGACTACAAGACACAAGTTGTGTGTGTGTGTGAGTGTTATTGTGAGCGCCATGCTCAAACAATAATTTTGAATTAAAAAGTTTTATGTTGTAGTGCATAAAACAAACCACACACAGATAGATGTGGTTTGTATGCGTACATCCATCCATCTACAGATGGTCCATGTAATTCGGAAGCACGGAGCTAATTATGTAATGAGATACGTGCAAATGAGCATTGAAGGGCTATGTACATTAGGGCGTACCTCAAAAAAAAAGTTCGCCGTACACCTTCGAATATGAAGTATTATTGAAAGGTAGTTTCAAAAAAAAAAATTTTATTTTTTTATGCCGAACGTAGGGGTCGCGCTTTTACATTTTTCTATATAACTTGTATTTATAAACGGATTTTAAAGTGTGATACATCGATGTTTTTGTCTCGACGAGGCCGATTTTTTTGTCTTTGAAGTCATTGAGCTCAAGCACCCCCTTCTGGTACTTACCCATCATTTCTCAGTTGCTACTACCCTAATGTACCACTCTAATAATCGAAAATTAAAGCTCGCATAAAATCATGAATCATGTTTGAGCTCAATGACTTCAAAGACAAAAAAATCGGACAAAAACATCGATGTATCACACTTTAAAATCCGTTTATAAATGCAGAAGTTATACAGAAAAATGTAAAAGCGCGACCCCTACGTTCGGCATAAAAAAATAAAAAAAATTTTTTTGAAACTACCTTTCAATAATACTTCATATTCGAAGGTGTACGGCGAACTTTTTTTTTTTTACTTGTAACCTGGTACGCTCTAATGTACATGTTGTCGCTTTCACGATACTTGAAAAAGGCGTTTCTAGGTTGAAAGCTATGTTTGCTACACATTTTAACTGATTTATGTCAGGTGTTTTAGCAACATTGGAGACTGAGACTTTACAGAATTTTGTCATCCTGATACACGATGTAATATATTTCGCCCTATATTCATGTAGCTCTGCTATAACTAAAGCAAAAGTTGTAAATCTCAATTATGTTAGGACTGCACGGGTAAACTGCGTTCTACCCAGTCTACCCTTGATATTTGACAACAATCTTATTATTTTTTATTTTATTGGTACAGATCCATATAAATAACTTTCCTGACCTCAGCGCCATAGTGGCATTGTTGAGGCAAGCCGGTAACATAATATTCTAATTTATATATAATTAAATTCAAAAGTAAAATATATCAAGTAAAGAAAGGCTAATTCGGACGGAGCCGACATTCCACTTTCTATCCTATTTCAATTCGGTAAAAAGTGAAATCGGAAAGGACATTTGTATGGGGGTATATTGAAACATGGATCGATGTGACCCGCTTCCACCATGTATGTTTATAGGTGAAATAAATATGTAAAGTTTGGCCAAAATCGGTTAAACATTTTATATAAATCTGAATCGATCTTACCCACTTTCACCATAGGTGTTTTAGTTGGTTTATAAGATGTTGACCGATTTTGAAGAAAATCGGGTACAATATGTGGTTTCTAGAGCGGAAAATGTCAAATCGGGAGCGACTTTTGTATGGGGGCTATATCTAAATCTGAACCGATATGCTTCTAATTAAATAGCGTTCGTCCTTGATCTTACTTACTTCTGTCAAGTTTTGTTAAGATCGGACTATAATTGCGACCTGTAATTTGATTACAACAATAGATGTACAGACGGACAGACGGACATTGTTAAATCGATTCAAAAAGTGACTCTAAGTCGATCGGTATAATTAACAATGGGTCCATCTCGCTTCCTTTTGGGTGTTACAAACAAATGAACAAATTCATATTACTCTGGTGGAATGTATAAAAAAGAAAAAAATACTAAATTCATTCTTTACTGAAGGTAGAATTTTATATTCTGGATTCACTCTTTACAATTATTCGTGGATTTAAGAAGTTAAACCCCAGGAAAATATACGAAAAATTAAAAAATTAAAATAGTCCCCAAATATAGAGCATGTTTCGTAACGCAAGTGGCCGCTATGAAAATCATACCAAAAAATTAAATCGAAGGTATCAGATTGGACTTATTTATTTAGCTTTTCATGGGTAAAAGTATAAATGGAATCCTTTGGTACAGTAAATATTCCCCACAAAGTTGGTCGAAGTGGTGTAATATCGACCACTTTTCATTCGATGATTGTGGTGTGTTTGTATTATGATGTTGTTACTGGTAACTTTTTAGGGTTTTTCTTAATTTGGTCTTTAGAATCTTGCTGTTGTGCACCTGCATAGAGGATGGATTTATAGAACATGTTTCGCAGAATGGTTTTATTCAGCGTAGCCTTGTCCTATACCACAATTCTATAACTTTTTTACAATAACTTGCGATATTTAACTTGTGAAAATTCTTTACTTTTTAAAATTGTTGTTAAAGTGTTGATGTAACATTTTCCTACCGATTTTTTGTTGTTAAGAAACTCCGTTAACGTATGAAAATTGTCGGCACGTTAATTACCAAAAAAAATGTGTCGATAAGGCTAACGATAAAGGATGTGTGTATTTCCAAGCTACTGGATGTGATGGTCGTACAATTTGAATTGAAATATAAATATAGTAAATATTAAATTTTGGGAATTATTTTCCCCGTTTTGGGAATTGTGGTATTTTTATATGGGTTATCATAAAAACTGTTTTTCCAAAGTAACACAAAATACTTTTTTTGTTTTCAGTTTTTGTCATACCTTATATAAAGATCCCACTATTCCCAAAACGGGGAAAATAAATCCCAAAAAAAACGATTTTTTAGAAAAATAACCGCCATTCGCAAATTTTGATGGAGGATCAGAAAACAAAAAATATTTTTAGCAGCTGTGTCCGTAGTTAAAAATCATACAATACTCAAAACGGGGAAAATTGAAATATGAGGATTTGTCATATTCTAGTGATCCGACTGAGTGAATTATTGTACTTATCTACTTCCTGATTCTTTTTCTTTTCTATACAAGAATTACTCTTTCCAAAATGTATATACTTATTGTATAGGTATCAAATACAAAGCCTGTTGAAATACAAGGCAATATATAATCTTTGCGTTAACATTAATTTTTGCATCCAATCTTAATGAAATTGTGCATATCACTTTTTTATACCCTCCACCTCCAGGATGGGGGTATACTAACTTTGTCATTCCGTTTGTCATAAAATTCTAAGATGATCTATTCATGTCCGTCCGTCTGTTGAAAGAACGTAAGCATCTAAACGAAAGGAGCTAGGACGACCAAATTTTCCATAAATGCGTCTTATAGTCGTAGATCGGTTGTGATTGCAACTGCAAGGACTTACTTTTACGGCAAAAGTTTGTTGACTCATAAAGTTGGGTTATCTTGCACTTCATGCGGGAGATAATGGATTTTCAAAATTTGTACTTTTGGAATTAATATAGGATGGAAATACAACCAACTGTAGCACCCACTATCTATTAATATTTATACTATTTAAGCTTTTTGAAGATTGCAGTCTTATAATTACTTTTTGAATTGATTTCAAACATTATTTATATATATAGTATAAACGCATTGGTAGTCCTGTGTTCCATGGTGCAGGGTATAAAAAGTTCGGCCGAACTTAACGCCGTTTTTACTTGTTTCACTTCGACTAAAAAATTAAAACTTTGACCCACTGTAAATAGAAACTCAGACCAGCTGGTCTATAAATTTATTCTGCAAAAATGATCCACTCAACATGTCCTTTCAGAATTATAGGGTCGCTATTCTGTTCCAAAAATGATGTTGGACAGCGTAATTAGTAAAGAATGAGATATTTGAAGTATATTAATAAAACAATAAATTTATAAAATTGTTAAGAAAATGTTGTTTTTTGTTTTGACCCACTGTAAATAGAAACTCAGACCAGCTGGTCTATAAATTTATTCTACAAAAATGATCCACTCAACATGTCCTTTCAGAATTATAGGGTCGCTATTCTGTTCCAAAAATGATGTTGGACAGCGTAATTAGTAAAGAATGAGATATTTGAAGTATATTAATAAAACAATAAATTTATAAAATTGTTAAGAAAAATTGTTTAAATTAAATAAATTATACATATTTATTTATAAAAAATAATAAAAACAAACCACGATTCGAAACCGAGACGTTATGCGTGCAAACCTCTGTGGCTTCATATGAAAAATTCGTTCTCGCTCACTTGTGAAAAGGCTATTCTATAATGCTGCGGCATATTAAAAACTTTTTTGAGACTTGTTCAAAATAACTTCCTGAAATGCGGGAAATATGCAATTTGGTATTTTGGAATGCGACTGAAATGTGCTTCCTGCGGAATACTTCCAATGTTTTGCTGTGAATGCACTAGTCAGACTTACATTTTCAAGAGAAGAACTAAAGTTGCGAGAAAATTATCAAAATGTAAGAATTTTTGGAAATATTTTTGTTGTATTGAAAAATTGACAATTGTCATTTTTACGAGAATTGTTCAGAGAATTGACCAAAATGACGCTTGATGATGCGGAAACCCTGACATTTTGACAATTTTCTCGTAATTATAGATCGATCATAACAAAACTTGAGCAAACCGGCCAAGGAAGAACTGTTTTAATTTGAAAGAAAATCGATTCAGATGTAGACCATTAATATCCAAAAAAGGAGTAAAATATAAATAAATTCCGTCAGATCCCAAGGAAACATGATAGACAAGATTATTGATGGAAGCACCAACACTATTGAATATGAAGAAATTCTTTTTAAAATGAAATATATTCCTATTTTTTTGACAAATTGACAATTAAAAATCCATTTGGTGTTTTAAACTAAAACTCACGCATTAGCTGTGATGCTTTGTGTACAGGAACAATATCAAAATTATTCTCATAGAAAATTCTGTGAAAAAAATCATATTATCCTAAACATCGTATATTATTCATTCATTATTTAATAAAACGAAAGTTTTCTAATAACAATGAGTGAGGGTTTTAATGACTTCGTGTAGTAGTAGAAGTAATGTTTCCCTATTAAAAAATAATTAGATATTCTGGTCATAGGTACATATGATGATTTAAATTGGGGTTGCTAACTAAAAGGGTTCGTACTCTGATGTTAGCCTCTATAGGGTTTCACGCATATGATCGACTATAGAAACCACAAAAAATGGCAGAGGCACAGTAATTTAACATTTGTTTAATTCCACATACAAGTAAGTATGTGTATGTACAATAGTCCCCCCTAAGGATGGGTATTAAGTAGTATATTAGGAGGTATGTTGGGTCATGCTAATAATAACTGGAGGTGCATAGTTTGTAATTGTTTTATTTTTGGAGACGTTTTAATGTTTGTGAAATAAAATACAAACCACACTTTAGTATTTTAAACAAGTAAGGAAAGGCTACCCTACACCACTCCCTGCGTATACACCACGCTTTGATTACTAAACCCAGGAATTTCATGGGAGCAATTTTATGTAGTTCATATAAATTATATAGTATACTATAAATTCATCTTTAATCATATTTAACGAATATGGTAAATATATCTATATATACTGATCCAATTTTCCAACAGGCAAATACAAATTATACAGTAGTAATAGGATGAATCGGACCGACATTTGAAAAGGGGCCTATAACAACACTTGGGGCCTGGTCCAAAAGATGGGCCTATATATTTCTTATTCACGGTAGGTATTCCTAGTTTAATAGAGTAGAATGGGGGCCATATTTCAAAGTATGGACACATATATTTGACTTTCATAGTATTCTTAGTTGAAATATAATATAATCTGCTAAATTTGAAAAAAAATCGATATAAAATTTGCGTCCTTGAGGGGTAAAAATTAAAAAGGGGCCATTTGTAAGGGCGCTACATTAAAAAGTTGTTCCATATAGATCACTTTCGAAATAGGTATTCTTAGTTAAAATATGACATGATATGCAAAATTGTATCGAGATCGAAAGCACGATGTGGGTTCTAGAGCTGTATTAGAGTAGAATGGGGCCCAATTTGTGTGGAGGTTATACCAAAATATGGACCCATATATTTGACTTTCATAGTATGTATTCTTAGTTGAAATACAATATAATCTGCAAAATTTTAAAAACTTCCCATGTAAAATGTGGGTCTTAGAGGGGTAATAATTCAAATGGGGCCCATTTGTAAGGGCGCTACATTAAAAAGTGGGCCTTTATAGATCACTTTCAAAGTAGGTATTCTTTATTGAAATATAACATGATCTGCACAATTTTTTCATGATCCAATGTAAGATGTGGGTTCTAGAGCGACAATTGTGTAAACTGGGGGCCCATTTGTACGGGGGCTATACCAAAACATTGACCTATATAGCTGGCTTTCAAAATTCGTGTTTCTAGTATAAATGTAACATTGTGTGTGAAATTTCATAAAGATCGGATGTAAAATGTGAATTTTAGACCAATAAAAGTGTAAATCGGAGGTACATTTGTATGGGGGCTATATCAAAACATAAACCTATGTCTATGTCACTTTCTTGTGAGCTATTTCTAGTTCAAATGTAACAGGATCCTGAAAATTTGGTCATGATCTCATGTAAAATGTGTATTCTAGAGCAGTAATAGCGTAAATTATATGGATATTTGTATAGAGGATATATCTAAATCTAACCGATTGTCCTTGGTCAAAAAAGTAACTTCTGCCAAATTTCATGATAATCGGACAGCAATTGCGACCTGTAGAGTGCGAACAAGATTAGATGGACAGCAGACGGACAGACAGACATTGTTAAATCGATTCAGCTGGTTATTCTAAGCCGATCCGTATACTTACTCAATTATTTCTTGGTGTTACACACATTTGGCGGAAAACTAACTTATAATAGCCTAGTCCACGAAGTGGTGTAGGGTATAATAACACTTTCTGAAAAAATATAAATAGAGAAAATGAAAATCATTCCATGGTACACGAATTATTTTGAAAACCTGAACGAAATACAACATTATTTTCATGAAAGGTTAAGGAACATTAAAAGAAGAATGTTCCCAGCAAAAAAATAAAATCTGTCGGACAAAAATTTATTAGAATTGTTGAAAAGTTTGGTCAAACTCACAAAACAGCATCCACTGAAAATATTCCACTAAATGCAACCTTTTCTAATTACACAATCAGTTGGAAATTAATTTCTAGGGGGAATTCTCAACCATTCTTATCTTAACTTATGTCAGAATTATGCCATTTAACACCAATCAAACCTAACTTCTTACTTTACAGCGATAAAAATACTTGGAAAGCAAATTAAATGAAATGCAATACCATCCGAATTATTGTATATTCTTACCCTATAAACTCATTAACAATTTAAATGCGATTATAACAATCCGTTATTTGCGATGTTTGGATTCTTTTAGGCTCTTCTTAAACATGTATACTTTCATAAATTGAGCTTTGTTTTCTTTAGCGATGATGCTTACCTAATTTAGAAACCAAGTCAACAAAATAATGTATTTCGCTGTAAGCAAACCGTCTGTCACCTTTCTCACGGGTGGTTTTGGAACAGCAAGAATTGTTATATACGGTGGGCCAACTTGGTTGTTGTTGGCCGAATAAATAAATACAAGTAAAGCGTTAAGTTCGACCGGACCGAATCTTACCCTCCAATATGGAGTGCATGAAACATCAACTAAAAAAAAACAAAATTATGAAATATTACCCAAAAACAAAATATTACAAAAATGGACATAGCGACTGGCGGTTATTTTTCTAAAGAAATCAAATTTTTGGGATTTATTAAAAAAAAAAAAAAATTGAATTCTTTAGAAAATAAAATTCGTTTAATTCGATCTAAATTGACTGAGTGATTGAGTGACTGACTGATCACTCCCCAGACTTTGGTGTGTACATTTCTCTTGCAGTGTAGAGGTGTGATAAGACGGGATTTTTCGAAATTCGTACTTTTAATGGGTAAAATGGGATAAAAATTGTACCACAGCAATGACCAAACGGCTGGGCCTAGAATCTTAAAATTTGGTATGGGTATTCCTCTTGCGGCATGAAGGCATCCCAAAACGTGGCTTTTGAAAAAAATCGTACTTTTGGGGCGTTAAATGGGGCAAAAGGGGACAAAAAGGTACAAACAACACGGCAAGAAATTCGGTGTGTACATTTTTCTTACAGAGTACAGTTCAGACATGAAGGGAGTTTATCGTAATTCGTACTTTTAAGGGGTAAAATGGGGTTGAAATGGATAAAAATGGTACCACAGTAATGATCAAACGGTTGAGCCTAGAATCTTGAAATTTGGTACGCAAATTCATCTTATAGCTTCAATGTGCCCAATAATATTTTTTAAAATTCGTACTTTTTGGGGGTGAAATCGGGTAAAAAGGGATAAAAATGGTACCAATCAAACAGATGGAGCTGGAATCATGAAATTCTTTGTGTACATCTCTCAAAATTCTTAGAAACGCAAAATGAACGAATTTTATAAAATTCGCACTCTTAGAGGGTAAACGGGGAAAAGGGTAGGTGAGTGCTAACAAGGAATTTTCCGAAATTTGTACTTTCATGGGATTAAGTGGGTTAAAATTGTACCACCGCCCTGACCAAACGACTGGGCTTAGAATCTAGAAATTTGGAACGCATATTATTATACGAATGCGACCAAGAAAATATTTTTTGCAAAATTCGTACTTTTTGAGGGCGAAATTGGGTAAAGAGGGATAAAAATTGTACCAATCAAACAGACGAAGGAATTTGAAGGAAAATGAAGGAATTTTTCGAAATTTGTGTTTTTAAAGGGTAAACGGGAAAAAGGTACCAACAACACGGCTTTCGCAATAATCATTAAATTCAGTGTGAATATTCTACTTACAGCGTAGATGCGAGATAAGAAGGAATTTTTCGAAATTTTCACTTTTAAGGTATTAAAATGGAGAAAGATTATACATCGCCTTTTTGCAAAATTCGTACTTTTTGGGTGTGAAATTGGGTAAGAAGTGAATACAATGGTACCAATCATGAAATTCGATTTGTACATCCCCGTACATAGAAATTAACACATTGAGTGCCACGTCGTACGTTTCCGTATGACAGTGATTGATTTTACTTAGATCCAAAAAAAAATTAGCCTCCTGGGAAGGTTTGCGTCAAAACAGCTTGGCACTCAATGTGTTAAGGGAATTTTTTAAGAATAATGAGGAAAAGAGGGATTCAAATGGTACCAACAACATGGCTGAAGCAAGAATCGAGAAATTCTTTGTATATATTCCTCTGACACTTGAAGGATTTTTCAAAATTTATATTTTAAAGTCGATCAGAAAAAATTATTAAGATGATATCGTATTAAGATGATATCGACCAATGTGTCGAATATGGTGTATACATAATTACTCGTGCACACCAACCAGCCAGACAGACACTCCTTCTCTTCCTAAATTATACACTATTTTCTATCCCAATTTATATATGTATATGTTCCTACTCTGTATTGTGAAGGTATAATTATCGCACCTTAAGAATGAAACGGGCCAATAATTTTCTACTTTATATGATTTTTTTGTAAGAATATTGTTTCAATTTGTGCGCCTACTTAAATTAAACTATAGACTACGTATAAATGAATGGCACCGTGTAAATTGATTTTTTAATTTATACAAGGGGTGCAAAAATCAATTCGGTGTATAAATTCCTCCGGCTACGTAGGATCTGGAATAGAGAATTTGATGTAAATATACCTCTGAATACGTAGTTGCGCAACATAATGCGATTTTTCATATTTTGTGAGCGATTTACCCGCTACTTCGTACGCGGTGTAAGGGTACGAAGTACCTTCTTTCTATATGGATACAAAATCAGAATAAGCGAAGAATGCCACTGAGCAAGGAGGTGATTAAAAGCAAAGTACTTTACATATATAACGACCTTAAAGAAAATTCTGCATCCGGAAGCAATGAAAATTCAGAAGAATTTGAAGCTAGCATTTGAGAATTTGATTCAACCGCTGTAGAAAACGAGCGAATTTGCATAATGTGGCGTTAAAAGGGGAATCAGCTAGTGCAGATACATTAGCATCAGAAATGTTTAAGCTTCAACTGAAAGCCATAATCTCGAAATGTGAAATAGGTCTTTTTTGGAAAAGGTTACCATCAAGAACATATCTGTAAAAAAGTTAGAAATCATGTCCTGGATTTAAAGCTGCCAATGATCGACTTCCACTCCTATTGGGAGGAAACGCAGAAGGAGATTTTAACTTTAAGCCCTTTCTGATTTACCAGTCTGAAAATGCTAGAGCAATGAAAAATGTTAAAAAATATGATCTTCCTGTACACTGGCGTGCTAATAAAAAGGCTTGGATGACTGCAACCTTGATTAATGATTGGTTGGAAAATTGTGCTGTTCCAGAATTCAAACATTACTGATCTACTCAAAACATTGAGTTTAAAATGCTTTCGTTAGTCGATAGTGCACCAGGACATCCAATTTTTTCAGATGACTTGTCCGATCAGTTGTTTTTATGACGCCTAACACAACATTCCTAATACAACCTATGGATCAAGGCGTCATATCCAACTTTAAAATGTATTACCTACGGTGGACTTTTCGTCAACTTCTTGAATCAAATGATAAACTATCCATGAAAGACTATTGGAAAAATTACAACATAATGATGGCTATTGCAAACATAAATGTATCTTGGAAAGAAGTTAGAGCATCTTATATGAAAGGAAGTTGGCGGCAATTATGGCCAGAATTAATTAATAGAGATGTAGATGGTGTTAATGACGTTCAAAATGTTTGTAGAGAGTTGGTTGATTTAGCCAGAGAAGCGGACTTCGATGGAATGGACATTAATGAACTGTTGTTATCTCTCGAAGAGGAGCTTGATAATGAAAGTTTAATAGCCATTGATGTTCAACATGCGTTAGAGGAAGACATTATAATAACTGATGTTGCAATAGAAGACCAAAAATTGACGACTGCCAATATTTCCAAAGCTATGCAATTGATTTCACAGGCAATGGATATTTTTGCTGCTAATGATCCCGACGAAAATCGTAGCTCAGGCGTAGCAGCAGCGGTTGATAACGCAATTAGTTGTTAAAAAGAAATCCATAAAAATTCAACAAAGCTTAGACAACTTTGTTGACAAAGTCCCAAGACCACTTAATCACGTGGATACACGTGATTTGCATTTATCAGACGAAGATATCTCAACATAATCTCAAATTAGATTTTATGTTTTTTTTATATGTGAATATGAATGAATTTTGTTATGTTTTTTATAATAATTAAAAATATTTGTTGAAATGGCTTGTCAATTACAAATACATAAAATGAAATAAATTGACTTTCTTATCAAAAATCTGGTTTTTTACTAAATATTTAAATTTTTGACCCAATCAACATTTATACCGAAAAAAGTGATTCGATTTGCGTCGCATTTCTCCGGTCCCCATTAACGACGCAAATCGGGGCTCCAGTGTATTTACGTTTCTCTGACAACGTAGACTTGCAACATAAATGGATTTTTCGAATTTGGGTGAGGGATCAAAAAGGGATAAAATTTGTTCCAATTTAAGTATTGCAGCTATTTGAGGTGTAAATTCCTCTGACAACGTAGAAGCGCAATCAAAATGGATTTTTTTCGAAATGTTTACTTATAAGGGGTGATGGGGACAAAAAAGGATAAAAAATGGTACCAACTAAAGTATTGCGGCTATAGTCGTAAGATTTGGTGTGTAAATTCCTCTGACCAAGTAGAAGTTCAATCTAAGAACGGAGTTATGCTAAAATAGTACACAACGACTAGCATATTCCTTTGACTGTGTGTGATTGCTATCTAATAGGAGGTTTCCAAATTACTATTTTATATTTATCTATATCCACCAAAAGAAAATTAAGTAAATACTATCAAAAAACAGAGACGGATAAAACTAATAACAAATAACTGACTTTATCGCGTGCGAAGCAGCGGATTTGATTTCTTGAGCAAATGAGATTCGTTAAATTTGATCTCAAAAAATACTATTTCTCTAAAGTAACACAATTACAAATTCTTTTTTGTTGTGAAAAGACAAAAAATTATATTTAGCGTCCGTAGATAAAATTAAGTTTTTACTTTTTAAATTGGTGCATTCGAGAATTTATTGTCACAATAAATTATTTTTTATGAGAATTGATAACAAGCTGCGATAACAAAAACGTTGATAAAAAATAAAAAATTCTTTTTTCACATTGTCTCCAACTACAATATAAATATATGTGTCAAAACAAATTTTCAAAAAAATATTTTATTTTGACTTTATTGGACTTTGCCTCGATAATCATCATTTTTACTTACACTGGATAATTAATTATCCAGGCTAAGTCAAAAATTTTTAACACAAAATTATTTTTTCAAAATTTGTTTCTACACACACATTAATATTGCTTTTGCCGACAATTTTAAAAAAAGAATTTTTTATTTTCAGTGAAATTTTAACAATTTATTTAGATTTTTGTTATCGCAACTTAGTTATCCAGTCTTAAAGAAAAACAGTCATATTATAGTCATCTATTCCCTGATTCTTTTTATACCCTACACCACTTCGTGGTCTAGGGTATTATAAGTTAGTTTCGCGCCAAATGTTTGTAACACCAAGAAATAATCGAGCTAGACCCACCTTTAAGTATACCGATCGGCTTAGAATCACCAGCTGAGTCGATTTAACGATGTCTGTCTGTCCGTCTGTCCGTCTGCTGTCCATCTAAGCTTGTTCGCACTCTACAGGTCGCAATTGAAGTCCGATTGTCATGAAACTTGGCAGAAGTTATTTTTTCTGGCCAAGGACCATCGGTATTCCGCTCTAGAAACGACATATTATACCCGATTTTCTTTACATTTGTTACAACATCTTATAATCCAACTAGAAACACCTATGCAAAAATTGGGTAAGATCGGTTCAGATTTAGATATAGCCCCCATACACATGTCACCCCCGATTTCACTTTTTCCGCTTTAGAAACCACATATTGTACCCGATTTTCTTTAAAATTGGCACAACATTCTATAATCGAACTAGAAACACCTATGCTGAAAGTGGGTATGATCGGTTCAGATTTAGATATAGCCCCCTTACAAATGTCGCTCCCGATTTGACTTTTTCCGCTCTAGAATCCACATATTTTACCCGTTTTTCTTTAAAATTGGCACAACATCTTATAATCCAACTAGAAACACCTATGCAAAAATTGGGTAAGATCGGTTCAGATTTAGATATAGCCCCCATACACATGTCGCCCCCGATTTCATTTTTTCCGCTTTAGAAACCACATATTGTACCCGATTTTCTTTAAAATTGGCACAACATTTTATAATCGAACTAGAAACACCTATGCTGAAAGTGGGTATGATCGGTTCAGATTTAGATATAGCCCCCTTACAAATGTCGCTCACGATTTGACTTTTTCCGCTCTAAAATCCACATATTGTACCCGTTTTTCTTTAAAATTGGCACAACATCTAATAATCCAACTAAAAAATCAATGGTGGAAGTGGGTAAGATCGGTTCAGATTTAGATATAGCCCTCATACAAATGTTGCTCCGGAATGTTTAACCGATTTTGACCAAATTTTACATATTATATTTCACCAATAAACAGACATGGTGGAAGCGGGTCACGTCGTTCCAGGTTTTAATATACCCCCATACAAATGTCATTACCGATTTAACATTTTTTGTCAAACACATACATTTACAGGATGCAAAAATCCTTCCCGATTTCAATTTTTTACCGAATTGAATTGCAATGAGAATTGTTTGGGTGATGCCCATATGTCCATACTTTTGTATGACTTTGGAATACTACTGTATAATTTGTATTTGTCTGTCGGACAAATAGGATTAATTACCATATTATTTACCATATTCGTTAAATTTGACTAAAGATGAATTTATAGCATATAAATTATATGAATATAATTTATATAATTTGTATGAACTACATAAAATTGTTCCCATGAAATACCTGGCTTTAGTAATCAAAGCGAGGGAGTGGTACGCAGGGAGTGGTGTAGGGTATTATATAGTCGGCCCCGCCCGACTTTAGCCTTTCCTTACTTGTTTATTTACACGAAGACCTTTTTCGGAAATGTATATACTTATTGTATAAAGGTAAGTAATAACTATCAAAGAGAAAGTCTGTTGAAATACAAGGAAATAAATGGAAATCTTTCAAAGGGGTGAAAAACAAGGAAAACTTAAAATTATTTTTACTTATGTATATATTTATATTATGTATATATTTGTGTACAACGTCAGATGCTCTATAATTACTAAGAAAAAGAAAACAATTGAACTACATTATCGTAAAATATTAGATACTAAAGATAGTTACGTGACGTGACATAACAAAAGTAGAAGTAAGTTTTTTCGTTGTTTACAAAAAAGTGTATTTTTGGTATATTTTTAAATTGTTTTACAATTTTAAGTTTTTTTAAGATATAATGTGGAACGTAACGTGACGTTACGTAGTGTGACATACATTTCTATATGTTACTGGATATAAAACACTACGAAACGGTCAATGAAAGCAAATCAATATTTTGCACTAAACTTATCTTTTTTTCTATTCTTTTGTATTATTGGCGTTGGGTATTGTTGTAACACATATTTTGTCATAAGAGAGCACTTCATTAACCAAAATTTTAAAAATAAAAAAGTGAATAAAACATGAATGCATCTTTGGAATCCGTATGATCATCATTGGAACTAAGCTACGCTTTGGCCTCTTTATTTTAATTATATTCTCGTTTACTTATGCAAGTCAGAAAAATGTTTTTCAACTTTTTATTTTTATGGTGGACTTTTCGGGAGAAGTGCCCATATTTAATATTTTAATGGTTATTGTTTTCGCGTCGTTTTTTACGAACTTCAATTTTGAAATGGAGATTTTTATCGATATTTTGCCAAAAATTTTAGCTTGGGGAGTTGGCAGCACTGAATCCAAGCAGTAAAAAGAGCGTAAAACTACAAGAGACGAAAGCTCGCTCTTTGTATGTTACTTTGCAGAAAGGAGAGCTATGTCACCGAACAGAGATAACAGTTTCGTTTGTAAAGTCCATTTATTTGTCGGTATTTGACTACTTTTACAAGGTTTTGCTAAGAAATTTAAATATTATCAAACATTTAGCAATCAAACTCAAAGAAAATAAATCTATAAGAAGGTCCGTCCGACTCTTTGTATTCTGGCAGTTACGGGCGATTAAAATGTACATGAAAGAGCGACACTCTTTTTTTCACTCTTAGGTGAAGAATGGGTGTTTCAAAATGAATTTTTTTTTCGTGATTTTTGGTTAATTGTGAATGATCAACGGAAAACTGCTCAAAGAAACGGCAGAAAATGTTAAAATTACGAAAAACCTTGTCGTGTTTTAACTCGAATTTTATGAACATTTTACTTATTATTTTTTATTTTACTAATTGAAAAACATTTTATTGAAAAATAAGACAAAAATTATCATATTCTTCTTTGTTCTCTGCATTCTTCATTTGGAAATTTGCATGTTATTGTGAATGATTTCTGCCAAAACCGACGACAGCACTCTCTTAAATTTTAATATTTGCATTTTAATCTAACGTAACTCGCTCAATTTTTGAAATTAGACTGACGGACCTTCTTATGTTTTTTGATCAAACTTATATATTCATTTCGTTTTTGTGTATATTTGGGTGTGTATCCATTGTTTTACCAAAGAAAATAAACCTATAAGAAGTTCCGTCCGACTCTTTGATTTCTGACAGTTACGTGCGAATAAAATGTAAATAAAAGTGCGACACTCTTTTTCCCACTCTTAGGTGAAGAATGGGTGTTTCAAAATGAATATTTTTCGTGATTTTTGTTTAATTGTGAATCAACTAAAGAAATCAGCACAAAGCAACGACAAACAACATTAAAATATTAAGAAACTGTGTCGTATTTTACTCGAATTTTGTGAACATTTTAATTTATTATTTTTTATTTAACTAATTGCAAAAAATATTGAAAAATAAAGCAAAAATTATCCTATTCTTCTCTGTTCTCGGCGTTCTTAATTTTGAAATTTTTATGTTATTTTGAATGTCAAAACCGACGACAGCACTCCCTTAAATTTTATTTTTCACATTTTAATCTAACGTAACTCACTCAATTTTTGAAATGAGACGGACGGACCTTCTTATTCATTTACGTTTTTTGTGTTTTACTTAATTTATTTGCTGTAACATGCTAACATGGCTGTAAAATGTTGCTCCGAATTTAACATCCTATGGGAGCCATTTCCACTCTCGGTCTGTATAAGTTTTCTTGTCTTTTATTTTTTCCTGTAATATCACATTAAACATTTCAGTTGACATAGCTGTTATACTAATGTGTACTCAAATTTTACATGCTAAGGGAACCATTTTCTCTCTCGGTCTGTAAAATCTCTCTGGTGGAAGATCTTTGGTGCTCTTACCAAGACAGCATTTACAGACCGAGAATAGAAATTACTCCTTTAGCAAGTTAGTCATTTGGAACAGCATTAGTGTGTATGTGTGTGTGTGCAAAAAAAATTAAAATAAGAAAACCAATGGATACACACAAATATACACGAAAACAAAATGTATATATATGGTTGATTGCTAAATGTTTGAATTTCTTAGGAAAACCTTTTAAAAAAAGCAAATTAACTACAACAAAGAGCGAGCTATCCCCACTTGTACTTTTAAGCTCTTTGGTGTTATCCCCAACATTTCTTGCCATCAATATATGTATATAAAGTCTGGGCATAACCAAAGACCTTCTACATATTTACGTTTCTCGTTTTTTGTCTGTTATTAGCGGCGCAACGTTAAGGAATAACATCGAATGTTGTTTGCATGTTATTTACAGTCTTTTAAAATTAGTCAAATAACGACAAACATCTGGACTTTGCAGAAGTAAATGTTATCTCTGTTCGGTGGCACAGCTCGCTTTTCTGCAAGTCAACATACAAAGAGCGAGTTTTCCCCTCTTGTAATTTTACACTCTTTGATGGATACCAAAGATCTTCTATATACTAGACAATAAATCTCGCTCTTTGTCTGTTATTACCGACGCAATGTTGAGGAATAACAGCGAATGGTG
Organism: Polietes domitor; assembly: GCA_947397865.1. Classification (NCBI taxonomy): domain Eukaryota; kingdom Metazoa; phylum Arthropoda; class Insecta; order Diptera; family Muscidae; genus Polietes; species Polietes domitor. The sequence continues at coordinate 99,357,142 of OX377620.1, forward strand.
ATTTTACAGCTATGTTAGCAAGTTATTAGCATATCTTAGCTAATCCTTGTAAAATATTCATATAACGCCAAACAAATGGGCTTTGCAGAACTAAATGTTATCTCTCTTAGGTGGCAAGCTCGCCTTTCTGATACTTAACATACAAAGAGCGACATTTCCCCTCCTGTTCTTTTACGCTCTTTGGGTATAATAGAGACACTCTAAATTTATTTTATTGAAAAATGCAGAAAAAATATAGTGAAGTGAATTGACTTACCTTTTTATAATCACTGATTCCTATTGAATTTGTGTGAGTTTATATGGCTGAATATTTAATTGTATTGAGTAGAGTGACATTTGTTGCACTTCCTAGTCCTAAACAAAAATCACACAATGTTGTTGCCTAGTAACAATCTTAACATGATTCTTCGTTGCCATGTTTTTATTGTTTTTGCAATGAGTTACCGAAAAACAAATACAATGACACATTTTAGCGAACGTTTTGCGCACCATCAACTGGCAACTAACAAAGAAACGCACACACAAATACACGAAAGGAAAAACGATACAACGATTGATAGTTCTTCGCATAAACTTTGTTGCGAATACTTTACCCGATCTACATTACCGACATTAACACATTGAAATAAAAATAAAACGTTTGACTTTTTGCAATTTATAGCAAATTTTCACAACGACCGTCCGCGCGATACAGATCCCGACATAGAACTAATCACTTGATGTTGGTTGATCTCTCCTCCTGTTGACTTAGCCACCGACGTAGTTGAAGGGTGCGAAAGAGACAACACTATCTACAGGCGTAGGAAGCGGGAAATGAAAGCTTCGTTTTCAGGGTTACCTAATCGACTTTTGATTGAAGATTGAAGAGTCCCCGTGTGAAAAAATCGAGAGCGGCGGCCAAATCAAAATGAGCTGAAAGTACAAATATGTAAAGTCGATTTTAAACACGAAAAATAATTGCACAAAAAGGCGTTTTGCACAACATTTTGCTTTTTTGGATATGTAAAAAGATGATTTTAATTAAACACGCTAAAAATATTTGAGCACAGTTTGCCGAAATATTTAGTATGTCTATTTTATTGAATTGATTTATTTGTGCCATAGGCCCTGTTTACACTTTAAGAGTTTTTGTAAAACTTGAAAATAGATTATAGCCTTTTCAGATTGCATGTGAAATCGAGCTGAAATCTGAATCTGACATGAAGCGACAAAACTGATTTTCTCCTTAATTTTAAGAGTAATTATTAATCATTCTTCCACATTTTAATCTAAAATGGAATTGCTACGAATAAAATGTTTTCGAAATATCCTATTATTCGCGGTTTTATGGTTCATAGCCACTTTTGCATGTTTAAAAATCAAGGACTATGAATGTTTAAATAAGCACATAACCATTTATGCTCAAATGTATAAATAAGATTTATTGTAAACTCGATAACGTTTTTCGTGAAATCTTTGCAATGTTGTACAGAAAATGCATTTTCTGTGATGTACACTGCGAATTTAAAGATTCCAGCTTCATCCGTCAGATTGGTACCATTTTTATCCCTTTTTCCAAAATTTTTACAAAAAGTGGTTACTGCGGTAGGTCACGGTAAACAAAAAATACAAATTGGATATTTTTTTCATTTTCGCTAGAAATATGGCTAAAATGATTTTCATGTCTGACATTTTTGTTTTTTGATTTTCTCGCGATCCAGCCAACGGATCCGGGTGAATTTTTGATTGTTTATTAAGAACCAATGTCGCTTTTAACACACAAGTAGTCTGTCACAAAAATCGCTGCAATTGTTGAAAAATCCAAAATTCGCGGTTGCAATTGCTTATATTTGAACTTTCTTCATCCCGGATGCTGAAACTTTTCTGACATAAATATTCCCCATGAACTCAGCAATCCCATGCTAATGAAATATTTTGATATTCTCAATATAATAAAAAGTTACGCGGGTTTTTTCTACAGATACTTTTCACAATTTTTGACTTTACTTCCACTATTTATCCTATTTTAGCCTGATTACTTGGTAATCAAAATGCTATTAACGCGAAATGATGGAATTTGATAGTACGATATGTCCTAAATCTACAAAAATGTTTTAAACAAAATCATTGTAGTGAATTATATATAACCTTCTGTTATATGCTGCTCCATTGTTGAACTATTTTATTTTTATTATTTTTATATTCATAGCAACTTATGCAGCCACAAACTAACGTGTGAGTGGTTAGCCAAATCAGAAAAATAAAAAAATAAAATCTGAGAATAGTTTGGAATCAAAAACTCATTTTCGAGAAATAAAAGCCATCGATATACATAAATTCTTGATCGCCATAAAATACTAAGACGATATAGCCATGTCCGTCCGTCTGTTGAAAGCACGCTAGCATCTAAACGAAAGGAGCTAGGTCGTCCAAATTTTACATGAATACGGTTTAGATCGGTTAAAATTTTTCCCTCATAAGGACTGAAAATGCCCATAATATTTAAAGTATTTCATCATGTTTTTTGAATATTTCTGCTTATATTTATATATTTGGTATGCGCATTCCCTTATAGCAAAAACGTGCATAATAAGGTTATTTTCATTTGTAGAGGGTGAAATGGGGCAAAAAGGGATAACAATAGTAAATATCGAACGATAACAACTAGAAACACGATATTCGGTGTGTACATTCCTCTAATTGAGTGGATACGTAATATAAAAGTATGTTTACCAAATTCGTACTATTAAGAGATAAAATGGGAATAGAGGGATACGAATGGTACCAACCAAACGGCTGCACCTAGAATAATGAAATTCGGTGTATACATTCCTCTAATAGCGTAGACACGTAAAATAAAGGGATTTTTCGAAATCCGTACTTTCAGATGGTAAAATGGAAACAGGGATAAAAATTGTACCAACCAAATGGCAGCAGCTAGAGTCATGAAATTCTGAAATTCCTCTCACTGCGTAGACACGGAAAAATTGTTTTTCCAAATTCGCAAGGGATACAATGGGAACAGGGGATAAAAGTGGTACCAACTAAACGGCTACAGCTAGAATTCTGAAATACCGTGTGTACATCCCTCTAATTGCGTAGACACGTAAAATAAAGAGATTTTCGTCGTACTTTACGGGGGTAAAATTGGGATAAAAATGGTACCAACCAATCATGGAATTCGGTGTATACATTCCTCTGACTGCATAGCAAAATAAAAAAAGATTTTTACTTTTACGGCAAAAATGGGTGGAATCGTGAAAGTTAATATAATCAACTTTCACAATGTGTTCCTGAGAGATAATGGATTTCCAAAATTTGTACTTTTGGAATTAAAATAGTATGAAAATACAACCAACCAAACGGTTGTACCCAAAAATGCACCCACTATTCCCCAATATTTAGGATATTAAATCTTTTTTGAAGAATGATGCCTTGTATTTACTTTTTAAGTTAACGATATTTCTCTAAATAATATGCTGGGTGTGATGTAACTACCGGTAACGGTGCTACCATGGTATAACACCACCGTTTCGCAATTAAATCCTTATGAAAAAATCATATTCCCGTTGAGAATGTATATTATGGTACAGAAGTCGATATCACATAACAGCAATGACATGGATATTTCATTTATTTGAATTGAAGTTCAACAAAAAAAAAATACATAAACAAATTTACAAGTGGTGCGGCTACCAAACAAAATAATGTTCAAAAACATTGCCAAATTAATAAGATTAATATAATATAAATATAATAAATAAAATAAAAATAATAATTTAATTTAATTAATAAATTTAATATGTTTTATTCTTTACAGCATTGAAACTCTGTATACTTTTTTGCTTATGTTTTAATAAATTCTTAAAAAACATTGATAATAATAACAAAAGAAAAATTATGTACAACAATATTGGTTCCTTTTGGACTTAGAAAGTACTTTTTCTTTACAACCTCTTCAGGATCATATCGTCAATCTAATTTGCCATCCCTGTTCTGAAGTGACGAAGTGTACTTAACAATAGGCTGTTTTTCTTTAAGACTGGATAACAAAAATCTAAATAAAATGTTAAAATTTCACTCAAAATAATTTTTTTTAAATGTCGCCAAAAGCAATATCAATGTGTATGTGAAAACAAATTTTGAAACATATAATTTTGTGTTAAAAATTTTGGACTTAACCTAGATAATTATCCAGTGTAAGCCAAAATTATGGTTATAGAGGCTAAGCCCAATAAAGTCAACACAAAATATTTTTTTGGAAATTTGTTTTGATACATATATTTATGTTGTAGTTGGGGACAATGTGAAAAAATAATTTTTTATTTTGAGCAAAAAATTAAATTATTATTAACGTTTTTTGTTATCGCAGCTTGTTATCCCGGCTTAAAGAAAAACAGCCCTAATATCAGCCATACCATATTATCATAATAATCGATAGGGTAACCCTGAAAAATAAGCTTTTATTTCCCGCTTCCTTTTTCCACAGCTAGTTTTGTCCCTTTCTGTGAAAAATAAACTTTAATTTCCCGCTTCCTTCGCCCGTAGCTAGTTTTGTCTCTTTCGCACTCTTTAGTTTCGTCGTATGTGGCTAAGTCAGGAAGAATAAATCAACATGACTTCATTAGTTCAATGTCGGGATCTTGTCGGTCGTTGTGAACATTGTCTATAAATTGCAAAAACTCATATGAAATGTTATTTAATTTCAATGTTAATGTTAATGTCGGGTAAATATTAACGTTTTTTCCTTTCGATTATTTTGTGATGTGTTTTGTTAGTGGCCGGATGATGGTGCGCAAAAGGTTCGCTAAAATGTCATTGTGTTTGTGTTTTTTTTTGCGTCTCATTGCTAAAACAGAAAGAAGAAGTGAGACAAAATAACGTACACTAACGTGTGGACTAGGAAGTATATATAGTATATTAATGAGTATGTAAACCTTCTACAGAGGCTGTGATTTCATATATATTTAAACATATTTACGAGTTTTTTCTTTGGGTGCTCATACTCAAACTGAGCATCAGAGAGCGTAATGAACAGAGAGTGGAGAAAATGTTAAGATTCGCTAAAATGTCATTGTGTTTGTGTTTGCAAAAACAGAAAGAAGAAGTGTGACGAAATAACGTACACTAACGTGTGGACTGGGAAGTGCAAGTGTATTGGCCTGACTGAAATGAATGCGACGTAAGAATGCATTATAAAAAAGGTGAGTTACTCCACTTTTATTGTAGTAGTAGATTAATGAATATTTAAAAATTCTACCACATTGAGTGCCACGTCGTACGTGTCCGTACGATACCCAGCCCGTCGTCGGGTTCCACGTCGTACGTTTCCGTACTTATATTGATTGCTTTAACTTATAGCCCAAAAATGTTTGGCCTCCTGGGAAGGTTTGTGTCAAAACCGCTTGGCACTCAATGTGCTACAGAGACTGTGATTTCATATATATTTAAACAGATTTACAGGTTGTTTTCTTTGGGCGCTAATACTCAAACTGAGCATCAGAGAGCGTAATGAATAGAGAGGGGAGAAAATGTCAACCTGTATAAAGGAGAGCTATGCCACTGAACACCAAGAGCGTGAACGTTCAAAAGGGGTAAACTCGCTCTTTGAGAGAGATTCTCAAAGAGCGTCAACGTACAAGAGGGGAAAACTCGAGAAAGGCGAGCTATGCCCAAGAATATAAAACTTAAGAAGATGCGTCCGACTCTTAGAATTCTGGCAGTTACGTGCGATAAGGAGGAGGGGAACAAATCGAAACCCTTTTTTGCTCTTATGAAAGAATGTGTGTTTCAAAATGAAAATTTTTCGTGATTTTTTTCAATTTTACTAATTGCAAAACATTTTATTGAAAAATAAGACAACAATTATACTATTCTTATTTGTTGTCAGCATTCTAAAATTTGAAATTTTAATGTGAATGATTTCTGTCAACACCAAAGAGCGTAAAGAGGGGAAATCTCGCTCTTTGCTTGTTAAGTTGTAGAGATGCCGAGCTATGCCACCGAACAGCAATAACATTTGCTTCTGCAAAGTACAATTGGTTGTCGTCATTTTACTGTTTTTATAAGGTTTTGCTAAGAATTTTAGATATATTTCAAACATTTAGCAATCAAACACATATATACATTTCATTTTAGTGTATATTTGTGTGTATCCATGGTTTATCATATTTTAATTGCTGAACGTTGCGCCGCTAATAACAGACAAAGAGCGAGGTTTCCTGTCTTGTATGTAGAAGGTTTTTGGTCAACACCGATGAGAGAATTCTCTTAAATTTTATTTTGTCCATCTTAATCGATCGCAAAGAGCGTAGATATACCAGAGGGGAAATCTCGCTCTTTGTCTGTTATTACCGGTGTAATGTTTAGTAATAACAGCGAATGTTGTTTGTTAACTACAAGTTAGCTTTTTACAACAAAAAATTAAAATAAGAAAAACATGTTATATTTTTCAAAAAACATAAATCATCAAGAAGCTCCGTCCATCAAAAATCATATCAAAAATTGAGCGAGTTACGTTAGATTAAAATACAAATAATAAAATTTAAGAGAGTGCTGTCGTTGGTTTTGACAGAAATCATTCACAATAACATGCAAATTTCAATATGAAGAATGCCGAGAACAAAGAGGAATAGGATAATTTTTGTCTTATTTTTCAATAAAATGTTTTGCAATTAGTAAAATAAAAATAAATAAGTAAAATGTTCATAAAATTCGAGTAATACACGACACGGTTTTTCAGTATTATAATGTTTTTTGTCGTTTCTTTGTGCTGTTTTCCTTTGATCATTCACAATTAACCGAAAATCACTAAAAATGTTCATTTTGAAACACCCATTCTTCTAGTAAGAGTTAGTAAAAGATTGTCGCTCTTACATTTACATTTCAATCGCACGTAACTGTCAGAATTCGAAGAGTCGGACGGACCTTCTCAAAGACCTTATATGTACAAGACAAGAAATCTCGTTCTTTGTCTGTTATTATCGCCTAACGTTCAGCAATAACAGCGAATGCAGACGTTATATCCATGTTTGCTTTTTACAGCAAAATATTAAAATGAGCACGAAAATAAAATGTATATACAATAGAGTGGCTTCAAAATAAAAGTTGTGGATGTTCCCGACTAAAATGAAAGATTGGTTTGTTTTATGTGTTCTCCTAAAATATTTTTCCTTTATCATTGTCCGTTCGTGAGCTGGACGCGTTCAAAATAACATCTATAAATCAGGCTTTTCTTGAATAAAATTCACGGTGAGAATGGTATTTAAAAAAACCTGTTAAATAAGTCGGATAAGTCGGATTTCAATTTCTAGCGGTTTTTTTCTCAACACCATTCTCATCGTGAATTTTATTCAAGAAAAACCTGATTTATGGAGGTTATTTTGAACGCGTCCAGCTCGCGAACGGACAATGATAAAAGCGAAATATTTTGGGAGAATACATAAAACAAACCAATCTTTCATTTTAGTCGGGAACATCAACAACATTTTTTCTTTCCTCACAAAAGAAGCCACTCTAATATACATATGTGTTTGATTGCTAAATGTTTGAAATACATATATTTGAATTTCATAGTAAAAACAGTAAAATAACGACAAACAATTGTGCTTTGCAGAAGCAAATGTTATTGCTGTTCGGTGTCATAGCTCGCATTTCTGCAAGTTAACATACAAAGAGCGAGATTTCCCCTCTTGTACTTTGACGCTCTTTGATCTAACGTAACTAGCTCAATTTATTAGAATAAACGGACGGGAATGACCTTCTTGCAGATTTATGTTTTTTGACCAACATGGCTGTTTTCTTTAGTTCATTCATAATTAAACAAAAATCAGGAAAAAATTCATTTTAAAACACCCACCTAAGAGCGAGAATAAAGAGTGTCGCTCTTTCATTTACATTTTAATCGCACGTAATTGTCAGAAATCAAGGAGTCGGACGGACCTTCTTATAGGTTTATTTGCTTTGGTCTTTTCTTTTCATTGAATTCTGACAGTTACGTGCGATTAAAACGCAACTGTAAGAGCAACACTATTTTTCTCATTCTTAGGAGAAGTTTCAAAATGAATATTTTTCCTTATTTTTGGTTAATTGTGAATGATCAAAGGAAAACAGAACAAAAAAGGGCAGAAAACGTTAAAATAACAATAAACCGTGTCGTGTTTCACTCGAATTTTGTGAACATTTTACTTATTTTTTCTTATTGTACTAATTGCAAAACTTTTTATTGAAAAATAAGACAAAAATTATACTATTCTTATTGTTTCCCGTTCTTAATTTTGAAATTTTCATATTATTTTGAACTCGCTCTTTAACTCGCTCAATTTTTGAAATGAGACGGACGGACCTTTTTATTCATTTGTGTTTTTTGGGACAGACCTTCTTATAGATTTATTTTCTTTGTATAATGTGACTTAGACCACTTTCAAACTAAAACTAAATGTAATTTTGGTGTGCATAAAATGAGAACTGTCATTGTACATTTTTTATAAATGTCTAAAATAAAAGTTCCTAAATTAGAGATCTGATCAAAGTGAACAGAAAATCTGACATAATTTTTTTGGATTCGATCATTCTAACTGGCACATATGAAGATTCTAGACTGATAAAAGCATAGTGTCATTTTTATATGGGCTAAAAGCCCCAAACAATGCACCCATATACCTCACTTTCGCAGTAGGGATATCATATGATGATGAACAAGTAAGGAAAGGCTAAAGTCGGGCGGGGCCGACTATATAATACCCTACACCACTCCCTGCGTATGTACCTCGTTTTGATTACTAAACCCATTTATTTCATGGGAGCAATTTTATGTAGTTCATATAAATTATACTACAAATTAATCTTTAGTCATATTTAATGAATATGGTTAATAATATGGTAATTGATCCAATTATCCGACAGACAAATACAGTTTATACAGTAGTAATAGGATGAATCGGACCGACATTTCAAAAGGGGCCTATAAATACATTTTGGGCCTGGTCCAAAACATGGACCTATAAATTTCTCATTCACGGTAGGTATTCCTGGTTGAAAAATACCATCATCTGCAAAATTTGATGAAGATCCGATGTAAGATGTAGTTTCTAGAGCTGTAATAGATCAGAATGGGACCCCATTTGTGTTATACCAAAGTATGGACATATGGGCATCTCCCAAACAAGTAAGGAAATGCTAAAGACGGACGGACCTTCTATCTCATTACAATTCAATTTGGTAAAAAAGTGAAATCGGGAAGGATTTTTGCATCCTGTAAATGTATGTGTTTGACAAAAAATGTTAAATCGGAAAGGACATTTGTATAGGGGTATATTGAAGCCTGGAACGATGTGACCCGCTTTCACCATGTATGTTTATTGGTGAAATATAATATGTAAAGTTTGGCCAAAATCGGTTAAACATTCGGGAGCAACATTTGTATGAGGGCGATATCTAAATCTGAACCGATCTTACCCAATTTTTGCATACGTGATTCTAGTTGGATTATAAGATGTTCTGCAAAATTTAAATAAAATCGGGTACAATATGTCGTTTCTAGAGCGGAAAATGTCAAATCGGGAGCGACATTTGTATGGGGGATATATCTAAATCTGAACCGATCATACCCAGTTTTTGCATACGTGTTTCTAGTTCGATTATAAGATGTTCTGCAAAATTTAAAGAAAATCGGGTACAATATGTCGTTTCTAGAGCGGAAAATGTCAAATCGGGAGCGACATTTGTATGGGGGCTATATATAAATCTGAACCGATCTTACCCAATTTTTGCATACGTGTTTCTAGTTGGATTATAAGATGTTCTGCAAAATTTAAAGAAAATCGGGTACAATATGTCGTTTCTAGAGCGGAAAATGTCAAATCGGGAGCGACATTTGTATGGGGGCTATATATAAATCTGAACCGATCTTACCCAATGTTTGCATACGTGTTTCTAGTTGGATTATAATATGTTCTGCAAAATTTAAATAAAATCGGGTACAATATGTAGTTTCTAGAGCGGAAAATGTCAAATCGGGAGCGATATTTGTATGGGAGCTATATCTAAATCTGAACCGATTGCCTCCAAATTCAATACCGATGGTCCTTGGCCAGAAAAAGTAACTTCTGCCAAGTTTCATGACAATCGGACAACAATTGCGACCTGTAGAGTGCGAACAAGCTTAGATGGACAGCAGACGGACGGACGGACGTACGGACGGACGTACGGACGGACAGACAGACATCGTTAAATCGACTCAGCTGGTGATTCTAAGCCGATCGGTATACTTAAAGGTGGGTCTAGCTCGATTATTTCTTGGTGTTACAAACATTTGGCGCGAAACTAACTTATAATACCCTAGACCACGAAGTGGTGTAGGGTATAACAAGTAAGGAAAGGCTAAAGTCGGGCGGGCCGACTATATAATACCCTACACCACTCCCTGCGTATGTACCTCGCTTTTATTACTAAACCCAGGTATTTCATGGGCGCAATTTTATGTAGTTCATATACATTATACAGTTACTGTAAATTCATCTTTAGTCATATTTAACGTATATGGTTAATAATATGGTAATTGATCCAATTATCCGACAGACAAAGACAAATTATACAGTAGTAATAGGATGAATCGGACCGACATTTCAAAGAGGGCCTATAACAACATTTTGGGCCTGGTCCAAAACATGAGCCTATATATTTCTCATTCACGGTAGGTATTCCTAGTTGAAAAATATCATGGTCTGCAAAATTTGATGAAGATACGATGTAAGATGTAGTTTCTAGAGCTGTAATAGATCAGATTGGGCCCCATTTGGCTTATACCAAAGTATGGACATATGGGCATCTCCCAAACAAGTAAGAAAAGGCTGAATACGGACGGAATTTCTATCTCATTACAATTCAATTCGGTAAAAAAGCGAAATCGGGAAGGATTTTTGCATCATGTAAATGTATGTGTTTGCCAAAAAAATTTAAATCGGAAAGGACATTTGTATGGGGGCTATATCTAAATCTGAACCGATCTTACCCATTTTCACTATAGGCGTTTTTAGTTCGATTATAAGATGTTGTACCAAATTTAAAGAAAATCGGGTAAAATATGTGGTTTCTAAAGCGGAAAAAGTCAAATCGGGAGCGACATTTGTATGGGGGCTATATCTAATATGAATCGATCTTACCCAAATTCCGCATAGGTGTTTCTAGTTCGATTATAAGATGCTGTGCCAAATTAAAAAAAAAAGATGTGGATTTTAGAGCGGAAAAGTGAAATAGGGAGCGACATTTTTATAGGGGCTATATCTAAATCTGAACCGATCTTACCCTTATTCCGCATAGGTGTTTCTAGTTCGATTATAAGATGGTGTGCCAAATTTAAAGAAAATTGGGTACCTTATGTGGATTTTAGAGCGGAAAAAGTCAAATCGGGAGCGACAGTTGTATGGGGGCAATATCTAAATCTGAACCGATCTTACCCACTTTCATCATAGGTGTTTCTAGTTGGATTATAAGATGTTGTGCCAATTTTAAAGAAAATCGGGTACAATATGTGGTTTCTAAAGCGGAAAAACTGAAATGGGGAGCGACATTTGTATGTGGACTGTATCTAAATCTGAACCGATCTTACCCAAATTCTGCATAGGTGTTTCTAGTTGGATTATAAGATGTTGTACCATATTTAAAGAAAATCGTGTACAATATGTGGTTTATAGAGCGGAAAATTTAGATATAGTCCCCATACAAATGTCGCTCCCTATTTCAGTTTTTCCGCTTTAGAAACCACATATTGTACCCGATTTTCTTTAAAATTGGCACAACATCTTATAATCCAACTAGAAACACCTATGCGTAAATTGGGTAAGATCGGTTCAGATTTAGATATAGCCCCCATACAAATGTCGCTCCCGATTTGACATTTTCCGCTCTAGAAACGACATATTGCACCCGATTTTCTTAAAATTTGGCAAAACATCTTATAATCCAACTAGAAACATGTATGCAAAAATTGGGTAAGATCGGTTCTGATTTAGATATAGCCCCCATACAAATGTCGCTCCCGATTTGACATTTTCCGCTCTAGAAACGACATATTGTACCCGATTTTCTTTAAATTTGGCAAAACATCTTATAATCCAACTAGAAACATGTATGCAAAAATTGGGTAAGATCGGTTCAGATTTAGATATAGCCCCCATACAAATGTCGCTCCCGATTTGACATTTTCCGCTCTAGAAACGACATATTGTACCCGATTTTCTTTAAATTTGGCAAAACATCTTATAATCCAACTTGAAACATGTATGCAAAAATTGGGTAAGATCGGTTCAGATTTAGATATAGCCCCCATACAAATGTCGCTCCCGATTTGACATTTTCCGACATATTGTACCCGATTTTCTTTAAATTTTGCAGAACGTCTTATAATCCAACTAGAAACACGGATGCAAAAATTGGGTAAGGTCGGTTCAGATTTAGGTATATCCCCCATACAAATGTCGCTCCCGATTTCACTTTTTCCGCTTTAGAAACCACATATTGTACCCGATTTTCTTTAAAATTGGCACAACATTTTATAATCGAACTAGAAACACCTATGCTGAAAGTGGGTATGATCGGTTCAGATTTAGATATAGCCCCCATACAAATGTCGCTCCCGATTTGACATTTTCCGCTCTAGAAACTACATATTGTACCCGATTTTCTTTAAATTTTGCAGAACATCTTATAATCCAACTAGAAACACGGATGAAAAAATTGGGTAAGGTCGGTTCAGATTTAGGTATATCCCCCATACAAATGTCGCTCCCGATTTCACTTTTTCCGCTTTAGAAACCACATATTGTACTCGATTTTCTTTAAAATTGGCACAACATTTTATAATCGAACTAGAAACACCTATGCTGAAAGTGGGTATGATCGGTTCAGATTTAGATATATCCCCATACAAATGTCGCTCCCGATTTGACTTTTTCTGCTCTAAAATCCACATATTGTACATATATTCTTTAAAATTGGCACAACATCTTATAATCCAACTAAAAACACCTATGGTGAAAGTGGGTAAGATCGGTTCAGATTTAGATATAGCCCTCATACAAATGTTGCTCCCGAATGTTTAACCGATTTTGGCCAAATTTTATATATGATATTTCACCAATAAACAGACATGGTGAAAGCGGGTCACATTGTTTCAGGTTTCAATATACCCCCATACAAATGTCCTTTCCGATTTAACATTTTGTGTCAAACACATACATTTACAGAATGCAAAAATCCTTCCCGATTTCACTTTTTTACCGAATTAAATTGCAATGAGAATTGTTTGGGTGATGCCCATATGTCCATACTTTGGTATAACTTTGGTATACTACTGTATAATTTGTATTTGTCGGTCGGACAATTGGATCAATTACCATATTCGTTAAATTTGACTAAAGATGAATTAATAGCATATAAATTATATGAATATAATTTATATAATTTGTATGAACTACATAAAATTGCTCCCATGAAATAGCTGGGTTTAGTAATCAAAGCGAGGTACATACGCAGGGAGTGGTGTAGGGTATTATATAGTCGGCCCCGCCCGACTTTAGCCTTTCTTTACTTGTTTATTATACTTACGTTCATTGCGTTATGGGGTCATTTGGAAAAGTGTAAAATTTAGTTTTGCATCGTTTTGTAACTGTGGACATTGGACATTTTTAGGTGTCCATTTAAACGGAAACGAAAATTTTCACATTTGGTCAAATACTTGTGTACGAATGTGAATTTATGTATTCCAGAGCAATGACAGTTAATAGACAAGATGTTCACATTTGCTATTTGACATATTAAAGTGAATTCAAACTCGGAAGAAAGGAACTTTAGTTCGTCTAAAAAAGAGAAAATAGTGTATTAAATTTTCTAATAACACTATGCAACAAAAAAGAAAAATTTTGTGTCCAAGCCGAAAAAAAATGTTTTTTTTAATCATGCTAACTCAAAAATCAACACAAAAAAATTGTGGACATTTTTTTTTTTACTAAAATTAAAATTTTCGTGTAGTTACCTTTAATATTTGTACTCTCATTTTAGATGTATTGGTCCGATCGCACCCGCTTATATGTTAAAATAAAGATAATTACAAATGTTGAACACTGTTTGGGAACAGCCTACAAAAATTTGAGAAAAAATCATTTCCCTTAGAAATGAGGGAATTTTAAAAAATCGAAGTTTTTGCTTAAATTGATTTAGTCATACGTGAAGACGACACATACTTCTACAAGAAGGACCCTATCTTCTACATTTATCCATAGATTTTCCTTAATTTGTTTTATTCGTTACAAACTAAAATAAAATATTGTGTTATCTGTTTAGTATTTAAATAAAAATTAAACAAGTCAGGAAAGGTTAAAGTCGAGCGGGGCCGACTATATGATACCCTTCACTTTCTGCCCCATTACAATTGAATTCGGGGGAAAAAAATATATGGTTTTGTGCCAAATATGATGAAAATCTGTTAATATATGTGGTTTCCAGAGGGGAAAAATTCAAAGCAGGAGCGAAATTTGTATGGGAGCTATATTTAAATCTGAACCGATATGACTCACTTTTACCACAGATGTTTTCAGTTCAAATGTAAGATCTTGTGCCAGATTTGAAGAAAAAATGTTTCTAGGTGGGAAAAAATCAAACCGGGAGCGAAATTTGTATGAGAGCTATATCTAAATCTGAACCGATTTGCTTCAAACTAAATAAATCAAATCCTTGGACTGCAAAACTCACTTGTGCTATTTTCAAACTTATTTCTTTTTATTAAGATTTTTTAGGTGCCAGGAAAAATAGATATTTGTCGGAGAAAATTATTTTTCCCTAATTTTTGAAGACTTTCTAAACCACTGTTTTAATGAAAAAGTGTAATACACAATAAAAAGTAAAAAAGGAGCTAAGTTCGGCCAGACCGAACTTTTTATACACTCCACCATAAATTGCATTCTACAAATTACAAGAAAATTTAAATTTTTTAATAAAGCCAAAACAAATAAAACTATTGAACAAATAATTTTATAATAAATAAAAAAACTTAATTATTTTAAACCACGTTTATAAGGCAAGGCTACCAATATGTATACTACAATATAAATACTATATGTATCGAAATAATACTTCAAGTCAATTCAAAAAGTAAACATAAGACAGCATTCTTCAAAAAAGCTCAAATATTCTAATTATTGGGGGATAGAGGGTGCATTTTTAACTACAGCCGTTTGGTTTGTTGTATTTCCATCATATGTTAATGCCAAAGTACAAAAATTTAACAACATGATTATACCCATTTTTGCAGTAAAATAAAAAAAATAAAAATATTTTTATTTTTCGAGTCTATGAATGTATACACCGAATTCTATAATTCTAGCTTCAACAGACGGACGGACATCGCTAGATCGCCTTAGAATTTTATGACGATGAAGAATATTTATATTTTCCCAGGTTGATATTTCATGGTGTTACAAACGGAATGACAAAGTTAGTATAACCCCATCCTGGAGGTGGATGGTATACAAATTTTAAACAAAAAATTTACCAGACAAGGTATATGAACAGAAAAAGGGGATGCCAATGGGGTCACCAGCCTCACCTGTAATTGCTGACATCATTATGGAAGAACTGCTGGGCGCCACGATGGAAAAGATAAAAGAACAAGTAAGGAAAGGCTAAAGTCGGGCGGGGCCGACTCTATGATACACTCCACTTTCTATCCGAATACAATTTAATTCGGTAAAAAGGGAAAACGGGAAGGATTTTTGTAACCTGTAAATGTATGTGTTTGACAAAAAAATGTTAAATCGGAAAGGACATTTGTATGGGGGTATATTGCAATCTGGAACGAAATAAGTGAAATATAATATGTATAGTTTGGCCAAAATCGGTTAAACATTAGGGAGCAACATTTGTATATGCGCTATATCTAAATCTGAACCGATCTTAGCCACTTTCACCATAGGTTTTTTACTTGGATTATAAGCTGTAGTGCCAAATTTAAAGAAAATCGGGTACAATATGTGGTTTCTAAAGCGGCAAAAGTCAAATCGGGAGCCACATTTGTTTGGGGGCTATGTCTAAATCTGAACCGATCTTATCCAGCGGAAAATGTCAAATCGGGAGCGACATTTGCATAGGGGCTATATCTAAATCTGAACCGATCTTACCCAATTTTTGCATAGGTGTTTCTAGTTGGATTATAAGATGTTGTGTCAAATTTAAAGAAAATCGGGTACAATATGTGGTTTCTAGAGCGGAAAATGTCAAATCGGGAGCGTCATTTGTATGGGGGCTATATCTAAATCTGAACCGATCTTACCGAATGTCTGCATAGGTGTTTCTAGTTGGATTATAAGATGTTGTGTCAAATTTAAAGAAAATCGGGTACAATATGTGGTTTCTAGAGCGGAAAATGTCAAATCGGGAGCGTCATTTTTATGGGGGCTATATCAAAATCTGAACCGATCTTATCCACTTTCTGCATAGGTGTTTATAATAGGATCATTAGATGTTTTCCCACATTTAAAGAAAATCGGGTACAATATGTCGTTTCTAGAGCGGGAAATGTCAAATCGGGAGCGACATTTGCATAGGGGCTATATCTAAATCTGAACCGATCTTACCGAATTTTTGCATAGGTGTTTATAATACGATCATTAGATGTTTTGCCACATTTAAAGAAAATCGGGTACAATATGTCGTTTCTAGAGCGGGAAATGTCAAGTCGGGAGCGACATTTGCATAGGGGCTATATCTAAATCTGAACCGATCTTACCCAATTTTTGCATAGGTGTTTCTAGTTGGATTATAAGATGTTGTGTCAAATTTAAAGAAAATCGGGTACAATATGTCGTTTCTAGGACGGAAAATGTCAAATCGGGACCGACATTTGCATAGGGGCTATATCTAAATCTGAACCGATCTTACCCAATTTTTGCATAGGTGTTTCTAGTTGGATTATAAGATGTTGTGCCAAATTTAAAGAATATCGGGTTCAATATGTGGTTTTTAGAGCGGAAAATGTCAAATCGGGAGCGACTTTTGTATGGGGCTATATCTAAATCTGAACCGATATGCCTCAAATTAAATAGCGTTCGTCCTTGATCGACAAAACTTACTTGTGCCAATTTTTGGTAAGATCGGACTATAATTGCGACCTGAAATTTGATTACATGAATAGATGGACGGACAGACAGACAGACAGACGGACGGACATTGCTAAATCGATTCAAAAAGTGAAAAGTCGATCGGTATAATTAACAATGGGTCTATCTCGCTTCCTTTTTGGGTGTTACAAACAAATGCACAAAGACATAATACTCTCGTGGAGTGTATAAAAACCAAGAGTACTGACCAAATATGTAGATGACTTATTCGCAATTGTAAAGCGTAGTGAAGTAGAAGCCATACTTAACGCATTAAACTCTTTCAACCGACAAATACAATTTACGATGGAAAAAGAATTGGACAATAAACTACAATATTTGGATTCGGTGATAATTAGACAAGGGAATCTGCTGAAAGTTGACTGGAACCAAAAGCAAACGGCTTCCGGACGTCTAATTAATTTTTATTCTAAGCACCCAAGACGAACAATCATAAATACCGCGACGAATTTTATAAACAGTCAGAAAAATACTAAAGTTCTGTTCTTGTATTTGCGCCCTGGTATATGTTCTGATATTTATTGTCTTTATTCCAGAGTATGTATATTGATACTCTGATATGTACGTGCGAGGGTTGTTTGATAAATCATTTACATATAAGTAAATATATATTATATTATAAATATTATATGCGTATTATTGGAAAAAATTAGAAAATTTTTTTTCACGAATTATGACCAATTTAAGAGTGCAAAAAATACATTTTTTTCATTCAATCGCCTGTAACTCCTGAAATACTTGACCGAGTTTAATGTAAAAAAGCCATCATTTCATCACTTCCAAACACACAGTCATTAAATTAGACATCTAAGAACAGTACTTTAAAGTTTCAAAAAAATGGATTAATTCGAAAATCTAAATAAAAGAACTAAAATTGTAAAAGCTTACTATACTATTCCAAAAATAATTGAAATTACCTTCAAAACAATGTATAGTACATTAAAATCGGTCAAGTATTTCAGGAGTTACGGGTGATTGAATGAACACACCACTTTAAAAAAATATTTTTCACTCTCAATTTAATAATTGGTGAAAAAACGTTTTCTATTCGTTTTTTTTTTTCAAAAATACGTATATAAAGTTTTTATGGGTAGAACACATACACAAACTTTCAAAACAATGGCAGCTATCAGAAACCGTACCGCTTGACATGGAATGACTCATATATCTTTTCAAAATCCTCAAAAATGGAAAATTTTCTTATTGGATATAAGCAATGTAATACAATTTCTTGGAACACAGACATTTTTCCGCGATCACCATTTCTTCTGCGTTGACCTCAATTGGTGTCCCGTCTTCCATCTTCTGTAGTGATATGTCCACAAAGTAAATTATTAAAAACAAGTAAAGAAAGGCTAAAGTCGGGCGGGGCCGACTATATAATACCCAACACCACTCCCTGCGTATGTACCTCGCTTTGATTACTAAACCCAGGTATTTCATGGAGCAATTTTATGTAGTTCATACAAATTATATAAATTATATTCATATAATTTATATGCTATTAATTCATCTTTAGTCAAATTTAACGAATATGGTAATTGATCCAATTGTCCGACCGACAAATACAAATTATACAGTAGTATACCAAAGTTATACCAAAGTATGGACATATGGGCATCATCCAAACAACTCTCATTGCAATTCAATTCGGTAAAAAAGTGAAATCGGGAAGGATTTTTGCATTCTGTAAATGTATGTGTTTGACAAAAAATGTTAAATCGGAACGGACATTTGTATGGGGGTATATTGAAACCTGAAACAATGTGACCCGCTTTCACCATGTCTGTTTATTGGTGAAATATCATATGTAAAATTTGGCCAAAATCGGTTAAACATTCGGGAGCAACATTTGTATGAGGGCTATATCTAAATCTGAACCGATCTTACCCACTTTCACCATAGGTGTTTTTAGTTGGATTATAAGATGTTGTGCCAATTTTAAAGAATATATGTACAATATGTGGATTTTAGAGCAGAAAAAGTCAAATCGGGAGCGACATTTGTATGGGGGTATATCTAAATCAGAACGGATCATACCCACTTTCAGCATAGGTGTTTCTAGTTCGATTATAAAATGTTGTGCCAATTTTAAAGAAAATCGGGTACAATATGTGGTTTCTAAAGCGGAAAAAGTGAAATCGGGAGCGACATTTGTATGGGGGATATACCTAAATCTGAACCGACCTTACCCAATTTTTGCATCCGTGTTTCTAGTTGGATTATAAGATGTTCTGCAAAATTTAAAGAAAATTGGGTACAATATGTCGTTTCTAGATCGGAAAATGTCAAATCGGGAGCGACATTTGTATGGGGGCTATATCTAAATCTGAACCGATTTTACCCAATTTTTGCATACATGTTTCTAGTTGGATTATAAGATGTTTTGCCAAATTTAAAGAAAATCGGGTACAATATGTCGTTTCTAGAGCGGAAAATGTCAAATCGGGAGCGACATTTGTATGGGGGCTATATCTAAATCTGAACCGATCTTACCCAATTTTTGCATACATGGATTGGATTATAAGATGTTTTGCCAAATTTAAAGAAAATCGGGTACAATATGTCGTTTCTAGAGCGGAAAATGTCAAATCGGGAGCGACATTTGTATGGGGGCTATATCTAAATCTGAACCGATTTCCTCCAAATTCAATACCGATGGTCCTTGGCCAGAAAAAATAACTTCTGCCAAGTTTCATGACAATCGGACAACAATTACGACCTGTAGAGTGCGAACTAGCTTAGATGGACAGCAGACGGACGGACGGACAGACAGACATCGTTAAATCGACTCAGCTGGTGATTCTAAGCCGATCGGTATACTTATGTGGTGTAGGGTATAATTATGTTGGATGTTTATACACTCCACGAGAGTATTATGTCTTTGTGCATTTGTTTGTAACACCCAAAAGGAAGAGAGATAGACCCATTGTTAATTATACCGATCGACTTAGAATCACTTTTTGAATCGATTTAGCAATGTCCGTCTGTCTGTCCGTCCGTTCATCTATTCTTGTAATCACGATACAGGTCGCAATTGTAAACAGAACCAAATGAAACTTTGCACAACGAAGTTTTTCGGGATAAGAACGAACGCTATTTAATTTGAAGAAAATCGGTTCTGATTTAGATATAGCCCCCATACGAATTTCACTCCCGATTTGCCATTTTTCACTCTAGATACCATATATTATAACCGATTTTCTTCAAAATTTGAAAAACATCTTATATTCCAACTTCCCGATTTGACTTTTTCCGCTTTAGAAACCACATATTGTATCAGACTGTCTTCAGATTTGGCAAAACATCTTATATTTCAACTAGAAACACCTGTGGTAAAAATGGGTCAGATCGGTTCAGATTTATATATAGCTCCCATACAAATTTGACTTTTTCCGTTCTAGAAACCACATATTTTAACAGATCCTCTTCAAATTAGGCGAAATATATTATATTTGTCCTAGAAACACCCATAGTGAAAATGGGTCAGATCGGTTCAGATTTCCATATAGCTCCTATACGAATTTCACTCCCGATTTGACTCATTTCTCTCTAGATACCATATATTAAAAGAGATTTTCTTCAAAATTGACAAAACATCTTATATTTCAACTAGAAACACCTGTGGTAAAAATGTGTTAGATCGGTTCAGATTTATATATAGCTCCCATACAAATCGCTCCCGATTTAACTTTTTCCGCCCCAGAAACCACGAATTGTCAACGAATTTCTTCAAAGTGAGCACAACACCTTATGTTTGAACTGGAAGAACTTATTGTGAATGTTAATCACATTTTTCCATGTTTGGATATAGCCCCGATACAATATTCTTATCGATTTGACAAATCGAACGAGGTCGTATTAGCCTATGTTTAGGAAACATACAAAAATTCTTCCCGTTTTCACATTTTTACCGAGTTGGACTGTATTCGGTTGGAAAGTGGAATGTATCATATAGTCGGCCCCGCCCGACTTTAGCCTTTCCTTACTTGTTTTTTCTTGAGTTCGATATTCACATTTTTTATGTATTCTAACTAAGAAGTTGCCATTCATCAGTTCTGTTTGAATTTCTCGACGATATTAGATGTTGAAATTATTTCCATGTTGTCACTTTAAATGCTAACATAAATTTCTCGAACAACCCTCGTATGTGTATTTATGTGATGTTATAATATTTGAATAAGTTTCTGTTTTGGAATGTTCTGCTTATTTATAGCCACAATTTATTTCTCTTTGGGGATTGTGACAACCTGTTCGTTCGTATTAGATGTCCAAATGTTTAATATTTTATGTTTTTATATTAATAACTCCCTGCTGTCCTTTTACTTAAAGAGAAATGCGGCGAAATAAACTTTTGAACTCCGTTTAGAATATGGAATGGGAATTACAGATGTCACTACATCAGTAGTATAATCAGGAAAGATATAATCAATTTCTTTATCACAATTGGTTCCTGATACGAAATGAACAAAAAGGGTTTTAGATATCTGATGGATAAATTAAGAGTCACAATTTATCAATTTGTCACCTCGTTAAATCCAAAACCTTTAACATTCTTTAGATACTATTTTGTCTACTAATCTCTCATTCTCTCAATAATTTTAACGTTCTTAGACAACACGCAATATCGCAAAACCATTTGGGACGACTTAATGTTCCTCTTGGCGATTTTAATCGATTCGCCTAATGAGCCATTTATATTCAACGTCCTCCTGTGTGGCTTTCCTCCACCGTAGCATAGCCCATTAGCTGCCCTTAATATCCGGCATTTGTCGACCATATTTGAAACTGTTTGCTAAAACCGCTAAATGGTATATTCTATTATTTTCCCCACATGATTTGATATGAGGATCCTTTTTGGAATAAATAAGTAGATATTTACATGCATCACCACAATGGAATTTTAAATACCCAAAAGGCCTAGTATCCTTTCGATACTTAACTGTGAATATTTAATTTTTTTCGTTGGCAATTAAAAGTTAGTTTTTCATGTTGTCATAACTTGTCCAAAGAAAAGGAAGGGGATTTTATACATGTATTTGGTTTGTATTCAATTAAAATATAAACCTTCGACCATTGCAGTGTATTTTGGGAGAACATATTAATTTCTGTATTTTCATACAGTACTCATACAATTCCGGGAATTCTGACATTGTTTACTTACCTCTTCCCAGGATTTTTATGTTGATTCTCACGGAAATTCATACTAAATGACTTTTTTACAATAATCCATGACAGGCAAAGTAAAATGTAAAAACAAATGGACCGATGTATAGTCGGAACAAGTGAAACGAATTGCAGGACGGACAGGTACAAGGTTGGGGTTGAAGGACGGACAAACGAACGGACGAATGAATGGCCACATGAACGAGCGTACATGACCAGTTTTTCTTTGAATTTTCAATAATTTTCACGGTGTTGCGAACAAAAGACAAACTTTAATTGTTGTACCGGAATGCCAGAGTATTTATATCCTCCACTAGGGTATTATGTCTTTGTGCATTTGTTTGTAACACCCAAAAGAAAACGTGTTAGACCCATCGTTTATTATACAGATCGGCTTAGAATCACTTTCTGAGTCGATTTATGTGACCGTCTGTTGTATTGTTGTAATCGAAGTACAAGCCGCATTATTGTCCGATCTTAACAAAAATTGGCACAAGTAAGTTTTATGGATCAAGGACGAACGTTTTTTTATTTGAAGCAAATCAGTGCAGATTTAGATATAGCCCCCATACAAAAGTCGCTCCCGATTTGACATTTGCCGCTCTAGAAACCACATATTGAACCCGATATTCATTAAATTCGGCAAAACATCTTATAATTCAACTATAAACCCCTATCCAGAAAGTGGGTAAGATCGGTTCAGATTTAGATATAGTCCCCATACAAATGTCGCTCCAGGTTTGACATTTTCCGTTCTAGAAACCACATAGTGCACCCCGATTCTCTTTAAATTTATCACAACATCTTATAATCTAACTAGTCCCTATCCAAGTGAAAATTAAAACCATAACTTCTATACCGGTGCGTGACTTGAAATCTGAACTTTTAAATAGAACAAACATTTTGTATCTATATTTTATTTTGCCGGGGATAATGACTATAATGTTCACACAGAACTCTTTCCGTGCCACTTGTGTTCTTAAACATACAAATTTCGAAAAAATAATTTATGTACTCGGAGAAATGTACACATCGAATTTTTTTCATATTCTAACTGAAAACTTTGGTTGGTACCATTTGCACCACTTTTGATCCGCTTCCCCCTTTAAAGTACACATTTCGAACGAATTTCACGATTCTAGTTTCAGTTGTGTTGTTGGTACCATAGGGATATAAAAAGGTACGAATTTCGAAAAATATATTTATTTTGTGTTTCTCTGCATGTACAAACCGAATTTCATGATTGGTACCGTTTTTACCCAATTTCACACCTAAAAGTTTAAATTTATGAAGAACATTTGCGTGGTCGTATTCGCGTTATAAGATAAATATGCGTTCCAAAATTCAAGATTGTAGGCCCAGTATTTTGGTACAATTTTAGTGGTACAATTTTTAACCCATTTAATCCCTTGAAAGTACAAATATCGGAAAATTCCTTGTTGTTACTCATCTACACTGTAAGACGAATATGAGTACCGAATTTAATTATTGTAGCGTCATCCATGTTCTTGGCACCTTTTTATCCCTCTTTTCTCGTTTAGCCTTTAAAAGTACGAATTTCGAAAAATTTCTTCAATTTGCTTTTTGATTTTATGTACACGCCGAATTTCATGATTCCAGCTCCGTCTGTTTGATTGGTACCAATTTGTATCCCTTTCACCCAATTTCACTCACAAAAAGTACGAATTTTGAAAAATATTATCTTAGTCGCATTCGTGTTGTAAAAGTAATGTCCGTTCCAAATTTCAAGATTCTAGGCCCTGCCGTTTGGTCAGGGCGGTGGAACAATTTTTATCCCATTTAATCCCTTAAAAGTACAAATTTCGAAAAATTCTTTCTTGTTAGTGATCTGCGCTGTAAAATGAATATACACACCGAATTTCATTATTGTAGCGTCATCCGTGTTGTTGGTACCTTTTTTATCCCCTTTTCCCTTTAAAAGTACAAATTTCGAAAAATTCCTTCATTTTGCGATTCTAAACATTTTGAGGGATGTACACACCGAATTTTATGGTTTCAGCTCCATCTATTTTATTGGTACTATTTTCATCCCTTTTTACCCGATGTCACCCCCAAAAAGTACGAATTTTGAATAATATTTTCTTGGGCGCTTTGAAGCTTTAAGAGGAATTTTTGTGCCAAATTTCAAGATTCTAGTCCCAGCCGTTTGGTCATTGGTGGTACAATTTTTATCACTCTTTACCCCATTTTACCCCTTATAAGTACTAATTACGAAAAACTTCATTCAAATCTGATTTTTTTGCTGTAAGGGAAATGTGCATACCAAATTTCATGATTCTAGCTTGTAGGTACCATTTTTGTCCCATTTAACCTCCCAAAAGTACGAATTTTTAAAATGTTACTTTTTGGGATGACTTCATGAAACCAAATTTCCAGCCGTTTGGACAATGCGGTGGCACCATTTTTATCCCTTTTTACCCCGTTTTACCCCTTAAAAGTACGAATTTCGAAAAATCACGTCTTATCACACCTCTACACTGTAAGAGAAATGTACACACCCAATTTCATGATTCTAGCTCTAGCCGTTTGGTCTGGGGAGTGATCAGTCAGTCAGTCACTCAATCACGCAACTCTTTTATATAAAGAGTGTTTTTTTTGAGGTTAGGATTTTCATGCATTAGTATTTGACAGATCACGTGGGATTTCAGACATGGTGTCAAAGAGAAAGATGCTCAGTATGCTTTGACATTTCATCATGAATAGACTTACTAACGAGCAACGCTTGCAAATCATTGAATTTTATTATCAAAATGCGTGCTCTGTTAAGAAAGTTCAGAAAGAAAGAAATTGTGTTCAGCGACGAAGCTCATTTTTGGCTCAATGGGTACGTAAATAGGCAGAATTGTCGATTTTGGAGTGAATATCAGCCAGAAGCATTGCAAGAGCTACCAATGCATCCAGAAAAAGTCACAGTTTGGTGCGGTTTATGGGCTGGTGGCATCATTGGACCGTACTTCTTCAAAGATGATGCGAATCGTAACGTAACTGTGAATGGTGAGCGCTACCGTGAGATGATATCCAACTTTTTTTTTGCCCAAAATGGAAGAACTGAACTTGGTTGACATGTGGTTTCAACAAGATGGCGCTACATGCCACACAGCTTGCGATTCTATGGCCATTTTGAGGGAAAACTTCGGAGAACAATTCATCTCAAGAAATGGACCGGTAAGTTGGCCACCAAGATCATGCGATTTGACGCCTTTAGACTATTTTTTGTGGGGCTACGTCAAGTCTAAAGTCTACAGAAATAAGCCAGCAACTATTCCAGCTTTGGAAGACAACATTTCCGAAGAAATTCGGGCTATTCCGGCCGAAATGCTCGAAAAAGTTGCCCAAAATTGGACTTTCCGAATGGACCACCTAAGACGCAGCCGCGGTCAACATTTAAATGAAATTATCTTCAAAAAGTAAATGTCATGGACCAATCTAACGTTTCAAATAAAGAACCGTTTTTTTTTTTTAAAAAGTTATCAAGCTCTTAAAAAATCACCCTTTATAAACACTAGCAAACACCCGCTACTTCATATGCGGAAAAATGTTTGTATCAGTATTCAAACTGTTTTGAAGGATATCACTTTCAGCGTTTATACGTGACTACGTTTAATTAAGTTTATACGTAATAGTTTAATTTATAGGCACAAAATGGAAACAATTTTTCTACAAAAATCATATAAAGTAGAAAATTATTTGCACGTTTCTTTCTTAAGCTGTGAAAATATCATTTGGGATAGAATAAAAGTGTAACGCATTGAAGGAGATATTTAAAACCATAAGTATGTCCCAAGTCCCTTTCACGTCCGTCTGGCTCGCTGGTATACACGATGACTCTGGAAGGGAGTTAAAGAATTTATTCAAACTCTGCACATAGTACTATTTTCCCAAACTTAGTTTAAATTCGAAAATGGGGGAAATTGATAAACATCTTATGGTACCCACACACGTATAGTCCATATTCCAAAACAAACTATCCGTACGTAAAATTAAACCTAATATAACTTCTAGACTTTTCACGCAAATTAACATAAGTTTTAGTCAAAATAAAAAACATAATGACTATAATGTTCACACATAACTCTTTCTGTTCCGTTTGTGCCCTTAAACATACAAATTTCGAAACATTAATTTATGTCTTCTTATCAGTGATTTGGGCTGTAAAACGAATATACATATCGAATTTCATTATTGTAGCTTCATCCGTGTTGTTGGTACCTTGTTTATCCCCTTTTCCCCGTATACCTACTAAAAGTACGAATTTAAAAAGATTCGGTCATTTTGCGTTTCTAAGGGTTTTGAGGTATGTACACACCGAATTTTATTATTCCAGCTCCATCCATTTGATTGGTACCATTTTTATCCCTTTTCACCCGATATACCCACAAAAAGTACGAATTTAAAAAAATATTTTCGTGGTCGCATTCTTGCTATAAAAGTAATGCCCGTTCCAAATTTCAAGATTCTAGGCCCTGCCGTTTGGTCAGGATGGTGGTACAATTTTTATCCCATTTAATTCCTTAAAAGTGCAAATTTCGAAAAATGATTTCTTATTAGTGATCTGCGCTGTAAAACGAATATACACACCGAATTTTATTATTGTGGCGTCATCCGTATTGTTGGTACCCTTTTTTATCCCCTTTTCCCTTTAAAAGTACAAATTTCGAAAAATTCCTTCATTTTGAGGGATGTACACACCGAATTTTATTGTTTCAGCTTCATCCATTTTATCGCCCCCAAAAAGTACGAATTTTTAAAAATATTTTTTTGGGCGCGTACCAAATTTCAAGATTCTAGTCCCAGCCGTTTGGTCATTACGGTGGTACAATTTTTATCCCTCTTTAACCCATTTTACCCCCCAAAAAGTACGAATTTTGAAAAATATTTTCTTGGGCGCGTTAAAGCTATAAGAGAAATTTTTGTACCAAATTTCAAGATTCTAGTCCCAGCCGTTTGGTCATTGCGTTGGTACAATTTTTATCCCTCTTTACTCCATTTTACCCCTTAAAAGTACGAATTACGAAAAACTTCCTTCAAATCTGATTTCTTCGCTGTAAGGGAAATGTACATACCAAATTTCATGATTCTAGCTTGAACCATGTTGTAGGTACCATTTTTGTCCCATTTAACCCCCCAAAAGTATCAATTTTTAAAATGTCACTTTTTGGGATGTCTTCATGACGTTAGAGGAATATCCATACCAAATTTCATGATTCTAGGCCCAGCCATTTGGTTATTGCGGTGGTACCATTTTTATCCCTTTTTACCCCATTTTACCCCTTAAAAGTACGAATTTCGAAAAATCCCGTCTTATCACACCTCGACACTGTAAGAGAAATGTACGCACCAAATTTCAAGATTCTAGCTCTAGCCGTTTGGTCTGGGGAGTGATCAGTCAGTCAGTCACTCAATCACGCAACTCTTTTATATATATATAGATTTAAGTGTACTAAATATGATGGGTTTTGCCACGCCCCTTCCAGTACCTCCCACACCAATCACCCTAACCTAACCTGTTATAAATTATATACTGTGCGATTTCACATTTGGTAATACTTTTATAGAGGTTACATTCGTGTGAAATATGGGCAATATTGCCACACTCCTTCTGGTACCTACCACACAAACTGGCATAAACTTTGGTTACAATAAAAACGACATAACATCCATACGGGTAGTCAAAATCAGTTGCAATGTGATATTTGAAAATGTTTTTATAATCACTTGAAACCTACAAAATATTTACGCTTTAGCTACGCCCCTTCTAGTAGCTCCCGCACAATTATCTATATCCTAGGTAATATTAAATCTCTCATAACTTCTATACTGGTGCATGGAATCCACTATGACTTGATATTTGATCATGTTTTTGTAATTGTTTTATAAATGTGGAAGCTCGGACCATATGACACGAATCTCCTAGTACCTTCCACACTAATTATCCAGCCCTACGTAAATGCTATATACAAATTGCTAATTTTGCAATTTGCACTTTATAATAAGGCATAATGAAATATCGTCAAAAAATAAATTTGGGCAATAGTTCATTGTGAACAATTGGCCAAATATTTAAAAATGTCACATCGTACAAAGTAGATGAACAATTGGGCTATATGAAAAATCGTCCAAATAAAAATTGCCCAATATAGGAAAATGAACACACTTCTAGAAGTTGTTGTAAAAAAATGAGCGATTGTTGTCTCAATTTGGGCTATTTGACATTTTAACACAAGGAAGAATTGCCCAAAATTCTAATAATGTTTAATTGTCTACAATATTTTTTGGACGATTGTTAATTTTTCTCATCTGAGTTAATTCTGAAGAAGAAGTGATAACGGCATATATAGTGAGGTCATACATACTACACGTTGATATATACACAGTCGTCTACGCAAAACAAAGGTTTTCGACCTGACTTAAAGATTTTTTCTGGGGAATATATTTAAAATCAAATATGTTGAATATTCTTTGGAAGTATTTTCTAATATATAAAACACCATAATCATTTGCTAATGTTTTTAGATTAGATTAGATAATTTTAGGTATTTTTTCATTTGACGATTCACCCATAATTTTGGAGTGATTGTCACTTTTGATTTTGGTGACTTTTCTAAAAATTGTCCAATTGTTTTGCATCACGCTTTTGGGCATTTGTTTATTTACCTCCGTATGGGTGATTTTCACTTGGACGGCAGCCTTAATTTCATTTCGACTTTGTCACACCCATAATAAATACCTACTTAAAATCTGTTGCCACCAGGAAACCTAACAAATTAGATATTCTTCAACAATGTTTACGTGTGTGTGTGCATATCCCAGAATGTGTTTGTCAACAGTTGACCTTGCAGGTTGGCCAGGATGCACAATCGATTTGCCGGTAGAGCCCAGTATGAGTTGTTGCATTTACCTAAATATGCATGCCAATATATGTATACGCCGGCCTGTTTGTATGGACAAATTGGAAAATATTTTTCTAATAAAAATGCAAATTTCAAACTAATTTAAAGTTGCACTAAAATCAAGTAGACTTTGCTCAGTTTTACAAAATTTTGCATAATACGAAGCGAAGCAGAGAATGAGACAGAGACAGAGGAGGGCTGGCTGTGTCCACATCCACATGCTCATTTTAATGAAATCGAAATTATACCATAAATAAGCTGATTACTGTGGAATCATTGCTGCTATCAGCAAAAACGCCGGACACAATTACCAATATCCATTATTTCAATCTAATTAAAATATTTAAGTAATTATGTATGAATTCATTGAATTTTCCAAATTTAACTCAACCATGATGCACCACCGGTGGCAAACAATCAACCAACCAACCCCGGGGAAGCAAAAATGGCAACAGCAACAGTTATGTAAATAAATAATATTATTATTGGTTTAAGTTTTCAATTAACCGAACGGAATGGATAACGTGTATTTCAGAGAATAAAAGCGAACATCCGAACTGTGTACGAGGTTGATGTGATAACTCGAGTATATATTCGGGCATAGTTTCGAATAGTTTATAAAGTCCGTTTATTATGTCGATATAGAATTTAAAGCAAATCGGTTCCAATTTGGAAACCCCAAAGGAACTTGGTGGAAATTGCTACAAACGTAGCTATCCTGATAAGGATGTATCATAGAACGGCTCCCAAAAAGTGAACAAAATTTTAATTCTCTTCTTAAATCTTATGTATATTTGTATATTTAAATATAAGTATATTAATTAAAATATATGTACGAGTTCGAAAAAGTATTGACTGATCTCCCCACATATCCAAATATTCATT
Organism: Polietes domitor; assembly: GCA_947397865.1. NCBI lineage: Eukaryota > Metazoa > Arthropoda > Insecta > Diptera > Muscidae > Polietes > Polietes domitor. Next base: position 99,387,254 of record OX377620.1, read on the forward strand.
AGTATATATATAATACTAGCAAATGCCCGCTACTTCGTACGCGGAAAAATGGTATGGTATTGACAGTAGTTTGTATCGGTATTCAAACTGTTTTTTTATACCTAAAGAATTTATTCAAACTCTGCACATAGTACTATTATCCTAAAGTCGGAAATGGGGAAATTGATATACACCTTATAGTACCCACAGACGTATACTCCATATTCCAAAACAAACGACCCGTACGTAAAATTAAACCTAATATAACTTCTATGCTTTCCACGCAAATTGACATAAGCTTTGGTCAAAATAAAACTGATATAACTTCCATACGTATGGTTAAAATTAGTTGCAATTTGAGATTTTAAAATGTTTTTATAATCACTTTAAACCTTCAAAATATGTATGCTTTTCCGCGTCCTTTGTAGTCCCTATCCAAGTGAAAATTAAAACCATAACTTCTATGCCGGTGCGTGACTTGAAATCTGAACTTATAAATGGAACAAACATTTTGTATCTATCTTTTATTTTGCCGGGGACAATGACTATAATGTTCACACATAACTCCTTCTGTGCCGCTTGTGCCCTTAAACATACAAATTTCAGAAAATTAATTTATGTACTCGGAGAAATGTACACACCGAATTTCTTTTCATATTCTAGCTGAAAATGAAAACTTGGTTGGTACTATCTTTACCCAAAATCCCCAAATTTGTATGTTACCATTTGCACCACTTTTGATCCGCTTCCCCCTTTAAAGCACACATTTGATACAATCCAATTGTATTGCAGTATCCATTTTAATCGCTTTTTTCCAAGTTCAATTTAAAAGTATAATTATTGAAAATCAGTTAATGTTTTGCGTCTACACTGTCAGAGGAATATACACACCGAATTTCACGATATAAAAAGGTACGAATTTCAAAGAATATATTAATTTTGTGTTTCCATGCATGTAAGTTTTTACACAGTTTCACACCTAAAAGTTTAAATTTATGAAGAATATTTTCTAGGCCCAGTATTTTGGTACAATTTGGCTGTGGTACAATTTTTAACCCATTTAATCCCTTAAAAGTACAAATATCGGAAAATTCCTTGTTATTACTCATCTACACTGTAAGACGAATATGTGCACCGAATTTTATTATTGTAGCGTCATCCATGTTGTTGGAACCTTTTTTATCCCGCTTTTCTCGTTTACCCTTTATAGGTACGAATTTCGAAAAATTCCTTCATTTTCCGTTTTTTGTTCGAACTCCATCCGTTTGATTGGAACCATTTTTATCCCTTTTTACCCGATATCACTCACATAAAGTACGAATTTTGAAAAATTCCGTGGTAGCATTCGTGCTATAAAAGTAATTCAAGATTCCAAATTTCAAGATTCTAGTCCCTGCCGTTTGGTCAGGGCAGTGGTACAATTTTTTATCTCATTTAATACCTTAAAAGTAAAAATTTCGAAAAATGCTTTCTTATTAGTGATCTGCGCTGTAAAACGAATATTAACACCGAATTTTATTATTGTGGCGTCATCCGTATTGTTGGTACCTTTTTTTATCCCCTTTTCCCTTTAAAGGTACAAATTTCGAAAAATTCCTTCATTTTGCGATTCTAAACATTTTGAGGGATGTACATAGCTCCATCCATTTTATTAGTACTATTTTTATCCATTTTTACCCGATATCATCCCCAAAAAGTACGAATTTTGAAAAATATTTTCTTGGGCGCGTTGAAGCTATAAGAGGATTTTTTTGTACCAAATTTCAAGATTCTAGTCCCAGCCGTTTGGTCATTGCGGTGGTACAATTTGTATCCCTCTTTACCCCATTTTACACCTTAAAAGTACGAATTACGAAAAAGTCCCTTCAAATCTGATTTCTTCGCTGTAAGGGAAATGTACATACAAAAGTTCATGATTCTAGCTTCAACCATGTTGTAGGTACCATTTTTGTCCCTTTTTGTACCATTTAACCCCCCAAATGTACGAATTTTTAAAGTGGCACTTTTTGGGATGTCTTCTTGCCGCAAGAGGAATATCCATACCAAATTTCAAGATTCTAGGCCCAGGTCATTGCGGTGGTACCATTTTTATCCTTTTTTACCCCTTTACTTTCCAAAAATCCCGTCTTATCACACTGTAAGAGAAATGTAAACACCAAATTTCATGATTCTAGCTCTAGCCGTTTGGTCTGGTGGAGTGATCAGTCAGTCACTCAACCACGCAACTCTTTTATATACAGCGGACATGTACTTTTCATATATTTGAGTCTTCATATATAAATGTCGTTACCGATTAAAATTATTTCTGCTCTGGAAGGTAAACAAGATAACTGTACTAAAAATGTGAGTATTAAATATGCCAGTTATGGCAGCTAAACTAGGGGTACCATGACTTATGCTGTGCTGCAATATTGGGTTATATTAGTTAACAATTTTTATATTTTGTTTAGTAAAATAAGAGAATTATTTTTCTGATTAGTTGTAGTATACAAGTGAATACATAAAATAAAAATATATATCACATTGGTTTTTTCATAAAATTGGGGAGTTTCTTAATTTTGGGAGGTGTTCCATGACTTTTGCAGCTCACTGTATATCGAAAGAATACTTCAAGTCATTTTAAAAATAAATAAAAAATAAGACAGCAATCTTCAAAACAGCTTAACATAAATATTGGTGAATAGTGGTTGTATACAGTTGGTTGTATTTCCATCCTATTTTAATTCCAAAAGTACAAATTTTGAAAATCCATTAACTCTCACGTACACAGTGCAAGATAACCTAACTTCATGATTCAAACAATTTTTTCAGTAAAAGTAAACAAGTACTAATTTGGAAAAATCTTTTTATTTTACGTGTCTATGCAGTCACCGTGTAGACACCGAATTCCATGATTCTAGCTACAGCCATTTGGTTTGTACCATTTTTATCCCCTTTTTCCTATTTTACCCGCATTGGAGTACGACTTTCCATCAGATGAATGTATACACCGAATTTCATAGCCGTTTTGTTGGTACTATTTTTATCCCTCTGTACCCATTGTATCCCTTGGGAGTACGAATTTGGAAATAAAAAACTTTATTTTTTGTGTCTACGCAGTCAGAGGAATGTATACGCCGAATTTCACGACTCTAGCTGCGGTCATTTATTTTTTTTATTTATTTTTTTATTTATTTTTATCCCCTTTTTCCATTTTATCCCCAAAAAGTACGAATTTAAAAAAATCAGTTTTTTACGTGTCTTCGCAACCAGAAGAATGTATACACCGAATTTCATTATTCTAGGTGTAGCCGTTTGTTTGGTACCATATTTATCCCTCTATTCCCATTTTATACCTTAAAAGTGTTACAAACGGAATGACAAAGTTATTATAACCCCATCCTGGAGGTGGAGTGTATAAAAATGGATAAACGAAAGTAACTGTCTGTGAACGAAAATAATAATGTATTTTCAAAATTCGCACTTTTTGCATAAAAATAGGATAGAAATGGAACCAATCGGCTGCAGTTGAAATGAAATTGACTGTGTGAAAGGTTGTAATAAAAAATGGTTGAAATCGGTCCAAAGGGGAAAATTTCCTTCTTAACAATAAATGAAACAAGTAAGGAAAGGCTAAAGTCGGGCGGGGCCGACTATATGATACACTCCACTTTCCAACCGAATACAATTCAACTCGGTAAAAAAGTGAAAACGGGAAGAATTTTTGTACGTTTCCTAATCATAGGCTAATATGACCTGGTTCGATTTGTCAAATCGATAAGAATATTTGTATCGGGGCTATATCCAAAGATGGAAAAATGTGACAAACTCTCACAATAAGTTCTTCCAGTTCAAATATAACGTGTTATGCTCACTTTGAAGAAATTTGGTGAAAATTCGTGGTTTCTGGGGCGGAAAAAGTTAAATCGGGAGCGAAATTTGTATGGGAGCTATATATAAATCTGAACCGATCTAACACATTTTTACCGCAGGTGTTTCTAGTTGAAATATAAGATGCTTTGCAAATTTTGAAGAAAATCTGTTGTTATAAAGAGTGATTTTTTTGAGGTTAGGATTTTCATGCATTAGTATTTGACAGATCACGTGGGATTTCAGACATGGTGTCAAAGAGAAAGATGCTCAGTATGCTTTGACATTTCATCATGAATCGTCTTACAAACGAACAACGCTTGCAAATTATTGAATTTTATTATCAAAATGCGTGCTCTGTTAAGAAAGTTCATTGCGCGCTTCCATTTTATGGTCAGTTTAATCGACCCACTGAAGCGGCTATTCGGGCTATTGTGACTAAATTTCGCACCAAATTTACATTGTTGGACATTAAACCACCAACACGCTTACGTAGAGTGCGAACTGAAGAAAATATCGCAGCTGTATCGGCCAGTGTTAATGATGACCACCAATTTTCGATTCGTCGCCGTTCGCACCAATTGGGTCTCTGTTACTCAAAAACGTGGAAATGCCAAAATTGGACTAAGTGGATGGACCACCTAAGACGCAGCCGCGGTCAACATTTAAATGAAATTATCTTCAAAAAGTAAATGTCATGGACCAATCTAACGTTTCAAATAAAGAACCGATGAGATTTTGCAAATTTTATGCGTTTTTTTTTAAAAAAAGTTATCAAGCTCTTAAAAAATCACCCTTTATGTGGTATCTAGAGTGAAAAGTGTCAAATCGGGAGTGAAATTCGTATGGGGGCTATATCTAAATCTAAACCGATTTTCTTGAAATTAAATAGCGTTCGTTCTTATCTCGAAAAACCTCGTTGTGCAAAGTTTCGTTTGGTTCTGTCTACAATTGCGACCTGTATCGTGATTACAAGAATAGATGGACGGACGGACATTGCTAAATAGATCCAAAAAGTGATTCTAAGTCGATCGGTATAATTAACAATGGGTCTATCTCTCTTTTTTTGGGTGTTGCAAACAAATGCACAAAGACATAATACTCTCGTGGAGTGTATAATTTGTTGCCTTTTTGAATACACTTGAAGTATTATTTTGATATGTCAAGGATGCTATAAAAAATATTTTTTGTAGTCTAGCCCTATAAGTGGGCGTGGTTTTTATTTAATCAATAAATTTCATGTCAAAATTATAAAACATCAGAATTTATTTAACAAATATCGCAATTAGAAAAAACCTTTTATAATTTCTCTGTTACATCATTTCTATGGGGAGTCGAAAACCTCTAATCAGTCTATAATACTGTGGAATGCTCTCCATGGTGGAGGGTGTGTAAGCTTCGGTGCGGTAGTTTTACTTGTTAAATACTCATGCTCTTTCTATCGTGTCTTATTTATACCGATCAGCTACATAATATCACACATTTATTTTCATAGCTTGCGAATTCCAAGACCGTGGGCTGAAGAAGACTAAACAAGTAAAAACGGCGTTAAGTTCGGCCGGCACGAACTTTATATACCCTCCACCATGGATTGCATTCCACAGAGGTTGTCGGTTTTCTTAGAAGTGAAGTAATATTGCAGTAAATATAAATTTTGTCATATAGCCAAACTAAAACAAATACAAATATTGAAAAAATAATTATATAAATAAATATAATATTTTAATTATATCAAACCATTATATATTTCAAATCAAAAAATAAATATTCTTATATTTATATTTTCAAAAAGCTTAAATACCATAAATATTGGAAGATACCCACTATCTTACACTTGGTTGTACTTCATTCTATTTTAATTCCAAAAACACAAATTTTGAAAATCCATTATCAGACGTACATGTGCAAAATAACCTAACTTCATGATTCAACCAATTTTTGCCGTAAAAGAAAAACTACGAATTTGGAAAAAAAACTTTTTATTTTGCGTATTTATGCAGTCAGAGGAATGTATACACCGAATTCCATGATTCCAGCTGCGCCCATTTGGTTGGTACCATTTTACCCCCTTGACATTTCTACGCAATTAGAATTTCATCATTCTAGCTGTAGTCGTTTAGTTGGTACTTTTTTTATCCCCCTGTACCATTGTATCTCTTGAAAGTACGAATTTCGAAAAATCCGTTTTTTTTTCGTGTGTACGCAGTCAGAGGAATGTATACTCCGAATTGCATGACTCTAGCTGCGGTCATTTGGTTGGTACTATTTGTATCCCCCCTTTCCATTTTAACCCCAAAAAGTACGAATTTCGAAAAATTCGTCTATTTTCCGTGTCTACGCAGTCAGAGGAATGTATACTCCGAATTTCATGACTCTAGCTGCGGTCATTTGATTGGTACTATTTTTATCCCATTTTTTCTTTTTAACCCCAAAAAGTACGAATTTAGAAAAATCTGTTTATTTTACTTGTCTATGCAATCAGAGGAATGTATACACCGAATTTCATTATTGTAGGTACAGCCGTTTGGTTGGTACCATTTTTATCCCTCCGTACCCATTGTATCCCTTGAAAGTACGAATTTGGAAAAAAACCTTTTATTTTTCATGTCTACGTAGTCAAAGGAATGTATAGACCGAATTTCATGACTCTAGCTGCGGTCATTTGGTTGGTACTATTTTTACCCCTTTTTTAATTTTAACCCCAAAAAGTACGAATTTTGAAAAATCCGTGTATAATTTCATTATTCTAGGTACAGCCGTTTGGTTGGTACCATTTTTATCCCTCTATTCCCATTTTACCCCTTAAAAGTACGAATTTGGAAAAAATACTTTTACATTATGTATCTACTTAATTAGAGGAATGTACACACCGAATTTCGTGTTTCTAGCTGTTGTCGTTTAATATGTATCATTTTTATCCCTTTTTGCCCCATTTTACCCCATGCAAATAAGAATCACTTTATGGTGCACGTTTTTGCTGTAGGGGGAATGCGCATACCAAATATTAAGCAAATATAAACAGACATATTCAAAAAACATGCTTTAATACGCTAAAATATTAGGGATTATTATGGGTATTTTTAGTCCTTGTGAGGGAAAAATTTTTCCCTTTGGGCCGATTTCGCCCCATTTTAATCCCAACCGATCTACGACTATAAGACGCATTTATGGAAGATTTGAACGTTCTAGCTCCTTTCGTTACGATGCTAGCGTGCTTTCAATAGACGGACAGACGGACGGACGGACAGACGGACAGACGGACGGACGGACGGACATGGCTAGATCCTCTTAGAATTTTATGACGATCAAGAATATATACTTAATAGGGTCTCAGGTCGATATTTCAAGGTGTTACAAACGGAATGACAAAGTTAGTATACCCCCATCCTGGAGGTGGAGGGTATAAAAAGTTCAATTGAACGTTTTTTTTTTATACACTCCATGAGAGTACTATGTCTTTGTGCATTTGTTTGTAACACCCAAAAGGAAGCGAGATAGACCCATTGTTAATTATACCGATCGACTTAGAATCACTTTTTGAATCGATTTAACAATGTCCGTCCGTCCGTCTGTCCATCTATTCTTGTAATCAAAGTGCAGGTCGCAATTGTAGCCAGAACCAAATGAAACTTTGCACAACAAAGTTTTTCGGGATAAGGATAAGGACGAACGCTATTTAATTTGAAGAAAATCGGTTCAGATTTAGATATAGCCCCATACGAATTTCACTCCCGATTTGACTCTTTTCACGCTAGATACCAGATATTACAACAGACTTTCTTCAAACTTGGAAAAACATCTTACATTTCAACTAGAAACACCCACGGTGAAAATGAGCCAGATCGGTTCAGATTTAGATATAGCCCCCATACGAATTTCACTCCCGATTTGAGTTTCTCCGCTCCAGAAACCACATATTTTAACAGAGTTTCTTCAAATTTGGCAAAATATCTTATATTTGCATGAGAAAGACCCATGATGAAAATGAGTCAGATCGGTTCATATTTATATATAGCTCCTATACAAATTTCGCTCCCGGCTTGATTTTTCCGCCCCAGAAACCACGTATTTTCATGGAATTACTTCAAATTGAGAACTTGAAGAACCTATTCTGAAATGGGTCACTTCATTCCATGTTTGGATATAGCCCTGATACAAATATTCTTCTCGATTTGACAAATTGAACCAGGACATATTAGCCTATGATTAGGAAACATACAAAAATTCTTCCCGTTTTTATTTTTTCGAATTGAATTGTGTTCTGATAGAAAGTGGAGTGTATCATATAGGCGGCCCCGCCCGACTTTAGCCTTTCCTTACTGGTTTAAATATTTAAATGTTCTGCAGCAAAAAATTTTTCCATGCTATTTTCTGAAGCGCAATTTCCGCCAGGTTCTATTACGAATAAAAAATGTATTAATTTAAATATTTTCTTTTTGCTCTGGAACTTTTATTGGTACCCCATGGGAATTGATTATGTGTTATTTTATTTACAATAGCCGATTGAACCACAGTGTATGCATTTAATGGCATATTGCGTACGATTCTAAGTAAAGAACGGAACGAAAATTTATAGTCTGTCACAAGATGCTGCCAGTGCCGTCGCCGCCACTGTTTGTTGCAGTTCATATTCATGTTGTTGGCAATATAGTTTGTTCTCGCCAGTTTGCTGTTGCTGCTGGTACTGGTGGTGAGGGTGGTAGTGGTACACATGAAAACGTACATATTTGTATGTATAGGTACATTCTTATACATATACGCATATTGTACAGGACGACACGTGTGTTGACAGCTTGTGGCATAAATATCACATGGAAATATTGAAATATGTTTATGCACTTATGGGGCGTTTATGGAAAATGTCACCGGGTGCAAGTGAAGGATTGTCGACATGTACTAGGATTAAACTTGATAGCTACATATGTATGTACATATCTACATCGTACATATTTAAATTGTAAGGTTAAACAGTTTGCTATTTGGATTGTAACCGAATGCCGAATATAATAATGGCATTTTGGTAATACACATTTTTAGACGGTCTGTCAATAGCCAAATGCCCAAAGTTTGATGGTTCCGATGCCAGATAGTAAAGCTGTCTTTCTTTGGTGTTTGTGTTTCGTTACAGTCACCAATCATCCATGGGGTGCTACACTATTCAAAACTATACAAATTGGTATATTCGTGCCTCGTTCATCAAACTTCATGCAATAAAAAGTACAATGAATATATTCTCCACCATACAGGGTGCATTCCACGGCATCTTTTTAGTTTACGCAGTCAGACATATACACCGTTTAGTTGTTACCATTTTTATTCCCTTTCGGCCCGATTACGCCTAATAGTACGAATTTCTATTTTTTATTTCACGAGTCTAAGCCGTCAGAGGAATTTCATTAATTTGACTTCAGTCGTATGTTCGTACCATATTTGCTCCATTTCACTCCCTTCTCTCACTCTCTACAACTTTGGTGAACTTTTTCAAATATGAACTTTTCTATACCCATTTTCAAAAAATAAAGATTAATGAATTGTGGACAGAAAATTGTAAGGTAGGTCGATATAATAACGTATTTTTGTTATAGGGTAATTTTCAAAAATGTGTAACTTTTTTTGGATTTTAAAATACAAATGTATTATTTTCTAATTTCAAGCAAATATCTTCTAACGGGTGATTTTTTAAGAGCTTGATAACTTTTTTAAAAAAAAACCAGTAAGGAAAGGCTAAAGTCGGGCGGGGCCGACTCTATGATACACTCCACTTTCAATCCGAATACAATTCAATTCGGTGAAAAAGTGAAAACGGGAAGATTTTTTGTATCCTGTAAATGTGTGTGTTTGACAAAAAAATTTATATCGGAAAGGACATTTGTATGAGGATATATTGAAACCTGGTACGAAATAGGTGAAATATAAAATATATAGTTTGGCCAAAATCGGTTAAACTTATGGGAGCAACATTTGAATTTGGGCTATATTTAAATCTGAACCGATCTTACCCACTTTCACCATAGTTTTGTTTAGTTATATTATAAGATGTTGTGCGAAATTTAAAGAAAATCGAGCACAATATGTGGCTTTTAAAGCGGCAAAAGTCAAATCGGGAGCGACATTTGTATGGGGCCTATATCTAAATCTGAACCGGTCTAGCCCGCTTTAGCCACAGATGTTTCTAGATAGATTATAAGATGTTGTGCCAAATTTAAAGAAAATCGATTAGAATATGTGGCATTTAAAGCGGAAAAAGTCAAATCGGGAGCGACATTTATATGGGGGCTATATCTAAATCTGAACCGATCTTACCCAATTTCTGCATAGGTGTTTCTAGTAAGATTATAAGATGTTGTGCCAAATTTAAAGAAAATCGAGTACAATATGTGGTTTCTACAGAGGAAAATGTCAAATCGGGAACGACATTTGTATGGGGGCTATATCTAAATCTGAACCGATTTGACTTATTTTCACCATAGATGTTCTTAGTTCAAATATAAGATGTTTTGCCAAATCTGAAGACAATCTGATACAATGTGTGGTTTCTAGAGCGGAAAAAGTCAAATCGGGAGCGAAATTTGTATGGGAGCTATATATAAATCTGAACCGATCTGACCGATATTCACCATGGGTGTTTCTAGTGGAAATATAAGATGTTTTACCAAATCTGAAGACAATCTGATACAATATGTGGTTTCTAGAGCGGAAAAAGTCAAATCGGGAGCGAAATTTGCATGGGAGCTATATATAAATCTGAACCGATCTGACCGATATTCACCATGGGTGTTTTTAGTGGAAATATAAGATGTTTTACCAAATCTGAAGACAATCTGATACATTATGTGGTATATAGAGCGGAAAAATTCAAATCGGGAGAGAAATTTGTATGGGAGCTATATATAAATCTGAACCGATCTAACACATTTTTACCACAGGTGTTTCTAGTTACAATATAAGATGTTTTGCCAATTTTAAAGAAAATCTGTTGTAATATGTGGTATCTAGAGTGAAAAGAGTCAAGTCGGGAGTGAAATTCGTATGGGGGCTATATCTAAATCTGAACCGATTTTCTTCATATTAAATAGCGTTCGTCCTTATCCCGAAAAACGTCGTTGTGCAAAGTTTCATTTGGTTCTGTCTACAATTGCGACCTGTATCGTGATTACAAGAATAGATGGACGGACGGACGGACGGACGGACGGACGGACGGACGGACGGACAGACAGACGGACATTGCTAAATCGATTCAGAAAGTGATTCTAAGACGATCGGTATAATTAACAATGGGTCTATCTCGTTTCCTTTTGGGTGTTACAAACAAATGCACAAAGACATAATACTCTCGTGGAGTGTATAAAAACGCATAAAATTTGCAAAATCTCATCGGTTCTTTATTTGAAACGTTAGATTGGTCCATGACATTTACTTTTTGAAGATAATTTCATTTAAATGTTGACCGCGGCTGCGTCTTAGGTGGTCCATCCGCTTAGTCCAATTTTGGCATTTCCACGTTTTTGAGTAACAGAGACCCAATTGGTGCGAACGGCGACGAATCGAAAATTGGTGGTCATCATTAACACTGGCCGATACAGCTGCGATATTTTCTTCAGTTCGCCCTCTACGTAAGCGTGTTGGTGGTTTAATGTCCAACAATGTAAATTTGGTGCGAAATTTAGTCACAATAGCCCGAATAGCCGCTTCAGTGGGTCGATTAAACTGACCATAAAATGGAAGCGCGCAATGAACTTTCTTAACAGAGCACGCATTTTGATAATAAAATTCAATAATTTGCAAGCGTTGTTCGTTTGTAAGACGATTCATGATGAAATGTCAAAGCATACTGAGCATCTTTCTCTTTGACACCATGTCTGAAATCCCACGTGATCTGTCAAATACTAATGCATGAAAATCCTAACCTCAAAAAAATCACTCTTTAGTTTTACAGAAAATGGCGAATGCTTAAAAACATTTTTTATTTTTTCTCTTACTTATCTTATATTTATTTTATAATCAAACAAGTAAGGAAAGGCTAAAGTCGGGCGGGCCGACTATATAATACCCTACACCACACTCTGCGTATATACCTCGCTTTGGTTACTAAACCCAGGTGTTTTTTCATGGGAGGAATTTTGTATTTCATATAAATTATACAGTGAATATGGTAATTGATCCAATTTCTAGCAGATATTCCGAGTAAAGTAAATATATCATGATCTGGAAAAATTGATCAAGATCCAATGATAAATACAGATTATACAGCGGTAATAGGATGAATCGGACGGTCATTTGAAAATCGGGAAGGATTTTTGTATCCTGTAAAACACGATCTTACCCACTTTCAGCATAGGTGTTTCTAGTTCGATTATAAAATGTTGTGCCAATTTTAAAGAAAATCGGGTACAATACGTGGATTCTAGAGCGAAAAAAGACTAATCGGCAGCGACATTTCATAACATTCAATACCGATCGTATTTGGCCAAAATATGTAACTTCTGCCAAATTTTATGATAATCGGACAGCAATTGCGACCTGTAGAGTGCGAACAAGAATAGATAGGACAGCAGACGGACGGTCAGACATCGGTAAATCGATTCAGCTGGTGATTCTAAGCCGATCCGTATACTTAAAGGTGGGGTTAGCTCGAGTATTTATTGGTGTTACAAACATTTGGCGGAAAACTAACTTATAATATCCTAGTCCACGAAGTGGTGTAGGATATAAAAATATAGATTCAATTTTTATAAAATAAATTTTATTAATAGCCAATGGTGTCAGTAATACGCTGTATAAGTTTCGTGATGGTGTTTGTAGGACTTACTCTAAAACAATTATAAACGTGATTGTTGGCAAAATTAAAAACATTTGATAGAAATAATATAAATTTTCATGCAACTGAGTAATTTTTGCGTGCAAGATATTTTCACTGCTAATAGTCTAGTGTCGATTTTATTGAAGATCGGCTCCTACTTTTCAATTAAAAAAATTATTTGGATTGTATATGTAGTTTAGTAGATATGAGCGAATTAAAATGATTTTATAAAATTCAGCGTTTGCAGTTTTCCTTCGCTATGCTCGAACGAGTCGCCCACAATATGACCTTCTGAATGGACCACCTCAGAAGCAGTTGTGGCTAGTGATGGGACAAGGGTAAATACCCAAATGGTAAATTGGGTATTTAAATGTAAATACACAGGTATTTACCCAAGCACCTGGGTATTTACCCAAAATGTGGGTATTAATCAGAATAAAGAAAAATTTAAATAAATTAAAAGAATTTAATTTTTTATTATGAATTAGATTTTTTAATAACAAATGAAATAATTTGTAAATTTAATCGTAGTCGCTGTCGCTGTCCGTATCGGATAAAAAGTCATATCGAGTAGAGTGCGTGATTCCTGTTGAAGTTGAAGGGATATCGTCTTGAGTACCTTCTAGTGAAGAATTCATGTCATTTTCAAATTGAGTGGAGTGCGTGCTTTCTGCTGATGGTGGTAAACTATTTTTAAAAAGCAAGTTCCAGTTGCACGATATATATGTTATTTTTCCTGCTCTTTGTGTTGTTAAACGGTTCCTTTTTTTGAGTGAATGAAGCTGTGGGTGCTAAAGGAACGTTCAGTAGCAGCTGAAGTACAGGGAGCTGTTAAAATTCGAACAGCTAATTTGCTTAATTGCGTGCTTGCACAAATTCCTTTCCACCAAGTTACTGGAGAAATTTCATCCAAACAACTCCAGACAAAAGTTTTTGCCCAGAAATCATTTCTGGCCTTGTAATTGGCAAAATCTGTCATTACATTTATGTTTAGCGTGACATTGTGTGAATGAATTCCAATGCATCTACCTCCTCAGACGACTCAAGATCATTTCCTTGGGCCTTAGGATCTAGCAAATTCGCAGCTAAATGTATCGGTTTTATGGTTTTTTTAAATCGTGTATTCTATATGGTTGATAGCTGTGTTTTTTCGGTATCATTCAGTATCATAGTTGAAGCAAACTCTAATTCAAGCTTACTTTTAATTTCACTAAACGCGAAATATACCCCGTGTATATTAAATTCATTTGATTCGAGCTTACAAATCCATTCTGTAATGCAACCAAATATGTTTGAGCTTAAATTTAATTGCTCCCAAAAGATTTCGCTAAGTAACTGTGATTTTATATCGGCTTCTAGATTATTTTGTTCATGAACTGTTAAGACTTGAAGGGATGCTTTAGTTTTTATTACACTCTGCATTGAATAGAAGTAACTTTCCCACCTTGTTGTGGCTGGCAGTTTTAGTTGTTCACCGATTCCTTTTTCTTTCACAATTTTAGCTAAAGTTGCTGTTAGAACTTGGTTCCTTTTAATTGTTTTGATTATATTTACAACATCTGAGTAATTCTTCTGTAAGGTATTGCATTTTAAAAAATCCTGACAAATTAAATGAAGACTATGCGCTACACAACCCATAGGCACAACATTCGGGTAGACTTCTTTTACTATTTTGAAAATGTTCACATTTCTGTTACTCTACGTAATAACGAGTATTTGTCATTCAAATGAGTATTTACCCGAAATTAGGTAAATACCCGGGTATGAAAGTAGGTATAAATGGGTAAATACCCAGCGTTGGGTAAATACCCAGGTCTAAACCCATCTCTAGTTGTGGCCAACACTTACATATCATTTTCAAACAGTAAATGACATAAATTGTTCTTTTAACCGATAATAAAAAGTTTAAGTTCACTTTCACTTTCAAATTTAAATAATTAAAAAATAATACATTTAGTTTTTATAATATTATATTTTTTTCAATGAATTTTCTTATTGATATAAAAATTGTTTTTGACAACAAAAAATTAAAAAATATCAATTAAGAAAACGTCTGTCGACTAAACCGACTTATATATACCCTCACCCTTAGAGAACATGTGTACGGAAGGACTCAAATTTTGCTTAGCGCCGGTGTATGTTTGTGTGAGGTAAGATAGTACCAATTGGGCCCAACTTCCACATTTGTTAATAATTGTAAAAACATGATTAAATATGAAGTCATAATGGATTTCACGCACTGGTAAGTGCAATAAGGGGCGTGGCTAAAGCGTAAATATTTTTTAAGTTTAAAGCAATTATAAAAAAATTTTCTAATATCAAATTGGAAATGATTTTGACTACCCATATGGATGTCATATCGGTTTTATTGTAAATGAAGATGCCACTTTGTGTGGGAGGTACCAGAAGGGGTGTGGCAACATCGCCCATATTCCATGCGAATATAACTTCTATAAAAACATTGCCAAATATCAAATTTCACAGTATTCTGATTTTTCGTATAGAAGTTATAACAGATTTAATAATTTCGTAATTAGGTGAAGGTACTGGAAGGGGCGTGGCAAAACACGCCATATTTAATACATTTAAAGTGATTATAAAACATTATCAAATACCAAAATAGAGCTGATTCCGAAGATTCGTGTGGAAGTTACATTAGTTTTAATTTGACATAGGAGTATGGGTCATTTGTGTGGGAGGTACCAGTAGGGGCATGGAAATTTACCCAACTTCGAACTTAAGCTAAGTTTGGGAAAAATATTACCATGTGCAAAGTTTGAATTGATTCCTTAGCTACTTTCGAGATTTGCCATCTACACCAGCCAGTTAGACGGACGGATGGCTCAAATAACTTTAAATGTCATGAAATGGATTTGGTCCAAACATCTCTAGGGTCACTCATTCAAGGCGTTACACTTTTTTTCTGTCCCCAATGATATATACCCTCCTACTCTGTAGAGTGAGGGTATAATTAAAATCTTCAAAGCTTCTATACTGAAGTCTGAAATCCACTATTACTAAATATTTAATCTAATTTTTTACAATTGTTTTATAAAGATGGAGGTTGGCCCATATGTTACGAATCTGTTAGTACCACCCACACAAATAATCCACTTCTAAGCGAACAAAGTCGGAATTTTGACTCGGTTTATACGACTGTTACTTGTTATAGGTAGCCATACAAATAAAAAATTTAACAGCCTCCCCTTAGAAAGTTTGGATTATTTAATGATTACTTGCAAAATATTTAGTTCCTAGATCAAACAATCTCCGAGTAAAACGTTGCTGAAAACATGCGCCGTAAAATCATATTTTTCCAATGTATTTTTTTTCGAATCCATTAACCTTTAAAGCGGTCCATGAATTCATAGTCCAATCTTCCAATGTTTAAATTAATATTTCGCATGGACTGCACCATATCTACTCAAGGACATACCCGTATACGCATATCCCTGTACGTGTGTGATTGTGTTTTTTCTGCGTATACGTATGACATTCATACACGCCATGTACACACATATATTTTGCGGCTATGCATGTACAGATGCATGCAGTATGTATGTACGGGTGCATGTGTGTGTGTGAAGTAATTATATGTCAATGTCTCGTGTCTACTTTAGTTTATGTGGCTGTTAATTATTCATTGCAATTTTGTTTAATAAATGAGTCTGGCGTCGCTGTAGTTATTGTTGCTGTCGCCGTTGCACATTTTAAGGCATCAAACTTTAATCTCTATGAATATCTAGTAGTACAAGTATGCCTCATGTACATTGATGTGGGAAAATGTAGCAGTTTTGCAATCATAAAATGTTGCAACTAGATTTTTTCTCAATGCTCAATTTTGAAGGTGGTAGTAAAATCCGAGCTGAGTATTGTTGTTCTATTTATTAGTCCAATGTGGATTTAATGGAAGAATACAGTCTGGATTGGAATTGAAAGAAATACATCGGTAAGCTATTCACAGACATGTGCTACAGTAATAACCGTGGTGCTGATTGCTTTAGCGATCACCATTTCCTTGTTGGCACTATCAGAATGAGAGTTGGGGAGGTAAAGAAAAGAATTTCAACCTACAGAAAATTTTATGAACAGAAGCTAAACGACACACAGGCCTTGAGAAATTCAGCGGAAACCAACCAAACTCTTCTACACGAATTTGAGAATGTTAAGAAGCTCATATGCGATGCTGCAGTAAATCATATTGGGTACCAGATGATCCGACGATACGTGGAAATTACGAGTTTAAAAAAGTAAGAAGGCGTTAAGTTCGGTCGGGCCGAATCTTATATACCCTCCACCACGGAGTGCATTCCACAGTATTACCAGCAGATTAAAGGATGCCGACTTTACATAGAAGTACAGTACTATATTACGAAAATATTTTTATGCACATTACTATATTTGTTTACTATTTCAAACTATAATGTATACTTATGCGCACTGTTTAAAATCGACTACTATATATAAATAAAATGCTGTAATTGTGAAAGTGAACACGCCTAAATATTAGGTGATTGTCAGTCGCCATTAGGGAGAAGCATTTTCAGATACAGACAAACTGACTATATTATTTTGATAAGAAAAGTGCAAATTTTAAATATATCCCCATTCGCCCCATTCTCCGCCCAAATGTAAAAATTTCGAAAAAAAACATTTTTGTTTCGACTCTTCATAGTCAGAACACCGAATATATACAACGAATTTCATGATATCAACTTCAGCGGTTTGGAAGGTCCCATTTTTATCCCTCGTTTTCAATTATATCCCTTAAAAGAACGAGTTTCGAAAAATCCCTCTATTTTACGTGTAATTAGAGGGATGTATATACCGATTCATGATTCTAGCTGTTGTCGTATCATTGATATCATATTTTATCCCTTTTTTCCCATTTCGCCCTCTAAAACTTTTATTTTCTTTGTGGTGCTTCCAAGCTACAAGAGGAATATCCGCAACAAATTTCAAATGTATGAAAATTTAATTAATCAATAAGGCTATTAATATTTTTATACTATGTATATATATAATGGAAATAAAACTTCAATTCATAAAGTAAATATAAGCAGCAATTATAAATACCCTAAATATTGGAGGACAGAGAGTGTATTTTCAGCTACAGTGGTTTTGTTGGTTGTATTTCCATCCTATTTTAATTTCAAAAGTATTTTTTTACGTGGATGAGAGGAATGTATACTCCGAATTCCATGATACTATCTGCGGTCATTTTGTTGGTACCATTTTTATCCCCTTTTTCGCATTTTACTCCTTAAAAGTACGACTTTCGAAAATTTCATCATTCTAGCTGTAGCCTTTTAGTTGGTACCATTTTTATCCTTCTGTTCCTATTGATTCCCTTGAAAGTACGAATTTGGAAAAACCTTTTTTCATGTCTACTCAGTCAGAGGAATGTATACATCGAATTTCATGGTTCTAGCTGCATCCATTTGTTTGGTACAATTTTTATCCCCTTTTTCCATTTTACACCCTAAAAGTACGAATTTCGAAAATGTCCTTTATTTTATGTGTCTAGGCATTCAGAGGAATATGTACACCGAATTTCTTTATTTTAGGTGCAGCCGTTTGGTTGGTACTATTTTTATCCCCATTTAACCCTTAAAAGTACGAATTTAGAAAAAATACTTTTATATTATGTATCTACTCTATTATATGAATGTACACGCCAAATTTCGTGTTTCTATCTGTTGTCGTTTGATAGGTACCATTTTTATCCCTTTTTGTCCCATTTCGCCCCCTTCAAAGAAAAATCTTTTTTTATCTTTTATGCTGTAAAGGGAATGCGAATTGCAAATATCAAGTGAATACGAGCTAATATTTTAAAAAAACATGCTGAAATACTCTAAATATCAGGGGTATTTTCAGTCCTTGTGAGGGAAAAATTTTGCCCAAGCGATCTGCAACCATAAGACACATTTAGGGAAAATTTGAACCTCCTAGCTCATTTCGTTCGGCCGCTATCGTGCTTTCAACAGACAGACAGACGGACATGGCTATATCGTCTTAGAATTTTACCACGACCCAGAATATTAAGGTGTTACAAACGGAATGACAAAGGGAATATACATCCTGTAGGTGGAGGGGAATGAAGAGAGATAAAATACCAGTCGAACGAAGCCAGAACACACATGAAAAAAACCAGACCCCATGTCAACTTTAGTTCTATTGGAAGTAAAGCGTAGAATTCGCAGAGACAAGTGGCAATGAACAGAAAACCTCGCCATATAAAATGACTGAAAAGCTTTCAAATAATAACTTCGCACCCTCAAAACGGGTACGACACTATAACGGCGATCTCATCACATTACTCCAGCATGTTGTCAAGGTACAACAGAAATAGTGGACGCCATCCTAAAACAGCACAAGGCTCCAGGACCTGACAACATCAATCCAGAGCTTCTAAAAGCAGACCCCCAAACATTTTTGCTCCACAATGTGGTGCAGAAGAGACTATGGAATATGATGAAACTCTCCAACAAACTGAAAGAGGCCTTGATCATTAACATATCGAATGAAATATGATCTCACGGAGTGCAAAACTTGGAGAGGGATCACTTTTCTAAGCATGATAAATAAGATAATCGATAATTTTATCCAAAGAAGAATAGCTGACTCGCTCAACAGAAAGTATCGTTGCGAACAGGCCAGATTTAGAGCTCAAAAATCATGCATAGACCACATAAATAGTCTTCAGATAATAGTCTTCATTGACTTTGAAAAAGCATTCGATACCCACACACTGCCAAAATAACGCACTCATCTGCAAAATAATATATATTATCCAGAAACACAAACTGCCGAATACTCCATCAAAACTCTATAAGCGATAAAGTTTCGGTTAAAGCTGATGTACGACAAATATTGTTCTCTAGACAAATGTTATTCTCTAGACATTGTTATGGGAAATGCGACGACCAACATCGGAGGTATAACATGGGGATTAGGCGGTCGTCTGGCCAATCACGATTATGTCGACGATATATGCCTTCTCACGTACAGCCACTCGGACGGGAACCCGCAAGACATATATATAGTAGGATGGGTCACGAAAATAAATTGCAGCGGTCACCACCCATAAATGAAGATTGGATTGTTTAATGATGATCTACAAAATAGTTCGTCACTGGGTCAAGCCATCTGTGAGCTAAACGCTCCTTAAAGCACCTATAAAAATCATGTTTTTGTTTTATTTTCCATTTCTACCCAAATTTTTTTCTGAGTTAATAGACCTTTGGAAGCACTTTAAAGAAAAGTAAAGCGGGTTTTCACGCTGACAGCTAAAAATTCATATTTCTTGGAACCATTTTGTAATAGGTGTAATGAAAAGTAAGTAGGAGGAATCAATACCTTTCAAATGATGCCCAAATGATGGATGACGGACGAAAAATTACATCACTGACTCAATTTTCGTGAAATAATTTAATGCAGGCGATGGTTTTCACAGCCAAAATGTTCAAACGTTTTTTTACAAAAATGATCCGATGTTCATCATTTAGGCATCATTCGAAAGGTATTGACTGAAGCTATTTATTTTTGATAAAATACTACCACCAAATACGAAAAGGTTTTCAGTAGTCCCTGTGAAAATCCACAAAAAATTACTATAAACGTCCAATAATTCGACCAATATATTACTCTAAGACGAGTGTCTACTATTTCAGACAAAAATTTGGGAAGAAATATAACACAAAAAAATTACACCGGAAAAACATGATTTTTAGGGTTATTTTCAGGAGCGTTTCGCTCACAGATGGCTTGATCTAGGAACGAAATATTTTGCAAATCATCATTAAACAATCCAAACTTTGTTTTCATGGCGAAATTGTTTTTCTATTTGTATGTACCGCGAACCAGCCTACAATGTTAATATCTCAAAATAAACCTAGCAATTTTTTACAGAACTCAAAAATGTTTACTAGATTAAATTTTATTGAATTTTGGTCGATGGAATTTGATCATGAACCACTGTGTGTGGGCCATTCAAAACGTTGGTCTAAGATACTACTTGATGTTCCCGTTTTTTCACTGAACCAACACTCAAGGAATGTCCCCTAAAAAAGCAGTGCATTGCGTTGACTAAAGGAAGCTAAGGGGTTGGATGGAGGAAAAAGGGAGAAGTATTTGTTGACATCTGTCTTGAATCTCAGGATGGCGTGAAGGATATTTGCCGGAAGTCGATGTTACATACGAGTTGCGCGAGCAAAGAACGAATTCATTCTGTAATGTGTATATCTGCCAGCTGTCCAATCGACAACAAATGGGTTAGAGTTCCTTGAAAGTCGCGTATCTCTGCCGAACGTCCTCACGTCCGGTATGAGATCATGAATACCCGAAGAACAAACACCATAAAAGTATCGATAAAACAGCGACACACAACCCCACATTACGACGATGATCAAGGGAGACAATAGAATTGGATATCCTACTGTCACCTATCAACACAATCGCCCTCTTCTGAACACGGTTAAGTAGCTCCAAGGAAGATCTTGGAGCACCTGACTATATATGGGAGTTGTATTCCTTCTTAGTTCTGATGTACGTAATGTATATATTGAGAAGATCGGAGGGAGTGAAGTATTTCTTACACCGATTTAAAAAGCCAAGGCACTTGAATGCTTCTTTCGACACATCAAATACATGTTTTGTCCAACGAACAACGCAATGCACATATCTTCATGCCCAGAAATTCAAGAGTATCTGATTCCTCAATATCTATACCGTTCATGGAAATCGACGACATCGTTGGATCAGTGAATCGCTTGTGATACAACATTAAAATCTACTCTATTCATTTGACCTCATTCGGAAATGAACTGAGTGACTCATCCATCAATCGCCTTTTGTCCTCAATTTCTTGACGACTTGGTCTATGATCGAATGAGTATGAATGACAGAGATTGCTGTCATCCGCGATTTTTAATCCGATCCAAAAGGTCGTCGATGAAAATAAGCAAAAGGGAAGGAGAAAAGGAAAGGACAGAGACCGATATATATAGGTTAATAGTTGTTTACTGCTGCTATTTTAATATACTGCACTGTAATATGTGTTTATGAGCATATGACTAATTCTATACATTGTGATGTACGGTTGCGGCTACATGTACATTAGAGTGCCTGAATCTGCGAGACATCAACAAAAGTTTACCTTCCTCATCGATAAAACGTTGTCTGCAGGGCCTTAGTTCAGTCGAAAGCCGATAAGGAGCTCGTCTATTTTGAAGCTTCCACAATTCGGGTTTTGCATGAGTATAGGACATTTATGGCGAATTCACTTCATGGGGAATATTTGTGTCAGAAGTTTCAGTATACTGGATGAAGAAATTTAAAATACAAGCAATTGCAACTGCGATTTTTTAATTTTTCAACAATTGCAGCGATTTTCGCGACTTACTAAAGGGTGATTTTTTAAGAGCTTGATAACTTTTTTTTTTAAAAAAAACGCATAAAATTTGCAAAATCTCATCGGTTCTTTATTTGAAACGTTAGATTGGTCCATGACATTTACTTTTTGAAGATAATTTCATTTAAATGTTGACCGCGGCTGCGTCTTTGGTGGTCCATCCGCTTAGTCCAATTTTGGCATTTCCACGTTTTTGAGTAACAGAGACCCAATTGGTGCGAACGGCGACGAATCGAAAATTGGTGGTCATCATTAACACTGGCCGATACAGCTGCGATATTTTCTTCAGTTCGCACTCTACGTAAGCGTGTTGGTGGTTTAATGTCCAACAATGTAAATTTGGTGCGAAATTTAGTCACAATAGCCCGAATAGCCGCTTCAGTGGGTCGATTAAACTGACCATAAAATGGAAGCGCGCAATGAACTTTCTTAACAGAGCACGCATTTTGATAATAAAATTCAATAATTTGCAAGCGTTGTTCGTTTGTAAGACGATTCATGATGAAATGTCAAAGCATACTGAGCATCTTTCTCTTTGACACCATGTCTGAAATCCCACGTGATCTGTCAAATACTAATGCATGAAAATCCTAACCTCAAAAAAATCACTCTTTACATATATGTTACAAGCGACATACAGTGGTGGCCACGAGTTTAGCACACTTCACATGTGTTGTTTATAATAGCAAATAATTTGTTCTGATAATGAACTCTACGCAAAATATTTGTTTTTTTAGTGTAGTTTGTTTTTTTAGATAAGTAAGCCCAATAATTTTTATACACTCCACGAGCGTCTTGTGCATTTGTTTGTAACACCCAAAAGGAAGCGAGATCGACCCATTGTTAAGTATACCGATCGACTTAGAATCACTTTCTGAGTCGATTTAGCAATGTTCGTCTGTCTGTCCGTCTGTCCATCTACTGTTGCAATCAAATTACAGGTCGCAATTATAGTCCGATCTTAACAAAAATTGGCAAAAATAAGTTTTGTAGATCAAGGACGAAAGCTATTTAATTTAATTTTCGGTTCAGATTTATATTTTTATATATTTTTAAATAGCCCCATACAAATGTCGCTCCCCATTTCACTTTTTCCACTCTAGAAACCACATATTGTACCCGATTTTCTTTAAATTTGGCACAACATCTTATAATCCATAGAAACACCTGTGCAGAAAGTGGGTAAGATCGGTTCAGATTTAGATATAGCCCTCATACAAATGTCGCTCCCGATATGACTTTCGCAGCTTTAGAAACCACATATTGTACTCGATTTTCTTTAAATTTGGCACAACAGCTTATAATCCAAGTAAAACAAGTAAGAAGGCGTTAAGTTCGGCCGGGCCGAATCTTATATACCCTCCACCACGAAGTGCATTCCACAGCATTACCAGCAGATTAAAGAATGTCGACATAGAAGTACAGAACCGTATTACGTAAATTGTGATATGTTTATGTATATATAATGGAAATAATACTTCAATTCATAAAGTAAATATAAGGCAGCAATCATAAATAACCTAAATATTGGGGGATAGAGAGTGTATTTTCAGCTTCAGACGTTTGGTTTGTTGTATTTCCATCCTATTTTAATTTCAAAAGTATAAATTTTGAAAATACCTTATCTCTCAGGTACGCAGTATAAGACAACTTCATGATTCTACCATTTTTTGTCGTAAAAGCGACAAAATAAAGTAAGAATTTGGGAAAAAAATATTTTACGTGGCTATACAGTCAGAGGAATGTATACACCGAATTCCATGATTCTATCAGCGGCCATTTTGTTGGTGCCATTTTTATCCCCTTTCTGCAATTTTGCCCCCTCACGAGTACGACTATCTAAAATCTCTTTATTTTACGTATCTACACAATTAGAGGGATGTACACACTGAATTTCATCATTCTAGGTGTATTGGTCTAGTTGGTCCTACATATTTTTATCCCCTGCAGCCATTGTATCCCTTGAAAGTACGAATTTGGAAAAAGCGTTTTATTTTTCGTGTCTACGCAGTCAGAGGAATGTATACTCCGAATTTCATGATTCTAGCTGCTGTCATTTGGTAGGTACTATTTTTATCCCCTTTTTCCATTTGAACCCCAAAAAGTACGAATTTTGGATAGTTATTTTATTTTAATTTCATTATCCTAGGTGCAGCCGTTAGGTTGGTACTTTTTTATCCCTCTATCCCCATTTAACCCCTTAAAAGTACGAATTTAGAAAAAATACTTTTATATTATGAATCTACTCTATTAGAGGAATGTACACGCCAAATTTCGTGTTTCTATCTGCTATCGTTTGATAGGTACCATTTTTATCTCTTCTTTCCCATTTCGCCCCCTACAAATAAAAATCACTCTATGGTGCCCTTTTATAATATAAAGGGAATGCGCATTGTAAATATCAATTAAATACAAGCTAATATGTTCAAAAAACATGCTGAAGTACTCTAAATATTAGGGGTAGTTTCAGTCCTTGTGAGGGAAAAATTTGTCCCTCTGGGCCGATTTCGTCCACTTTCAATCCCAACCGATCTACAACCATAAGACACATTTAGGAAAAATTTGAACCTCCCAGCTCATTTCGTTCGGCCGCTATCTTGCTTTCAATAGACAGACGGACATGGATATATCGTCTTAGAATTATACCACGACCCAGAATATATATACTTTATGGGGTCTCGGATGAATATTTCAAGGTGTTACAAACGGAACCTCCCATCCTGGAGGTGGAGGGTATAAAAACGTCCAATTTGAATTTTTTGTTTACCGTGCCCTACCGCAATATCCACTTTTTGTAAAAATTTGGAAAAAGGGATAAAAATGGTACCAATGGTACTCATCAGGAAGCTGGCATTTTTAAATTCGCTGTGTACATCCGAGAAAATGCGCTTTCTACACGACATTGCCAAGATTTCCCGAAAAACGTTATCGAGTTTATAATAATTCTTATTTATATATTTGGGCATAAATGGCTATGTGCTTATTTCAGATTCATAGTGCTCAATTTTAAATATGCATATGTGGCTAAGAACCATAAAACCGCGAATAATAGGATATCTCGAAAATTTTTTTATAGTAGCAATTTGTAATCCTTTTTAGATTAAACTGTGGAAGAACGATTAATAATTACTCTTAAATTAAGGAGAAAAACAGTTTTTTCCCTCTCTGAAGAGTTGTGTTTTTGTTCATAGCCACTTATGAATATAAGCCCTCGATATATATTCTGTATCCTGGTAAAATTCTAAGACGATTTAGCCATGACGTCTATCTCTCTGTTTTTGAAAGCACGCTAGCTTCCGAACGGAATGAGCTAGGAGGATGAAATTTTCCCTACATGTCTTATGGGTGCAGATCGGTTGGGTTTGAGAGTGGCCGAAATCGGCCCAGAGCGAAACATTTTTCCCTAATAAGGACTGAAAATGCCCCTAATATTGGTTCTGCTCTTGAGTTTGAATTCACTTCAATTTTTCAAAGAGCTCATCATATATATGAGCAGTCATTGATCACACCGATAGATATTGTTCACAGATCACTCTAGTGTACATTTGCATGTATGTATGTGTGCAATTTAATAGTGTGATATTAAATTGTCACATACGAGTATAAAGTGTCAAAAGATACAAACTACAAGAACAACAACAGCGGACAATTTCGAAATGTTGCTGAAAGCAATTCTCTCTCCGCTAAACTTTATTGCAGATGATTGTGGTTGGTGTTGGTATTTTTGCTATTATTTTTTTTAAATAAGTAAATTGTTAATAACACACTCCTACATGCATAGAGTGTCGTTCCCTGCTTGGAGGAAGTCTGGCAATGGTGGAAGTGAAGGTCGTTTTTACAAAAGATGCCACCGCATGTACAGGTACTCTTGCTTATACGAGACGTGTAACGAATTGTGTAAGTGTGGAAGTAATGTAACAGTCAAAAGTTTTTGAGATGCAGCTTTCGTGGGTATGGTGAAAGGTTCGTGTTTTAAGAACCTTTCACTTTGTCCATAGTGCACGGAGTGGTGTAGGGTATGATTAAAGTGAGAACGTACTGGAAATCAGACGATGGAATATGTATTAGAAATGGGACCAGTACTGGATTTTACACTTTGAAAAGTAACCCTTCGGAGAGCTGTCTAAGTTCTCAGCCAGCATGACCTGGAAATAGCACTTAAGTTCCTGTACAGAGCTTCAAAGCACATGGTGGCTAAACTTCCTTTGAGAATAACTGCATCCTGAAAAATAATTGCGTTTGAAATAGTTTCCACCACACCCTCGTACGTTATCCTTTGATTCGTTAGTAACATTAGACATTGCTGACGAAAACGTGTTAATGTGTATGTGTGTGGACACATATAAAATGTATATCAATTAACACAAGCCTATAATTCGATTATTTTTGACATAAAATATTCAAGTGCATAATTTCAAAGCCAAACATCAAAATGGAAATATTTAATGACAGGACAGGTAGACATTGAGTTGGTTAGTTGGGGAAAATGTCATAGTTGCAACATAGTTCACACATGCGATTAGACCAGGATTTCAATAGAGTCAATATTTTTATGAAATGGTTTCGTTAATATCATCAGTTATGGTTCTTTTATGAAGGTATAATTATTGAAGCATCACGTAGTTGGTGAGCCAAAAGCACCCTCCAAAAAACCCACCCTAATGTACGTGTGTATCTATTTCCGTAGTTGCCTCACAGCTATACATCATACTTTCAGAAATAGTTGCGGTACTAACTGTCTATAATAACAATAATTTAATCACTTTAATGATTGCGTGCTCATCACTAATAACTATTCATTGAACGATGGCAAACAAAGCATGTGTCGCGTGAACAACACACTCCAATATTCATCAGCCATTCGACAATAGTCTTAATAAATCTATGGGAAATAGATCCTCCAAGTGAAATATGCTCATTCCAAATTCAAATATTTAAATGCGTGCGATTTGATATTATCTATGGAAAAATTGATAACGAAGAGGTAAAGCGACGTAGTTTTGGGTGAACATTTCATACTTCTCTTTAGTTAAATATTTATACTAAAATATTGGTGATAATTATACGTTTATTTTACAGAATTAATAAATTTTAGTTTTGTGTACTTATGCAACAAAGATTATTCAAAAGACACATTCGGAAGGCGAAACAAAAGTTAAGTCTCAAAATTCCAATCATTTGAGCTTCATGTAATTAAAATTGTTTAGAATTTCTTTTTATTTCAATTGGAATTATTCGAGAACAAGAACGAGTCTTTGTTATTCGAAGTGATACATAATAAAGATTTTTCAAATGAAGAAACATTTCAAAAAAATATTTCTATTTAGCCGATATCTGTAGGATAATGATCTTAAGAAACATCCTGTTACTCATGTCCTGTATGAATATGAACCCCAAGACTCTATAGAAATCATATATTTATGAACAAGTAAAAACGGCGTTAAGTTCGGGCGTGTCGATCTTTATTTACCCTCCACCATTGAAAAAAAAATCGACCCACAGAGGCTGTCGATTTTCGTAAAAGTGCAGTAATATTACAGGAATATAGAATTTTTTAAATATAGCCAAACCAAACCAAATACAAATATTGACAAAATAATTTATAGAATATAATATTTTTATTATCTCAATCCACGCTTATAAGGCCAGGCTACCAATACGTTTACACTATATAAAAGGTGATTTTTTAAAAGCTATAGGAAAGTTTTTTTTAAAAAAAAAACACATACAATTCAGAAAAATGCATGAAATCTTTATTTGAATCGATAGTACGATCCATATAATTTAATGTTTGAAGATTATTTCATGCAAATGTTGACCTTGACTGCGCCTCAAATGGTCCATCTGCTTAGTCCAATTTTGGCATTTCCACGTTTTTGAGTAACAGAAGCCCAATTGCTGCGAACGGCGACGAATCGATAACACAGTGCGACAAATTGCAGTTTAATCTCTGCAATTCAAGCACCATTATGACGGTTCGTTAGTGTATCCAAAATGATGACGATTGCCTAAAGGATTTTTTTCCTGAGGTACCCGTTTTCGCGGGACGCCCTGGCGCGCTCCCCCCACCCACTTTTGTTATCTTATGGTGTTTTGTTTGTCATAACTCGAGAACGGCTGTCCCGATTTAGGTGAAATAAATGTTGAAAAATTAAGAATTATAATTCCTATGCTCTTTCTCGATATTTTAAACAGTTTCGCAGATATAAATAAATTTATGAAAAAAAAAATTGAGGGACTGTTTCTGTTAATGTTCAGTCTGACTACATTGCGTATGAGTGATATTACCCTCAATAACCAGTAAGTAAGTATACGTTACCTACACACTCTACATTATTTTTCTGTCTCTAGAAAGAGTATCATAACTAGGGTATCCAATTATTCCGACTTCTAAGATATTCGATTAATTGTTTATTCGAAAGCTAAGAATTTCCAATTAATCGAATAAACGCCTGAAGAGTTAATCATCAAATAATTGCTCAACGCATTAAAACATAATTAATATAGGTTAAACGGGACAGCCGTTCTCGAGTTATGACAAACAAAAGACCATAAGATAACAAAAGTGGGTGGGGGGAGCGCGCCAGGGCGTCCCGCGAAAACGGGTACCTCAGGAAAAAAATCCTTTAGGCAATCGTCATCATTTTGGATACACTAACGAACCGTCATAGTGCTTGAATTGCAGAACCACTGTTGCAATGTGTAATTGATGGTCATCATTAACACTGGCCGATACAGCTGCGATTTTTTCTTCAGTTTGCAATCTATGTAAGCGTGTTGGTGGTTTAATGTCCAACAATGTAAATTTGGTGCGAAATTTAGTCACAATAGCCCGAATAGCCGCTTCAGTGGGTCGATTAAACTGAGCATAAAATGGAAGCGCGCGATGAACTTTCTTAACAGAGCACGCATTTTGATAATAAAATTCAATAATTTGCTAGCGTCGTTTGTAAGACGGTTAAATTATAGACCAAATGTTTGACTGTGAAACAAAACATGAAACGTGCGTCAGCTGTTTAAACCAGTGTTGCCAAAAAGATAATAGCTAAAAAATCACCCTTTTTATATATATAATTATTATATTTAATTCCAAAAGTACAAATTTTGAAAATTCATTATCTCACGTACATAGTGCAAAATAACTTAAATTCATGATTCAACAAAGGTTTGCCGAATTTCAGTATTCTTGGTGCAGCCGTTTGATAGGTACCATTTTTATCCCTTTTTGCCCTATTTCTTCCCCTACGAACAAAAATCGCTTTATGGTGCACATTTGTTATAGGGGGAATGCGCATACCCAATATCAAGCAGAAAAAAATGAAAAAAAAAATATGCTTAAATACTTTAAAATATTGGGGGTTATTATGGGTATTTTTAGTCCTAGTGAGGGAAAAAAATTTCCCTTTACGCCGATTTCGCCCACTTTCAATCCTAACCGATCTACGACTATAAGACACATTTATGGAAAATTTGGACGTCCTCGTTTCTTTCGTTTAGGTGCTAGCATGCTTTCAACGATCAAGAATATATACACTTTATAGGTCGATAATTCAAGGTGTTACAAACGGAATGACAAAGTTAGTAGACACCCAACCTGGATGTGGAGGGTATAAAAAGAAAATTGTGACATGGGAGGTTAGAGACCCCCGACAAATACAAAGAAGAAGATCGACGCTCTGAATCTCCTCCTCGGTGTTTTAGCTCCTAAAAAATCCTTTAGATCGATGCTTATGGCATATATAGCTATTACGCAATGCCCCTTTAATATTAAAATCAACTTAGACAATTGAAATATTTCAAATTCATCTTCGCCATTCTGTGCGTCTGTCGCCTGCTGTTTGCCAGCACCAGTGACTTCTGCCTAAGCTGTAGCTTGGGATGTAGGTATATATGTAAGCAAGTTCTGTTGGAACTACTAGCATCTTTCATAATCTGACAAACTCGCCCGCTTTACAGTTTCCTACGATTTCGCTATGCCCTAACACTCATATAAAGTGTCTTGCGAACTGCTTGGTCATCTCCTAAAGAGATACGCAGCAGCCTTGGGGCTTTTCAAAAAACATAAATATTTTTATGTTTAAATACATTTTCAAATTTCGCCATTTTTGGAAATTTTTAACAACATATTTATATAGATCAGGGATGGCGCTATTATAATTGACAAAAATTATAGTTTATTTTTAGTTTTAGCCCCAAATGAATATCCTTTCGTCTTATCTTCCTGTTGCAATAGAAGCCACATACTACAATTGAATTTTCTTAAATTTTTCAAATTAGTTTGGATTTGACAACAGACTAACTCAAAATTAACTAAACCATAATAAAAGATTGACATTCGTAAACTAATTTTTTGAGAAAATTCCTATCAACATCGCACAAAGTGCTCTCAACACCCCACGCTCAGAAAATGTGCAATTTTTGATAAGATTTCAATTTCAATTTGAAAAAATTTCAATCATAATTTTAAAATTGAAAATCGTCAAAAGTCAAATTATGAACCGTATAAAAATAAATATCCCCAAATGTGATATGGAATATTTAAACTTACCTCTATTATCATATTATTATTTTCATATTTAACTGTATTTTTGCTTCTAAATAAAAGTATATACACAGAAACTCATGTTTTTTGTAATTTTAGAGGGTTAATTTGTATGGGTGGACGATCTATCCATGCCCTTCTGTCGGTCTCAAATTTGCAGTCGATTTCCGCGGGAATTCATATTAGAATTCATAGATTTTTGCATTTGCCTCGACCAATCACTAATATTGTGTACACACTTTGGATTATTTTTCTTAAATTGTTCACGTCATCGTATAGAATAATTATTTGTCTTCACAGATATTTATAAATAATAAAAAATATTTTAAAAAATCGAAGAGGTACTATTTTGTTAATTATAGGGAATTAAAAAAAACTAGTAAAAAAGGTGTTAAGTAAGGCCGAACCTAACATACCCTCCACCATTGATTGTATTCGACAGAGACTGTAACATTACAGGAAAATTTTACATTTTTTAAATATAACCAAACCAAAACAAGTAGAAATACCGGAAAAAATTATTTTAAAAATAAATATAAAAAATAAAATTTAAAATAAATAAATTTTAATTATTTTAAACCACGCTTATAAGGCAAGGCTGTCAATATGTTTATTCCACATATATACAAGAGTTGCGTTACTGACTGACTTATCATCGACCATACCCCAGACCAAACCGCTGAAGCCAGGACCATGAAATTTTCAGGGTAGTGCCCAAATATGACGTAGACGTCGACTAAGAAGGGGTTTAACGAAATTCGTACTTTTAGGGGTTAAAATGGTAGAAAAAGGGATAAACATCGAACCTTTGTCCTGGTTCGATGTTTATCCCAATTTAAGTATTGCAGCTATATTCGTGAAAATCGGTATCTTCATTTCTCTGACAACGTAGACTTGCAATATAAATGGATTTTTCGAAATTTTTACTTATAAGGCGTGAGTGGGATAAAAATATTACCAAAGTAGTATTACAGCTAGAATCGTGAAATTTGGTATGTAAATTCCTCTGACCATATAGAAGCGAAGTAAAATTGGATTTTTCGAAATTTGAACTTATTAGGGGTGAGCGGTACAAAAAAGGATGCAAATTGTACCAACTAAAGTATTGTTGTTAGAATCGTGAAATTCGGCGTGTAAATTTCTCCGATCATGTGTGCGCGCAATATAAATGGATTTTTCGAAATTTGTACATTTAAGGGGTGAGCGGGACAAAAAGGGATGAAATTGGTACCAACTAAAGTATTGTAGCTATAGTCGTGGAATTTGGTGTGTAAATTCCTCAGACGGCGCAAATTTAAATTGATTTTTCGAAATTTGTACTTATAAGGGGTGAGCGGGACAAAAAGGGATACAAATAGTACCTACTAAAGTATTGCAGCTATAGTCGTGGAATTTTGTGTGTAAATTGCTCTGACAACGCAAAAGCGCAACTTTAAATTGATTTTTCGAAATTTGTACTTATAAGGGGTGAGCGGACAAAAAGGAATAAAAATAGTAACAAATAAAGTATTGCAGCTATAGTCGTGGATTTTGGTGTGTAAATTCCTCTGACGACGCAAAAGCGCAAATTTAAATTGATTTTTCGAAATTTTTACTTATAAGGGGTGAGCGGGAAGTATTGCAGCTATAGTCGTGGAATTTGGTGTTACAAAATTTGTCTTTATAAGGAGGACGCGGGACGACAAGCGATAAACGTGGTAACAAATAAAGTACATGTTTTTAGGGGAAGCAAATAACATGTTACCTATAATGATTTATCAAAAAGAGTATTTTTTTGGGAAAAAGGTGCCAAAAGTTATAAAGTGATCGGCAGCATCTAGAAACATGAAGTCAAGGATAAAAAAAGCTCTGCGGTTGTAATTTGTTGTTAAAAACTGGGTAGAAAATGATAAAAATTATACATCCGAAGGGAGTTCAGCTAAAATAGTGCACATCGACAAGCACATTCTTTTGACTGTATATGAGTGCTATCTAATAGGAGGTTTCCAAATTACTATTTTAGATTTATCTATATCCACCAAAAGAAAATCAAATAAATACTATGCAAAAACAGAGACGGATAAAACTAATAACAAATAGCTGGCTTTTTCACGTGCAAGGCAGGTGGTACTGCTAGTTCTATATATATGGAAATAATACTTTATGTCACTTCAAAATGTATACGCAAGGCACTAATCTTCAAAAAAGCTTAAATAACCTATAATTTGGGGGATAGTGGGTGCATTTTCAGCTACAGTTCTATTTATATCCTATTTTAATTCCAAAAGTACAAATTTAGAACATCCTTTATCTCTCACGCACACAGTGCATGATAAGCTTATTTCATGATTCCAGCCATTTGCACAATACCCATTCTTGCCGTAAAAGCAAAAATAAAGTGTCTATGTAGTTTTGGGAATTTATACACCGAATACCAAGATTCTAGCTACCATTGTATCCCCGTTAACCCCCTTAAAAGTAAGACTTTCGAAAAATCTCTTTATTTTACGTGGAATTTGGAAAAACGCTTGTATTTTTCGTGTCAACGCAGTCGGAGGAATGTATACAACGAATTTCATGATTCTAGCTGCGGCCATTTGGTTGATACAATTTGTATCCCGAATTTATACATCTAATTTCATTATTCTATGTGCGGCCGTTTGGTTGGTACCATTTTTACCCTTCTAATCGCATTTTATCCCGAACGAATTTGGAAAAAATACATTTACATAAAAATACATTACATACTCAATTAGTGGAATGTACCGCCAAAATTGTTTCCAAAAACCTATCAATATTAATTATTGCTGCTGTAATTAACTGTTAGCTCTTTTCTGCAATTTTTGAAAATTCGAAAGTCTATAAGGTATATATATATTCTTGATTGTCATAACATTCTAAGGCGATCTAGCCATGTCCGTCCATCTTTTGAAAGCATACTAACCCACGCCCAATGACCCTTAATATTTAGATATTTTAGCATTTTTTTAATGTGTGCTTATATTTACTTGATATTTGGAATGGACATTCCCCTGATAACATAAACGTTCACCATAAAGTGGTTCTTATTTGTAGGTGGTGAAATGGTGCAAACAAAAATACAAATTTTACCTATCAAACGACAACAGCTAGATGAATTTCGAAATTCGGTGCGTACATTCCTCTAATTGAGTAGATACATAATATAAATGGATTTTTTTTTTCAAATTCGTACTTTTAAGGGAGAAAATGGACATAGTGGGATAACAAAGGTACCAACCAAACGACTGCACCTAGAATAATGAAATTCGGTGTATACTTTCTTTCCATTTG
This sequence comes from Polietes domitor, assembly GCA_947397865.1. Taxonomy (NCBI): domain Eukaryota; kingdom Metazoa; phylum Arthropoda; class Insecta; order Diptera; family Muscidae; genus Polietes; species Polietes domitor. The sequence continues at coordinate 99,421,127 of OX377620.1, forward strand.
GTTGATACAATTTGTATCCCGAATTTATACATCTAATTTCATTATTCTATGTGCGGCCGTTTGGTTGGTACCATTTTTACCCTTCTAATCGCATTTTATCCCGAACGAATGTGGAAAAAAATACATTTACATAAAAATACATTACATACTCAATTAGTGGAATGTAGCCATCGAATTTCGTGTTTCTAGCTGTTGTCGTTTGATAGGTACCATTTGTATCTCTTTTTGCCCTATTTCACCCCCTACGAATAAAAACCACTTTATGATGTACGTTTTTACTATCCAGAAAACAACAACAACATGCTTTAAGACTATAAATATTAGGGGTTTTTACGGGGTATTTTCAGTACATTTTAGGGAAGAAATTTTAGGACCGATGTCGCCCTGTTGCAATCCAAACCGATCTACGACTATAAGACACAGACAGATCGTCTTAGAATTTTATGACGATCAAGAATATATAATATATTCTCAGGTCCATATTTCAAGATATTACAAACGGAATGATAAAGTTAGTATGCGCCCAACCTGTGGTGGAGGGTATATATTTTTTTAAGATATGATAATTTTATATTAAACTAGAACTAGAGTTTGCCTTTTCCCGTTCATTTTATTTCCCGGGAAACGGGAATTATTTTGTCGAATAAAACACTGGATCTTTAGTAAAGTAAATTATTATATTTCGCATAAAAAGATATTGAAATCAAGTTTTAAAGAATTTGAAAGAATTCGATTTGTAGAAAAAGCATCCTGATTCAAAAGAATCAATGGGAATACAGACTAAAATATGAGATAACCCCACCTTTCTTCTTCACTCTGCATTCATTCCTTCGCCGTACTTCCTAGATCCGTTTCTCATATACTACATGCGGGAATCAATTTTCATAATATTTTTGTGAATTTATATGTGAAGTCGACAGCCTCTAACCTGCCGGTAATACTGTGGAATGCTATTTTTTATTCCTTGAATGTCCTGAAAATATATCATTATTTTCTCTATAAAAAATTCAGCGAAATCCTTAAAACACAATTCGGACAAATCGGATTTTATAATAATTGCATTAAAATCGTAAAAATCGGACTAACTCAAGAATGGACAGGTATCAGGCATTTCTGTTGGTAGAATATATTTAAAACAATTGAAGAGGTACTATTTATTAAAGAAATAGAAGGGAATTTAGAAAATATTTATTTTTTAGACTTGAAATTTTTTGAAATTCGCCACAAAAGTTACGAATTTTTTAAAATTATCTTATGACAAAATACATGTTTTTCGATCCAACCTAGTGTCCACAATTGCATACTTTTTGAAGATCGGAAAATACAGCTTTATATCCCTTATTCAGAAGTACAAATTTGCAAACTTTAGTTAAATAGGAGAATCTAAGGAATATGTCTATTCGGTTTCACATGGAATTATTACTACTTGTTTGTACTTGTTTGTATATAACAACTTGGTATTTTGTCTTAAAAATCCATTGGATTATCTAGAGTTTTCAAATTTTTCAGATCTCTTAAAATGACATTTCGTCTACTGCATGGCAGCAGAAGTAGACGTGGCTTTTGAGTGGAACTTTTTCTGCTGTCACTATTTATAGAATAAAGAATTTGTTTCTTTAATTATTTTCTTATGGCATTTGTTGTTGTTGTAGTTTGTTTTTTGTAGTTGTCATGTTGTTTTGTCGTTTTGTTGGGTGGCGTTGAGTTATTAACAATAAAAAACCAAAAATAAAAACAAAACAAAAGCGGCCAAACAATGACGGCCAACAGGGAGGCAAGGTCAAAAACATTGTTGACTGTGGCTGTGTGACTCCTTTTGCCATTCCCTCCCCTTAGATTCACTTTCAAATGGTTTCCGCGCAAAAATATGTAACAAATTTTTACTTTTATCAGAAAGCGAAATGTAAAGGGAACTTTGTTAAGTTATTTTGTTTTTCTCCCCTTCTTTTAGTATTTTTTTCGATTATTTTATTGTGGCGATAATAACCGTGTGATAAGGGTGAGTTACTTTCGCTTGTTGTTTTTTGTGATTCTCCGTTTGTTTCAGATATTCTCGCTTGTTTTTGTTGGAATGTGGCTGTGTTGTTATGTTGTCATAGTCCTTTTGAGTCGATGTCGCTGCTGTTGCTGTCGCTGTTTCTGTTGTTTTGTATGGGAATGTTTGAAACAGCTCTAATTCCGTGGCACTGGGGCATGTTTGTTGCTGTGTATGTTTTTATAAATACCATAACTTTGTATGTCAGGACAAGCAAAATATAAAAATAAAAAAGAAGTGCAAAAGAAAGAAAGTAAAACAGAATGAAATGAAAAGCCCCACTACGTTGGCGATGATGATGAAGATGGCGATGACCGTGTTTGTTGGTGATGATTATGATGCCGACGACGACAACGACGAGAGGACAATGTCATCTGTACACCACCTTCCAGTAGAGTTCAACATTCACATTCAGCTATAGTCAAAAGATGGGAAAAGGCGACAGGATAAAGTGGAGCCGCCATTTCCAAGCTCGCTTCTGAACATACAACAAGGCAGTTGCACAGTGGTTCCATCGATATAGTGTCATGAACTCAGGATGTTTTTCTTTAAGTTTCTCTAAGCTATGATGATATTTTTTTAATTTTTTCAAAATTTGCAATCATTTCAAATAGATTTTTTTCTGACGTCAAAAAATTTCTCCGGAAACTGATTTGAAGATTTGACATTTTCATATTTTAAAATCGTATTAATTATTCTTGTCGATATTTAGCATTTGGCCCCAAAACGATATAGGATTGTAGGCGCCACGTTGGGAGTGGTCCGCATAATTTCGTGGAAAAATCTTACTTCGGCTAGGCTGGTTGATAGGATGATATTATATGAAATGTCCAAACAGGTTGAAATCTTGATGTGTTCAAATGAAGTATTCACATATCTGAAGACTGAAGTGTATTTCTGCAAGAATTTTTGTTTTGTTGAATTTTATTATCCGATGCCAATAAAATTTGGTTTGGCGAATTTCGCCGTCCCTGGTATTGTTGCTATTTAGAACAAATATTTAGATTTGTATATAACCCCCATATAAATGTTCCACCCAATTTGACTGATCGCTTTAAACGACTCATGACGCGCTTAAAGCAAGAGTGGTCTAACCAACATTATTGTCGAACTGTGATGTGTTAGGTTTAGGTGGCAGTCTGATACCAGAATCACGTTTGGTTAATAACCCATTGTGATACCACGGCGACTGACTATTAATGTCTCTAATCCATCTCGTCGAACCACTTTGATTGTCTTAAAAAGGCCATAAGAAGACCAATGGTTACATCTGCCAAATCGTTTCTACAGCTTCTGTACAGATCATTAGAGTGTTGATTTTAGACAATTTTTGATTTTTTCAAAAACGTGTAGTATAAAAGTGGTGGAATGCTTTGCATTTCTTAGATATATTTTTATTTTTCCATGCTTTATATAAGGTTACTTTCTATATATGTTTGTGTGCCACAAAATTTGAAATCAATTTTTGAAAGCTTTTTTCTCAACCAATTTTGCTCAAATTTTGCACACTTAATCATTTTCGATGACAATACAAGGAAATGGAAAAATTTGACCAATTGGACAAAGGGGCGTGGTACCTCCCATACAAACCACAAATTAAAAATCTATTATTTCTGCTCCTGATAACGGTATTTAAACAAAATTTGGTACGTCGGTTTGGTGTGTATGTTGTAAGTGCTGCTGCAAATATGGGCGGGATTGTACAAAGGGGCGTGGTACCTCCCATACAAACCACAAATTAAAAATCTATTATTTCTGCTCCTGATAACGGTATTTGAACAAAATTTGGTACGTCGGTTTGGTGTGGATTTTTTAAGTGCTGCTGCAAATATGGGCGGGATTGTACAAAGGGGCGTGGTACCTCCCATACAAACCACAACTTTTTTTTTCCTTCTACAAAAGATAACTAAAAAAGAATTTCTAGGCCCAATAGAATTCTGCTTTCATAAAGCATGGATTTGAAAAAAGAATTTTTTTTGATTTACTAGTTGTGATAAAGTTTAGTTTAGCCGGGTAAATCGTTAAAAAATTCTTTTTTTTTCAAAAAAAGACATGTTTTCTAATTTTTTTCAACGACTGCTACTAAACCACGTAAAACCATAAAAAAGAATTTGTACCCTTCATAATTAACTTAAATTTGAGGTATTAGTCGCCTCGATTGGATTTATACTTCAAAAATAATACCTCTATTTGACGATACCCCTTTGACGATAATTGTAATTTAAAAAAGTATTTATTTTTAAATTTCAAAATTACAAAAACGTTTAGTTATCGCTACTAAACCACTGTTTCTACGTAAAAGATACATTTGTAGCCCTGAAAATTACCTTAAATTTAAGGTATTAATCGGCTCGATCGGGCTTCTGCTTCAAAGATATGCGGCAGTTAAGGGTAGTTTTCGAAATCAGGAATATAGAATCAAAGGATTTTATGTCAGTCTGGCTATATATAAAGATATTTATACCAACGTTTGTCAGAATGTGTCATATCTCAACCATTCTGCAACATCTTTATTTGCCATAATTTCTGCCTGATAAACTTGCAAAAAACAAATTCATGGCAAGAAATGACAAGACTGTATTTTCAAAGAAATATTATTTTTCACATATTTTTTAAAAATAACAAAAAAATATTTTGCTTGCAAATTCGAGAAACAGAAACTATTAATTTTAAAAATTTACAAGAAAAAAAATGTTATTCCAATAGAACTTTAGCGCCAAACTTGTCTCCAAAAACCTATCAATATTAATTATTGCTGCTGTAATCAGCGGTTAGCTCTTTTCTGCAATTTTTGAAAATTCGAAAGTCTATAAGGTACATATGTATATTCTTGATTGTCATAACATTCTAAGGCGATCCGTCCGTCTTTTGAAAACACACTAATCCACTCCCAATGACCCTTAATATTTAGAGTATTTAAGCATTTTTTTAATGTGTGCTTATATTTACTTGATATTTGGAATGGACATTCCCCTGATAACATAAACGTTTACCATAAAGTGGTTCTTATTTGTAGGTGGTGAAATGGTGCAAACAGAAATAAAAATTTTACCTATCAAACGACAACATATAGATACATGAAATTCGGTGCGTACATTCCTCTAATTGAGTAGATACATAATATAAATGGATTTTTTTCCAAATTCGTACTTTTAAGAGGTAAAATGGACATAGAGGGATAAAAAAGGTACCAACCAAACGGCTGCACCTAGAATAATGAAATTCGGTGTATACTTTCTTCTGATTGCGTAGAAACGTGAAATTCTGCATATACAGTCATGTGACTGCATAGATACGAAAAATATTTTTTTCCAAATTTCATGCTTTCTAGGGATAAAATGGAAACATAGGGATAAAAGTGGTACCTACTAATCGCCTACAGCTAGAACGATGAAATTAGTTGTGTACGTCTCTCTAATTGCGTCAACACGTATAATAAAGGATTTTTCGAAATTCGTACTTTTTATGGGCTAACATGGGAAAAAGGGATAAAGGGAAAAAATGGTACCAAACAAAAGGCCACATATAGAATCACGAAATTGGTGCACACATTCCTCTGATTACATAGACGCGCAAAATAGAAAGATGTTTCATAGGGATTTTTTCCAAATTCGTACTTTTAAGAGGCAAAATGGAAATAGAGGGATAAAAATAGTACCAACCAAACGGCTGCACCTAGAATAATGAAATTCGGTGTATACTTTCTTCTGATTGCGTAGAAACGTGAAATTCTGCATATACAGTCATGTGACTGCATAGATACGAAAAATATTTTTTTCAAAATTTCATGCTTTCTAGGGATAAAATGGAAACATAGGGATAAAAGTGGTACCAACTAATCGCCTACAGCTAGAACGATGAAATTAGTTGTGTACGTCCCTCTAATTGCGTCAACACGTATAATAAAGGATTTTTCGAAATTCGTACTTTTAAGGCACTAAAATGGGAAAAAGGGATAAACATGGTACCAACCAAATGGCCGCAGAAATACATTCCTCTGATTGCATAGACGCAAAATTCGTACATTTTTATTTGTGGGAAAAAGTGATTAAATAAACTGGTAGCGAGAAAATGACTAGAATCGTGAAATTAAGTTATCACTGTGAACGTGGGAGATAATGAATTTTAAAAATCCGTGCATTTGGGATCAAAATAAGATGGAAATACTGCCAATCAAATGGATGTAGCTTAACAATCCACTATCCCCTAATGTTTAGGGTATTTAAGCTTTTGCAGCCTTATATTTACTTTTCAATTTAACTTGAAGTATTATTTTGATATGTAAAGGGTGATTTTTTAGCTGTGTTTTGTTTCACTGCCAAACATCTTCAGTTTGGTCTATAATTTAACCATGAATCGTATTACAAACGAACAACGCTTGCAAATTATTGAATTTTATTATCAAAATGTGTGCTCCGTTAATAAAGTTCATCGCGTTGGACATTAAACCACCAACACGCTTACGTAGAGTGCGAACTGAAGAAAATATCGCAGCTGTATCGGCCAGTGTTAATGATGACCATCAATTATCTATTCGTCGCCGTTCGCAGCAATTGGGCCTCTGTTACTTAAAAACGTGGAAATGCCAAAATTGTACTAAGCGGATGGACCATTTGAGGCGCAGTCAAGGTCAACATTTGCATGAAATAATCTTCAAACATTAAATTATATGGACCGTACTATCGATTCAAATAAAGATTTCAAACATTTGTCTGAATTTTATGTGTGTGTTTTTTTTTTAAACTTGCCTATAGCTTTTAAAAAATCACCCTTTATATAGTCGATGGTAATCAAGTTGTATATACATATTGGTAGCCTTACCTTATAAGTGGGCATGGTGTGGTTTAAAATAATTAAAATTATATATTTATTTATAATATTATTATATTTATTAGTTTTTGTGTTGTTGATTATTTTTATTTGTTTTGGTTTGGCTGTATTAAAAAAATGTACTGTACTTCTAATCTGCAGATATTACTGTGGAATGCAATCCATGGTGGGGGGTATATAAGGTTCGGTCTGGACGAACTTAGCGCCCTTTTGTACTTGTTTTTATATTTTCAGCCAGTAAATGGTTCGAATTTGTGAAAGTTCATTAAATTAGTCAGAAGTTTAAACATTATATCCTCCTAAACACTTTTGTTAGAAAATCGAAATATGTCGAACTAAATTTGTCATATTGGAATCGTATGTCGCTCACATACACATAGCCAAAATGGAATTGTCAAATTTTGCCACAATACATTGGATATCATCGATAGGTAGCACTCTCCAACGGATGGATTGCCACTTCGTGCCACCCCTTTCGATTTGTATCGACCCAAATTCGATATTTTTCTTGTTGACGTTCCTGTTCGTACAAAAATAAACGGAGGAATTTTTTGTAAAATAATGGTCCAAATCCAACTTTCTTCTTTCTCCAATTTTTATCTTTATTGTCTGAAGAATAAAAATCGAGAACATTTTGAAGCCACTTGACAAAACCTTTGACAGGGTGGAAATCATGATAGTGGTACTCTGCAGTCAAGTAATAAATGCCATTGCAAAATGGTCTTGAGCCAGGACGATATCACAGTTCAAATCAAATCCAGAAAATTAACAAACAATGATCTGGCAAAATCTACCCGTCCCAATTGTAAACTCCTTGTGATTTCACAGGTCATCATTTCATTTTTGTCACCTGTATTAATGGGTGAAATTACCGCACTGTAAATTCGGGTGGTCTTGTACTGATGTAGACCTCGGGATGGTTGTCGGCTTGGCAGATTCGCACACTACATACTATGGATGTATAGTTGGAGCAAAAAGTCGATTTTTCTAATTTTGAAAAATCGATTTTTCGACTTTTGGACTGTTGCAAATAAATAAAAAGACGACAGTGCAAATGAATGAAAAGACGAATAGACAAAATCAAAACGAAATCGGGAGACATTTGTATTGGATATATAAATCTGAACCGATCTTACCCACTTTTTGCATAATTGTTTCTAGTTGGTATGCCAAATTTGAAGAAAATCGAGTAAAGGATGTGTTTTCTAGAGCGAAAAAAGTAAAATCGGTATTCAATAACTTAAATTAATTGATGCACAAAGTCGAAAACAAAAGTCGAATTTCCGACTTTTTCCTCCCAAAAGTAGATTAATCGATTAGTCGAAAGTCGATTTATAGATCCCTACTACATACCACACCACTGAGGTTGTCTTGTACTCTCTTAAATGATGAAGGGAAGATAATAAAATATTTTCATATATACTTTAGACGAGTAAACATTCTTCTTATATGCTCAAGAATTTTCACTTGAGCCCACTGTACACTGTGTTGCTTTCAGCGATGTTCGTCGTTTTTGTTTTGTTGTGTTATGTTCCATTGTCAGCCAGCAAATACAAAGCCAAAATACGAGTATATTCCTGTATTCAACCTCTAGCAACATTGCCTCGTCGTCGTCCTCTTTCTCCTCCATCTGCTACAACTCCTCTTCACCCAGACGAACTTTGCTGGCGGAGTGTATATAAATATCAAAGGGAAGACCGTTTTATTGGCGTTTTATGCAAAACACATCTTTCTTTTTAGGAAATTTTGACCTAATAAGCATCCATTCATATCATATCCTCGGTACTGTGCTGCTTGCTACCACTGCTACTATCCAGCTCCAACTCGTCTCCCCCTCTTGCTGTATTCACTGTCCCAGGCCCCACTGTCACCCCATGCCAGCTGATTGGGGGGAAACATTCTATTTTTGGGGAGGGTTGTAAGTTGGCCGCTTCGATGTTAATAATAATGGTTCAGCGTCGCTGTGGCGCGGGTACGGGAACGGGATATACTTGTGTTGCTGCTGTACCAGCAGAAGGGAAAATTGTATGGATGGCTGTCGTTGTTTTGACCCAAATCAAATTTGCTTCATCCTTTTTTGTTGTTGTTGTTTTTGATTTTGAAATACACGCTGTTGTTGTTGTCGTCGCTGTTGCTATTGCTGCTGTGTTTCAGTTTTGTTTAAACTTAAATTGGGTTTATTTAGGTATAAAAATAAATGTTAATTTTAATTCGATTAATACGAATAGGAAGGCAGCCAGTGTTCAATGTGGCAGGCATCGACAGCAGCTCCAGTTCCAGTTCCAGTTCCGCCATCACCACCAGCAGCAACAGCAACAGCAACACCAGCGTTGGAGTGACGGAAGTGTGAGCTGGTATTCATTTAATGACTACTTTCCTTTGAACATGTACATTTCTTGTTGTTTTTTTATTTTTTGGTCGGTGACATCAACTTTTTCGATTATTTTCCGATGGGCTTTAGAAAAGAATAACTGACAATTGCGGATAAGTTCATCACCTTTTTTCTGTGAGATAAATATTATTTATTAAAAATTGTCTTCATATTAATTTCTCACAGCTGCACGGTGGAGAAAGTTTTGGGAAAAGCTAAGAACAGTATGTAGCAAAAATTGTTTTCCAAGGGTCATGTATAACATTTTCTGATGTATTTTGGCTTTCAAAACTCGAAAACGATATTAACAAGTAAGGAAAGGCTAAAGTCGGTCGGGCCGACTATATGATACACTCCACTTTCTATTCGAATACAATTAAATTCGGTAAAAAAGTGAAAACGGGAAGGATTTTTGTATTTTTTCTTAATCATATGCTTATATGACCTGACCCAATTTGTTAAATCGATAAGAATATTTGTATCGGTGCTATTATATCCAAACATGGAATGAAGTGACCCACTTTCAGAATAGAATCTTCCAGTCCAAATATAACGTGTTATGCCCAATTTGAAGAAATTCAGTGAAAATCCGTGGTTTCTGGGGTGGAAAAAGTCAAGCCCTCCCGGCTTGTATAAGAGCTATATATAAATCTGAACCGATCTGACCCATTTTCACCATGGGTGTTTCTAGTTGAAATATAAGATATTTTTAAGATCGATCTTCTTCAAATTAAATGGTGTTTGTCCTTATCCTTCGTTGTGCAAAGTTTCATTTGGTTCTGGCTACAATTGCGACCTGTACTTTGATTACAAGAATAGATGGACAGACAGACGGACGGGCGGACGGGCGGACGGGCGGACAGGCAGACGGACATTGCTAAATCGATTCAAAAAGTGATTCTAAGTCGATCGGAATAATTAACAATGGGTCTATATCCCTTCCTTTTGGGTGTTACAAACAAATGCACAGAGACATAGTACTCTCGTGGAGTGTATAAAATCGTTTTATGGTATTTATACCATTCCTTGAACATAAGACATAAGTCTTTGTGCATTTGTTTGCAACACTCAAAAGAAAACGAGATATAAACAACGTTTATTATACAGATCGACTTAGAATCACATTTTGAGTCGATTGTCTGTTTTTATACCCTACACTACTTCGTGGACTAGGGTATTATAAGTTACACCAAGAAATAATCGAGCTAGACCCATCTTTAAGTAAACGGATCGGCTTAGAATCACCAGCTGAATCGATTTAACGATGTCCGTCTGTCCGTCCGTCTGCTGTGCATCTATGCTTGTTCGCACTCTACAGGTCGCAATTGTTGACCGATTAACATGAAATTTGGCAGAAGTTACTATTTTTGGCGAAGGACGATCGGTATTGAATTTGGAGGAAATCGGTTCAGATTTAGATATAGCCTCCATACAAATATCCCTATAATTTACACTATTACTGCTCTAGAATACATATTTTAGATGGGATCATGACCAAATTTTCAGGATCATGTTATATTTGAACTACAAACAGCTCACGGGAAAGTGGACCACATGGGTCCATGTTTTGATATAGCCTTCATACAAATGTACATCCGATTTACAATATTACTTCTCTAAAATTCACATTTTACATCGGATCTTGATCAAATTTTTCACACAATGTTACATTTATACTAGAAACACATTTTGGGAAAGCCAGCTATATAGGTCAATGTTTTGGAGTAGCCCCCATACAAATGGACCCCCATTTTATACTATTGTCGCTCTAGAACCCACATCTTACATTGGATCTTGATAAAATTTTGCAGATCATGTTAAATTTCAATAAAGAATACCTATTTTGAAAATGATCTATAAAGGCCTACTTTTTAATATAGCGCCCTTACAAGTGGGCCTCATTTGAATCATTACCTCTCTAGGACCCACATTTTACATTGGGAGTTTTTCAAATTTAGCAGATTATATTATATTCATATTTCATACTAAGAATACCTACTTTGAAAGTGATCTATATGGGCCCTCTTTTTAATGTAGCGCCCTTACAAATGGCCCCCATTTTTATACCCTCCACCTCCAGGATGGGGGTATATTCACTTTGTCATTCCGTTTGTAACACCTTGAAATATTCATCGGAGACCCCATAAAGTATATATTCTGGGTCGTGGTAAAATTCTAAGACGATATAGCCATGTCCGTCTGTCCGTCTGTCTGTCTGTCTGTCTGTCTGTCTGTCTGTTGAAAGCACGATAGCGGCCGAACGAAATGAGCTAGGAGGTTCAAATTTTTCCTAAATGTGTCTTATGGTTGTAGATCGGTTGGGATTGAAAGTGGACGAAATCGGAGAGTGATTTTTATTTGTAGGGGGCGAAATGGGACAAAAAGGGATAAAAATGGTACCTATCAAACGACAACAGATAGAAACACGAAATTTGGCGTGTACATTCCTCTAATAGAGTAGATAAATAATATAAAAGTATTTTTTCTAAATTCGTACTTTTAAGGGGTTAAATGGGGCTAAAGGGATAAAAATAGTACCAACCTAACGGCTGCACCTAGAATAGTGAAATTCGATATATACATTCCTCTGATTGCGTAGACACGTAAAATAAAAGAACTTTCCAAAATTCGTACTTTTTGGGGTTCAAATGGAAAAATAGTACCTACCAAATGACAGCAGATAGAATCATGAAATTCGGAGTATACATTCCTCTGACTGCGTAGACACGAAAAATAAAACGTTTTTTCCAAATTCGTACTTTCAAGGGATACAATGGCTACAGGGGATAAAAATAGTACCAACTAAACGAATACAGCTAGAATGATGAAATTCAGTGTGTACATCCCTCTAATTGTGTAGATACGTAAAATAAAGAGATTTTAGATAGTCGTACTCTTGAGGGGGCAAAATTGGAAAAAGGGGATAAAAATGGTACCAACAAAATGACCGCTGATAGAATCATGGAATTCGGGGTATACATTCCTCTGACTGCACAGCCACATAAAATATTTTTTTTCCAAATTCGTACTTTATTTTGTTGTTTTTACGACAAAAATGGTAGAATCATGAAGTTGTCTTATACTGCGTACGTGAGAGTTAAGGTATTTTCAAAATTTATACTTTTGAAATTAAAATAGGATGGAAATACAATCAACCTATCGACTGTAGCTGAAAATACACTCTCTATCCCCCAATATTTAGGGCATTTATGATTGCTCCCTTATATTTACTTTATGAATTGAAGTATTATATCCATTATATACAGGGTGCGGCTAAAGTACCTATATGATTTGTTTTTTAAATAACTATTGAATGGAATGAAAAAAAAAACAAAAAAAATTATGATAAAAAGAAAGTTTATTTTATGTTATTTTTTTACATTAATTATGAAAAATAATATCAGTTAAATGAGAACCGTTTTCTCTAACGCAAAAATGTGCTCTTTTTATGGCATTTTCCATAACTTTGTTGAGTGTTTCTTGTGGTATACGATCAATTTTTTCTTGAATGTTGTCCTTTAGTTGTAAAGATTTCTGATGAAGATTTTTGGGATCCCTAAAATCTGTTGTTTTGTTTATTTAAGAAACCGTTCAAGTGAAAATGCGCTTCGTCGGTCATCATTAAATTTGACAAAAAATTTTCATTTTGATCAACGAGATTTAAAAGTGGTCTAGCAAATTCCAAGCGCAATTGCGCAATTGTATAGCGTTCCATTTTTAAATATTCTCCCAAGTTTAATTTCTGAAATAGGATGTATATAGTATACAAATGTTGGTAGCTTGGCTTATTTTCATACAGTTAAAATTTGTTGCGGACATTCCTCTTGTAGCTTGGAAGCATCACAAAGAAAATAAAAGTTTTAGCGGGCGAAATGGGACAAAAAGGGATAAAATATGGTACCAATGATACTACAACAGCTAGAATCATGAAATTCGGTGTGTACATCCCTCTAAAAGCATAGACACGTAAAATAGTGGGATTTTTCGAAATTTGTACTTTTAAGGTTTATAATTAAAAAGAGGGATAAAAATGGGACCTACCAAACCGCTGAAGTTGAAATCATGAAATTCGGTGTATACATTCTGACTATGAAGACTCGAAAAAGGGTTTTTTCGAAATTTGCACATTTGAGAATGTCTTTAAAATTTATACTTTTCTTATCACTTTGCCTGTATCTGAAAATGCTTCTTTCTAATGGCGACTGACAATCGCGTAATATTTAGTCATGTTCACTTTCACAATTTCAGCATTTTATTTATATATACATTATAGTTTGAAATAGTAAACATATATAGTAATGTGCATAAAAATATCACAATTTTCGTAATTTGGTTCTGTACTTCTAATCTGCTGGTAATACTGTGGAATGCACTCCGTGGTGGAGGGTATATAAGATTCGGCCCGGCCGAACTTAACGCCTTCTTACTTGTTATTATTACCCCTTTGCATTTTGTATTTTGTTTCAACTAAGAAGACATATTATGAAAATCAAATATATGGGTCCATATTTTGGTATAACCCCCATACAAATTGGGCCCCCATTCTACTCTATTACATCTCTAGAACCCATACCGTGTATTTGATCTTGATATAATTTTGCATATCATGTCATATTTCAATTAAGAATACCTACTTTGAAAGTGATCTATATGGGCCCACTTTGTAATGTAGAGCCCTTACAAATGACCCCATTTTAATTTTTACTCCTTAAGGACGCAAATTTTACATCGGATTTTTTTTTTCAAATTTTGCAAGTCAAATATATCTGTCCATTCTTTGGAATAACTCAAATGGGGCCCATTCTGCTCTAATACAGCTCTAGAAACTACGTCTTATATAGGATCATGATGTATTTCAACTATGAATACATACCGTGAATGAGAAATATATAGGCCCATGTTTTGGATCAGGCCCCAAGTGTTGTTATAGATCCCCCTTTGAAATGTCGGTCCGATTCATTCTATTACTACTGCATAATTTGTATTTGTCTGCCGGAAAATTGGATCAATTATTTACCATATTTGTTAAATATAACTAAATATGAATTTATAGTATACTGAATAATTTATAAATAACCTGAGTTTAGTAATTAAAGCAGGGAGTGGTGTAGGATATTATATAGTCGGCCCCGACCGACTTTAGCCTTTCCTTACTTGTTTTTTTTGATGCGCTGGAGGTGTGGAAAGATGTATTCCAATCGTATGGAAAAACATATACGATTCGCGGGTGGTCAGCACTCACTACTTAGCCTGACCACAACTGCTTTTCGAGCTTCTTCCTCTGCCGTTAGCACCTGGTTAACCTGAATGATGTAGGAGTTGATTGCGTCCCAGTTTTCTTCTGAACTTAGATACATAGCATATGTATCCACCATGTCCCGTAAGGAACTGCGTCATGTTGCAGTTAGTTTTCTCTGTAGTTCCTATTAATCCACTTTTCTATATTTGTCGGCCAGCCTTTTCGCGGCGTTTCTCTCCGATTTGCCAATTTTGCATAGTTTTTCTGCGTTGGACCTTTCTTATATTGCTTAAGCTAACCTCTGTTGTCTCCTTTTGTAATCTATATAGTTCCGTCTGCTCAATTGCTGCTACGTCGATTGGCATTAGCCCTGCCACAACGCTAGCTGCTACATCCATAGATATTGTACGATATCCGCAGCAGACTCTGAGACAACTTTTTCGCTATATAGACAACATGTTCATTTCAGCCTTGCACTTAATCTTTTTCTTTAACGTTCTCGTCCATACTGGTGATCCATAGAGCATAAATTATTTACTCTTGAAATTTATTATCCTATGGCCTTGACGAGGCCCTCCTATATTTGGCATCATCCTTGCCAACGCATTTGAAAATCGAGTTGCCTTGTTGGATGCATACTTAATGTGACATTTGACCTGCCATCAATCATTTCGCCGTGATATTTAATTGCATCATTTCATACAATTTGAGAACTTCCCACCTGTATGTTGATGGTTTCTCTCGCTCTTTTCCCGTTGATTAGCACCGCCTCTGTTTTAAGATCTGTCAGTTCCAGATTCATCGACTCTAGTCATAGTTTAATGGATCTTATGGTCTCGTTGGCATAAAGTTGGGCTTCTTCTTTTCGATCGATCTTGGACTAACATCGCGATGGCATCTGCGAATCCTACTATCGTCGCTTCTTCCGGCACATTTAGACTGAACACTCCATCGTATATTATGTTCCCTAACAAGGGGCTAGAACAGACCCTTAGGGAAAGCCTGCGATTCCGTGCCGTTCTCGGTTTTGTACCAGAGTGTCCGCTCGGAGAAATAATGTTTAATTATTTCCATGAAATATTCTGGAATATTTAGTCTCCGTAACGCTGTCACAATATGGTTCCACCCGGCCGAGTTGAAAGCAATATCTTCTCAACGCGCCTCTTCCTTCTATAGCACACCTTACCATATTCTCCACAAAGCTTATAGCATCTATAGTGGACCTTGCCTTTCGAAAGCCGTACTGTCTGCGAGAGAGCCCGTTGACCTCTTCGACCGCGGTTAGCAGTCTATTGTATACTATCCTTTCGAGGCATTTACCTATTGTATCCAGTAGGCATATCGCCAAGAGTTTTACCAGGTTTCGGTATCAGAATAAGTTTTAGCTTTTTCCACCTTTCTGGGAATATACCATCTTTCGGGCTGTTACTGAATAGTTTCACAAAGATATTTGGCCTCTTCCTTAGTGCGATCTTGAGGGCTTTGTTCGGCCTTTCCATCGCCAATCCTTTAGCATAGCTCTACTATTTCGCCTCTGCCACTGGTTCCGGGTTCTCGACCGTGGAGGTGGGCTGTGTTTGGTTCCTCTTGGGGGAATATTATCTTAACTATTTTGTTCATAAGAAGTGGGTATGTGATTTGTGGGGATTTCTTACCCTATAGGCGCGACATTATAATGCGGTATGCATTGCTCCATGAGTTTGAGTCAGCCTCCTTGCACATCTTTTTGAAGCAGTCAGATTTGCTCTGGTTGATAGCCGTTCGTAGGTCATTTTTGGCCTGTGTGTATGTATCCCACCTTGTCGGGAAATCGGGTCTTTTTCGACCCGTCTGGTACAATTATCTTGCTTTGAGGCACTTTTTCCTTAGCTCAGCTATGTTGTCGTTCCAGCAGAAGTTTTCTTTTCTATTTGGGCTCTGTCTCCTCCTCGGCATTGATGCATCACATGCTATCTTCAGTGCGTTTGTGACTTCTTCCGTCATTCCTGCAACCGTATCGTCGCATATTAGGCGGTGACTGAAAACCCCTGCGAACGTTACCTCGTCGAGCTTGTCCTTGACCCATCCGTGAAAATTTTCTTCTCGTCTGGTACGTACTATGGACCCGTAACCTGACCTTCTGAAGGTATGGGCGATGCCCTCATTTGCGGGTACGGCATTGAGTTGCGAAAAGCATTTCAAAAGTACTCTTCCCCTTTCGCTTGTAGTTCTGCTGTAGGTAGGTATCGAATTGTTCGTACTTTTGGATTATTCGTTTAATCGTTTATTCGAAAATAAAAAAATCTAATTAACCGAATAAAGTCGACAGATCTTATTTGAGTATATAATAATAATCGAATAAAATTTCCTGTTAAGTCAGCGACAATATTTGTTTTTCAGTGACATGATATTCTGAAACGATTGGCAACAAATATATATATATATATATCAAGTGGTTACTTCGTTCCTTTTTCTATTGCTTTATTGTCGGAAGCCCACATTGCAGCTCTTCCTGTTTTCATCAAATTTGCCACAACACGTTATATTTGAACTAGAAACATCTCTAGTGAAAATGAGTTAAATCGGTTCAGATTTATAAATAGCTCACATACAAATATCACTCCCCGTTCGATTTTTTTCTGCTCTAAAAACTACATAATTTAAGCGATTTTGATTAAATTTGGCACAACACCTTATATTTTAACTGGAAACATCTACAGTGGAAATGGGTCAAATCGGTTCAGATTTACATATAGCTGTCAAACAAATGTCGCCGATTTTACTTTTTCCGCTCTAGAAAACACATATTTTAGAAAATTTTGATTAGAACAAGTTATATTTCAGCTGGAAACATACATTGTGAAAGAGGGTTTAGGAACAGCCTTCAAAAAATTGAAGAAATAAATATTTTTTTAAATCTATTTTTGCTGGAACGAAAAAAACGTAAAAATAGAAAAAAGTGGGAATAAATATTTTTTTATTTTTTAATAACCAACATTCTAGTGCAAAAACAATGTTTATATTTAAAAAATCTATAGATAAATGTATATGCTATGATACTCTTTGTAGACAAAAAAGATATTTTTATTCATTTTAAATGACGCGAAAAACATTATCTCCTAGATTTTTATAAATTTTAACATCAGACCATGTATGGACCAACAACGTCAAATACACAATTTCCCACAATATCACAATATCCAGCAACTACAGCGTTTTCCCTCACATCCCCCACTGTTCGCTGCGCCTCGTCCATCATTCGTTCGTTTGTATGTGATTAAGGATAAATTCAATGACTGTAGAGCAATAGAAAAATACAAAAAATGAAGGACAACATAATTGGTTTGTCATTCGATGGCTATCCGATGATTTTATAAAACGATGAGCTGGTGTCGGTGTATTCAACAGCAAATCTATGACAGTTTTTTAATTGACTGACATGTCAAACCTTCAATTTAATCCGGAAGGTTAAAAAGGGATAAAAGGTTTTCTTTGCAATCACTTCACAATGATTTCGAAAGGTTGATTCTCTGTATATGCTTAGGCTTAGAAATGGAAAATAAATAATGATAAATGTGGTTATTAATTTGAAATTGCAGCGCAGCATGATCCCATAATAGATAATTGTATAAATTATTTTATTTCTTTTCAGCTGATTTCGTTGTGCTGTCGAAATATGAGGATTAATTACCCATGAGTAAACAAAAAAAGGTAGGATGATGTTTGTTTAGGTCGTTTTATTTCCTCACCATTTTCATCGACAACATAAACATATATACCATTAAGAATCTTTATAATTTTATTATGTGCTACTCAAAAAAAAATAAAAATATTGTAACAAAGACATTAAAAATATTTTTCGAGTGCATTAAGCCATACCGATCCTTAAAATCAACGCCAAA
Organism: Polietes domitor; assembly: GCA_947397865.1. Classification (NCBI taxonomy): domain Eukaryota; kingdom Metazoa; phylum Arthropoda; class Insecta; order Diptera; family Muscidae; genus Polietes; species Polietes domitor. Next base: position 99,439,483 of record OX377620.1, read on the forward strand.
ATCTTGTTCAAGAATATTCTTTAATTATTACCCGGATGAAGCCTGGTTACATATTCTACCAAAGTTAAAGGCAAGGACTACAAATGTACAGAGCTTCACATGCACAACGAAACAGTTGTCAAAAATTAAAAAAAATAATAAATCGTTTTTCTTTTTGCTGGCCAAAATGCAACTAAAGTTATAAACGCATTGGCCAGAATGACGCCAAAGGTGGCCCAAAACCAATTCGAGTGACCAGGTTACTTTTACTCTGCTCTGTCGTCTTCGCTCAGGTGCTGAAGTTGTTTTCGCGATATGGTAGTGTTTGCATAACAGGCGACATATCGTCGTTCCGATGTTATCTTCACGTATCTGCCATTTTTTGGGGAAATTGACTTTTAAGTTTTAACAGTTTATATTAAAAAAGTGGCGTAAAAAAGTTGGTCCAATACTTTTGTTAGACGTAGTACTGGAAATTCTAAATCGATTAGCGTAAAAATATCCAAGGTCATTGATGAAATTTTCCGAGTAACAGCCTTTTTATACCCTCCACCTCCAGGATGGTGGTATACTAACTTTGTCATTCCGTTTGTAACACCTTGAAATATCGACCTGAGACCCTATAAAGTATATATATTCTTGATCGTCATAAAATTCTAAGACGATCTAGCCATGTCCGTTCGTCCGTCTGTTAAAAGCACGCTAGCATATAAACGAAAGGAGCTAGGACGTCCAAATTTTCCATAAATGCATCTTAAAGTCGTAGATCGGGTGGGATTGTAACTGGGCGAAATCGGTACAAAGGGAAAAAATTTTCCCCACAAAGACTGAAAATACCCATAACAACAGCTAATATTTTAGAGTATTTAGGTATGTTTTTAAGTATGTCTGCTTGCATTTACTTGATATTGGGTATGTACATTCCCCCTACAACAAAAATGTGCACCAAAAAGTGATTCTTATTCGTAGGGGGTGAAATGGCGCAAACAAGGGATAAAAATAGTACCTATCACACGACAAGAGCTATAAACACGAAATTCGGTGTGTAAGATACATCGATAGATACATAATATAAAAACATTATTTCCAAATTCGTACTTTTAAGGGGTAAAATGGAAGTAGAGGGATAAAAATAGTACCACGGTAGTAGTACGTTGTATACACTCTTCTGTTTGCGCAGGCACGCAAAATAGAGGGATTTTTCGAAATTCGTACTTTTATGGGGTAAAATGGGAAAAGGGGATAAAAATGGTACCAACTAAACGGCTGCAGCAATAATAATGAAATTCGGTGTCTAAATGCATCTGACTGTGAAGATGCGAAATAAAAAGGATTTTGGCGAAATTTGTACTTTTAGGCGGAAAATGGTGCGAATGGGTATACAAATGGTACCAACCTGCAGCTATAATAATGAAATTAGGTGTGTAAAGAGATCTTGCGATAATCGTAGCATTAGAATTTAAATGGAATTGGATTTGGCTACAATCAAAAGCTTGAAGCTGGAATCATGATATTCAGTATTTGCACTCGCCTGTCTACGTAGAGAAAATGAAAAAAATGAGAGGTACGAATTTTTCTAAATTCGTACTTTTAGGATTATAATGGAAAAAGGATTGAAACTGGTACCAATAAATCTGCTGCAGCTAAGATAATGAAATTAGGTGTGTACATTCCACTCTGCAACATATTGGTTTGTATACCCTACACCACTTCGTGGACTAGAATATTATTAGAGTGGCTTCATAATAAAAGTAGTGGATGTTCCCAACTAAAATAAAAGATTAGTTTGTTTTATGTGTTCTCATAAAATATTTCGCTTTTATCATTGTCCGTTCGTCAGCTGGACGCGTTCAAAATAACCTCCATAAATCAGGGTTTTCTTGAATAAAATTCACGGTGAGAATGATATTTAGAAAAAACCTGCTAGAAATTAAAATCCGAACCGAGCCTTATCAAACCACATTAAAAACTTGCAATATGGCCCAGTATAAAGGACAGATTTATACTAATTTGGAGGAAATCGGTTCAGATTTAGATGTAGCCCCCATACAAATGTCGCTCCCGATTTCACTTTTTCCGCTCGAGAAACCACAACATCTTATAATCCTACTAAAAACACCTACGGTGGAAGTGGGTCAGATCGGTTCAGATTTATATATAGCCCAATACAAATGAAAGTTGGTAAGATCGGTTCAGATTTAGATATTGTCCCAATACAAATGGTGCTCCCTCATCTTTAACCGATTTTAGTCAAACTTTAGATAATTTGTTTCACTAATAAACATACAATGAGAAATATATTGGCGCATGTTTTTGCACAGGCCTCAAGTGTTGTGCTAAATTCCCTTTCTAATGTCCGTCCGATTCATCCTATTACCGCTGTATAATCTGTATTTATCATTGAATCTTGATCAATTTTTCCATATCATGTTATATTTAGTTTACTCGGAATATCTGCTGGGAAATTGGATCAATTACTTTATTATTTACCATATTCATTATTTACTCATAATTCATTAATTTATGTGAACTACATAAAATTGCTCCCACGAAATACCTGTGTTTAGTAATCAAAGCGAGGTATATACATATATAGTGGTGTGGTGGTATAATACTCTATATAGTCGGCCCCGTCCGACTTTAGCCTTTCCTTACTTGTTAAATATTAGAACTTCTCCTATCATTTTCGCTGTAGATTTAATAAAGAAATAGCAAATGGAGAAAATCGGGCTTGGGGGAAAAGTTCTACCTAATAATATTTAGGGCACATTTTTGAAGATTTTTGACTAATAATTATATCAATATTTATATAGTAGAGGACTACTTCACAATTTTCCTAATATGGTAGTGTACTTCTGTGTAACGTCGAGAGCCACTAATTTACCGATAATACTGGGGTTACACTCCGTGGTGGAGGAAATATAAGATTCGGCCCGGCCGCCTTTTTACTTATCTTTTAGTTCCTTTTTCAACACCTTGAACTATTAATCGTAAACCCCATAAAGTATATAGATTCTGGGTCATGGTAACATTCTAAGACGATCTAGGCATGTCCGTCTGTCTATCGAATAAAATATCGGTTGGGTGAAATCGATCCAGAGGTGTGAGGTTCCCCTCAAAAGGACAGCTAGAAACATGGAAGTTGGAACATCTTTCTAATAAAATAATGGGAGGTTTAAAAATGTGTACTTTTAGAAAAAAGGGATAAAAATTGTTTTAACCAAAGTGACTCTAATCATGATACTCTGTATATTTGCTCCGCTTACTTTCTTTTAGGAGATACAAATTAGGGGGTAATTTATTGGAGTAAAATAAATTATTAGTACTATATTTTGATACGTACAGTAGGATGGTGTTTTTTAACGTACCTATAACGTGATTGGCAATGATGTTGCTATCAAAAAAATCATAAGTGAAACTTATGTGAACCACCGGAAAATGAATTTACTAAATGGCTTCAAATTTTCATATTTCTTTATTTGTTTTCAAATTTGATTTTTTTGTTTTCTCACAATTCAAACGATTTACATTTTTTTATAACTTTAAAAGAACTGATTTAAATTAAAATCTATTTTTTAAGGTTGAAAAAAAACGTTAATATTTTACGAAAATTTTGAAATTGTAAATATATAAATACATGAATATATGGACATTTCAAATGAGTGAAGAACAAGGAAAAACTTAAAATTATTTGTATGGAAAATACTACTTTTTTATACTCTCCTACTACGTGATAGAACATGATCTTCTTGTAAAAAACCTAAAACTGAAACTTATTTGCACAACAATTCTAGCGGAAAGACACTTAAATTTCCTTCATTTGAAATTGCGCATCTCTTTTGAAATACATGTACAAATTTAACACATCAAAATTTTGGTCAATTCAAATTATTATCATCTTATCTTATCTGGCGTCAACAAAGTTCCACCGAAAACTGGTTTGAAGTTTTAATTTTTTTTTTGAAATTTTGAGATATAAAAAAAAAATAAATTTTCTTGTAGAAAACAATTAAAATGGGCTTGGGACTTCTTGGAAAATTTTGTTCGTTTGCTTGGCTGTGCTAATAATAATTAATTTGAAATTACCAAAATTTTGATGTGTTAAATTGGTACATGTATTTCAAAAGAGATGCGCAATTTCAAATGAAGGAAATTTAAGTGTCTTTCCGCTAGAATTGTTGTGCAAAAAAGTTTCAAGTTTGGGGTTTTTACAAGAAGATCATATTCTACCACGTAGTAGGAGAGTATAAAAAAAAGTATTTGGCATTTCTCCAAAATTGAAAATAAAAATATATACAGAAATTTTAAGTTTTTCCTTGTTCTTCACTCATTTGAAATGTCCATTTATTCATGTATTTATATATTTACAATTTCAAAATTTTCGTAAAATGCCTGAAGCAGGACAAAAAACACCTACACACAACTTATTAAAAGGTCAACTTTCCAAAATCCATAATATTATATTTATTTATAAAATTAGTTTGGTTTGGCTATATTAAAAAAAATATATTTTCCTGTAGTATTACTGCACTTCTACGACAATCGTGGTGGAGTGTATATAAATTTCGGCCCGGCCGAACTTAACGTCATTTTTGTTTTTACTTTTTTTCTTTTTTTAATATTAGGGTCATCATGTTCAAATCACTTAATCATACAAACAGTGCTTTATTCTGAAAAAGGTCTATTTTGTGAAAAAATCTTTTTTCAAAAAATTAAAAAAAAACTCGAAAATTTTTTTTATCTTTTTTTCGTGATAGGACTTATATTTCCCAACTGAGAGTACGAATATTATAGTCAATTTGGACGAGCAAAATAAAAAATATCCATAAAATTGAGTGTGTAAATTAATATTTTTCAAAAAAAAAGATAGGTCTGGAACACCAAAGTATCGGACATTTGCTGGTCATAATAACGGCCTTATGCGACTTTATTCCATCCATACTTGTATATATTACATTTATTCCTTCAACTGTTATACAATTCTACAATCTATATACATCTCCACGTAGTTTGTTATTTCCTTAATGATGAATGCCGCATATTTGCTATCCTTCAAGCTTCATAACAATCGCTCACACGTATTTCACCACTCTATTTGAATATTGTATAAAGTACTTGATGGTTTCACATGAAGTACTTGCAACATTTTGTTGAAACGAGACCAAAGCTGTACAAGAATTCATAAATCAATGATAAAATATGTTCATCATCATCTATTCCATATCGCATTTTAGCTGATGCAAAATATATTCGAAAATGCGAACTGAACTGCTGACTTACAGCCAGCGAGTGTTGTATCGAACATTAGCAGAAATGCAGATTAATATAACTCATACAAATTTGGGACTCGAATGATTATGGAGCTCTATATAGGTCGCGATATGTCGTTGTATCCATTTGCTTTTCAGCTAACTTCTGTTGTATATATTTCAATATGCTTTGAACTTTTGATGTCTTCATATGATTTATGAAGTTTACATTCCACTTCTGTCTCAGCTTCATTCCCTATAGTACTTACTATTTATATATACATATATATAATGTGCATACATTCATGGTGAATGTATATACTACAAGTATATAAATAAGTAAATACTGGCTGGACGGTTTGAGGGAGGGGTATGGAGTGAATCGGAATCTATGTATGTATGGAAATATTTTATGAAAAATTGAAATATGGAAATATGTTTCTTCGGAAATCCACTCCATCGGGCTATGACAACAACAAATGAGTATTATCAATTGCATTCGATGCTATTCGACGACATTGACACATTTTGTGGATAGCCTTGTCATATTTCATTTCGCTTCGTCTCGGACGATAGAGAGAGCAGCATTTTGAAAAATAACGCACTGATATCCATCTATCTTTGGGACAGGATAAATGTTCACAAAAATAGTGGGTAATTCGTTGACACATTCCGTTCTGATGGCCATGAGATTGCTGAGAAACAATGTGAAAAATTAGCTTCTTTTTGCTGAAGAGGAGAATTTTGTCAAATGAATGTGAGAATATCCTCAGTGGGTTACATGTTTATATCTGTGTCCACAAGGTTCAAGGATGTGTGAACACATGGAATAAAAATAATGTTTTGTGTTCCACGATTACCTACTAAGTGAAACTGCAATCCGGAAGCACATACATCATATTGAATAATAAGTTAACTTAACATAGGTTGCAATGTTTTTAATATAATGAGAGAGGGTGTGATAAATAAAATAAAAATGGGGATTTCTCGAACAAAATCGTCGTCAAGCACATTTTCATCTTAATAGCTTCGTTAATCGTCAAAATTTCCGTACTTTTGCTTTAGAACATCCATATGTGATTTTAGGAAGACAAATAATTCAATTTACTGATTAAATAACACTTTTAAATGGACTCCGAATGAACAAAATGTATATCGAGAGAACGACAAATTACTCTTATTCTTATTCAGATTACTTTCATAATTAACGTTGTTTAGGCCAGATCAGTTAATCGAGTTTTGGAACTAAAACATCGAATTTTACACCAAATACCCTGAAACAAGTAAGAAAACGTACGTCGGCTAAACCGACTTATATATACCCTCACTCTCAGAGAACATGTGCATGGAAGGACTTAAATTTTGCTTAGCGCCGAGTATGTTTGGGTAGGTACTAGAAGTTTGTGCCAATTGGAACCAGCTTCCACATTAGTTAATGTGAAAAAAATGATCAAATTTGAAGTCACAGTATATTTTAGGCACCGCTATTTAAGTTATAAAACATTTAATACTACCTAGGATAGAGATAATTGTGTGGGAGGTAGAAGAAGGGGCGTGGCTGCAGCGTAAATATTTTTTATGTTAAAGTGATTATAAAAACATTTTCAATATTAAATTGCAAATGATTTTAACTACCCGTGTGGATGTTATATCGGTTTTATTGTTATATTCCATGCGAATGTAAGCTCTATAAAAGCATTGCCAAATATCAAATTTCACAGTATTCCGAACTTTAATTTAACTTTTTTAAGGGGCGTGCCAATATCCGCCATTTTTTGTATGCTTAAACAAAAGCTTATACAAATTTTATCATATACCAAAATAGAGCTGATTCTGAATATCCGTGTGGAAATTACATTGGTGTTAATTTATCTTAGGAGTATGGGTCATTTGAGTGGGAGGTACCAGAAGGGGCGTGGCAATTTCGCCCATCTTCGAACTTAAACTGAGTTTGGAAAAAATATTATCATGTGCAAAGTTTCAATTGATTCCTTAACTCCTTTCGAGAGTTATCGTTTACAACAGTCAGACAATGCGTTACACTTATGTTCTGTCTAGGGTTTGGGGTCCGGGAATTCCCGAATTGTTTTTCCCGGAAATTCCCGGAAAAATTTGAACGGGGAAAAATTTTCAATTTCCTGGGAATACGGGAAATATTAAAAAATATTTTATTCATTATTTAGAGCACTAATTTTGATTTACTATATAAATTCAAATACATATATTTACATTGCTGACAATAATTTACTGCAAATATGAGAAAAAAGTAGGGGTGCATAAAATTGTTCACCTGGAAACTTTCATGAGAAATATAATCTATATATATATATAAATGAATCTGTTTCTTTGTTCTTTATAGCAGCCTAAACTACTGAACCGATCTTCTTGAAATGTTCACAGTATGTTCATACTGAACCGGTGGTGAAAACAGCCTATATAATTTTTTGATATTTTCAGTTGGCGTGGCACCTCCCACACAAATTGGGCATTTATTCGTTTTTTATAAATTAGCATATTCGGAATACAACTAGAGTCTTGAATTTTTGTGAAAGTTCACTAATTGGTAGTCGACACAGTTGGGCCCAAAAAGGATCCGTATTGGGATAGTGGGCGTGGGACCTCCCATACGAAGATAAAACCTGTTATTGAATATTCTCAGTTCTATGACACCTAGAGTGCTGAAATTTTGTGTAAGTGCATCTAGCATCAATGTGCGTAACAGTTCCAAAAATGGGCGGCATTGGAAAAGTGGGCGTGGTACCTCCCATACGAAGTTAAAACCTATTATCGAATATATTCAGTTTCATGACAGCTACAATACCTAACTTTTGTGTGAGTTGATCCAGTGTAAATAGTTGTGACAAGATGGGTGGATAGTGGGTGGGTGGACCCTTCCGATATGCAATTAAAACGGAATTAAAACAATGGACGGAAAGTGGCCGTGACCCCTCCCATACGAAATTAAAACTGTTTTTGAGTATATTCGACACCGATATTCCTATATTGTTGTGTGAGATAATTTGGTTGTAACCTGCTTAAACAAAATACAAATGGGCGGGATTTGAAAGTTGGGGCATTTTTGATTTTAAATTTTGTAAAATTACAATTCTTTGGATTTTCTTAGCACAATAGTAAAGAAAGCTTACAGAAAGAGAAATATTCATTCGTCAACATCCGACTTAAGTCAAGGAAAAGGAAATTATATTAATTTTTTAGTTTTTGTGTTATTTGATTAGTGAACAATTTGATTGATTTTCTATATGTTATGAATGTAATGTAATTTCTTCTTACGAATGAAGTTTTTTATTTAGGTAATGGAAAGGAGGAGAATCACACTTAACAAAAAATCAATTTGATTTTTGACATTTCTTCCCTTATTCGCCGTAAACTAACGTTCTCCATATCCATTTTTTTAGTATCTCATCCCTTGATTATAATTGGTACATATATTACCGATCAGAAGAAAAATCAATATGAAAGCAGATTTTAATTTTACCGTTTGTTTTTTTTGCCTGGCGAAGCGGGCGGGGGTTCAGCTAGCAGGAATATAAATATATCCTACGATATATTTAAATGGCCCTTGTAAGAACTAATGACTGGACTATTTTAATGTTTTGATTTTTTATAAATAATAAATTTATAAATTATTTAATTAATATTATTTTTTTAATGTTTCTATTATCGTCTCCAGATGAATGAATCTTCGAAATTAACACGTGATGACATTCTTCGTCATACGAGTTATTAGTTTCCTTAATCCTTAATTTTTGAATCTTGTGCCTATTATTAAAATGTCCAATTTTATGACGCCCTCATACTTCATACTGGGCATACGTATGCTCATTGTTTTAAATAATTGTCATTACTTCATTATTATAATATTAATAGTCTATGCAATGCAATTGCAAAAAATGTGTATTGTCAGTCACCATTAGAGGGAAACATTTTCCCCCATGGCCGATTTCTCCCATTTGCAATTTCTTGATTCAGCTACAAACAGAGTGATTGCATCACTTTGATAAGAAAAATACAAATTTCAGTGATCTGTTATGTTTCGCATCAACACATCTAATTTCATAATTCTACCACTGCCATAATGTTACCGCTTTTATCAGTTTTAAAACGTTGATATACAAAGATAGACGAGTGTAGGCACTGAATTTCATGATTCTAGCTACAGCCGTTTGCGTGGTACTAATTTTATTCCGTTTTGGTTCTAATGGTACGACGTTTGATTGGTAACATTTTTATCCCTCTCGGTCCATTTTTCGCCTAAAAGTAGAAATTTCGAAAATATCATGTATGTATCTCGTCTACACAGTCAGATAAATTTTTTTTTTTTTTAATTATATTGTTTATTTCAAGTTTTTATACACAATTATATACATTAGAAGCCCCAGCGCCTTGTAGGCTTTATAGAGGCTAAAAAGGCAACTTAATAACAATCAATATTAATTATTTATATACGTACATTTCAAAATTAAGATTACATTTATAGTAATTTAGATTTGTTCATATTAGAAGTGTTTCTATATTTTGCAAAAGGTAAAGTTTTAGCTCTTGTTTAAAAGTCGAAATTGTTGATATATTTCTTAAATAGGCAGGCAACCGATTGTATTCAAATGGTCCAGCGTACGTAATGCGTTGCTTAGTCAATTCCAATCGGCATCTTGAGACCTGAATGTTTTCCGACTGTCTAGTATTCCGTCCAGTTCGGACTATATTTCTATTAAATGTAATTGTTCTTGCACCTATGCCTCTTAGACACTTAAACATGTACATCAAAATGTGTTGTTTATACAAACCACGGACCGGCAATGTCTGTTTTGCTTTATATTTGTATAGGTCAATTGATGAGTAACGCACAGGCAAATTATGTACTATCTTTAAGGCTTTGTTTTGAGCTGATTGTAAGGATTTCAATGAGTTGTGAGATGCAGATCCATATATCATAGGCAAGTATGTAAGATGCGAGTGAACAAGTGATTGATATATAATCATCTTAACGCCAGTACTCAACTTATGTTTAAATTTATGCAGAATTCCTACAGCTGATGATATCTTTGCATTAATGTCCTTTATATGAAGATCCCATAACAAATTATGATTTAAATGCATGCCCAAATATTTCACGCTCTGGGACTCAGCAATTGGTGTTCCCTCCACATGAATTACCATTTCACCATCATTTGAGCTAATGTAAGGCTTGAATCTTATAAATTTTGTTTTTTCCGGCATTTAGAACTAATTTATTAATGCGAGAAAATTCAGCCAAAATTGCAGCATCGTACTCGATTTGGGTTTGAAGAACTTTTTCGTATTTGTACTTATAGATAAGGCATACATCATCAGCAAATAAAAACAGCTTTCCATTAAAATTTATATTTTTTAAGTCATTTATATAAATCTTAAATAACAATGGACCTAAAACGCTCCCCTGAGGGACACCATGTGCAACTGGCAACATGGAACTACTCGACGACCCAACTTGGACGTACTGCAATCTATTTTGTAGGTAATCCTTAAATAATGCTAGGGTTTCAACCGTAATTCCAATATTACTTAACTTGCTTAGCAAAATATCATGATGGACCAAGTCAAATGCTTTGGAAAAGTCAAAAAATACACCAGCTACTCCCTTATAACCATCATCAATTCCACCACAAATACTTTCCACAACGTTCACCAAAGCTTCTCCTGTACCTGCTCCTTTTTTGAATCCGTATTGACATTCATATAATATATTATTCTCATGAATGTAATTTGACAGTTGATCAAACATTAATTTTTCAAATACTTTGTCAATAGTCGACAAAATAGATATTGGCCTAAAATCAACTACAGATCTGGAGCAATTTTTCTTAGGTATGGGTATAACTTTATGAATCTTTAATGCATTTGGATATTTTTGCGTTGCAATCATATTATTAAAAATGTTTACCAGAACTTCAGCAATTTGAGATTTCCTTGCAAGTAACATTTTAGGGGTAATATTATCATACCCAGGACTTTTTTTAACATTCAAAGAATCCATTTTCCTTTCTACTTCTGCAATATTTACATTTCGCATACTAAAGCGACTGCTTCCGGGAATTAATGTTCTGAACATATTTATATTATCTCCAGTGTATTGCAGCATATTCATCTTGAGGTTATTTACGGAATCGTAGAAGTAATTGTTGAATACGACAGCTTTTTCTTCATCAGATATTATACTGTTAGCATCTTCATCCAAAATTTCTTTAATTGGTTTATTACAGCGTCCAAATTCTTTATTTAGAAATTTCCATGTTTTTTTAATATCACCTGAGTACGTTCTCAAGTTATACATGTAGTAGTCGTCCATTAGTTTCCTGTTACAAATTTTTATAACTTTGCTTATACGTTTCAGATGCCCAGTAAAACTGTCCTTGTTCCTACTTTTTCTTCTCAATTTTAAAAGCTTGTTTTTGTAGCTTATTAGAGCATATAAGTTATCCGTCATCCACGGTGCAATTTTTTTACCAATCTCTATAGATTTAGATGTAATAGTTGTACTTTGGGAAGCTGCGACAGTTAGAGTTTGTATTAGACCTTGGCATAATTCGGTGGAACCGTTAACATTATTTAGCAAAGGTAATGTATTATCCAAAATTTCCGAAAATTTTACGTAATCAAACCTTATTTTTTGTTCAATAATGCTAGAGTTTGAATTAAAGTTTATGTAAATACAACAGCTAAGCATATTATGATCAGACAGCTTGTTTTCAATACTGTGTACATAAACATTAGCAGAATTATTACAATAAATCCAATCGAGGGAGGTTTTACTTTGTGGTCTTGTAACATGAGCGTGGCAAGATTGCATATTGTATTCAGCAAATAAATTGTTTAATAATTGATTACTTCTACCCAGAGCAAGAGAATCAACATTAACATCTCCAACTAACAATACAGTACAAGTATCAAGACTCTGAAGCATATTATCCATCTTTCTCAAAAATAAGTTAAGTCGACAACGCGGTGATCTATACACGGATAAAACAATCAATTTGGAATTGTTCACCTTAACATCAGGTAACTCGATTGCAACTGCATCTATATCATCTTCACTCCTTTTCAACACAGTTCTGTACTTTAAATTTGAGTTTAAAAAAACAGTTGTTCCGCCAAACCCGTCCGCTCTTTCGCAGTGTACTGCATCAAATCCATCTATGGAATACAGGCTTAAGTATTGACTACAGAACCAAGTTTCTTGGATTGCAATAACGTCAGGCATTTTTGAGAGCTGGCTTATTTCATTTTTAAAACGATTGAATTTTCCAATCGAAGAAACACTTCTAATATTCACTGACAATACATTAAAAAACTTTGAATTTTCTTTAAAAATATACGTATTATACGATTTAATGTTATTGAAATATTTTGAATTCATCATAAAAATATAAATAAAACTGACTAAATATTACTGTAATTTAAGGTAAATCTAGTTAGTTGATAGGAAACCAGCTTCATCATCATCATCATCATCATCGTTTTCTTCTTCACTCTCATCATTATTTCCCTTGGAAGTACCACTTCGGCTAAGTTTTGAAACATTCGCTGTTGTTTTCATTAATAGCTGATCCACGTCGTCTACTGTCTTCAGAAAAATTTGTCTGGAATTTTCATCTCTTTTGGCCACAATTTTACCATTTTGAGAATAGACAAACTTATATCCCACTGCTTTAAGCGATTTCGCATATTTTAATAGCTCAAGGCTTTCTTTAGTTAGAAAATCATTCACGTACACTTTTTTCATATCATCATACACCGAATTTCATGATTTAATCATTAACGGATTGGTTGGTACCATTTGTATCCCACTTTTCCAATTGTATTCCTTAAAAGTAGAAATTCCGAAAAGTCTATCTATTTTACATGTCTACGTAATTATAGGGACGTACACACCGAATTTCATGTTTCTAGCTGTAGTCGTACCATCGCTAAAATTTCTATCCCTTTTCACCTATTGGTGGAGGGTATAAAAAAGGACACTAGTCACTAAATATTGATATTTTAAACCATTTTGGATATACATACCTAAAATAATTTATTTTTGATTTTCGGGAAATTATATAAGTCCGGGAAACCCCAAACCCTAGTTCTGTCCCAAATGATATATACCCTCCTACTCTGTAGAGTGAGGGCATAAAAGTGGGGAACTCTTCCACCATTGTAAATAGATATGCATTGCATGCATTCATGACACTTGAAGCAAAAATTATGTCGATTCAAATTAAAGTTTCCAAAACAATATTTATAAAAAACAATGTTTTGCAAAGATATATTCAGGAGAATATGAAACCCAATCATTTAATAAAACCTTCCAACAAAGTAAGACTGTTTGAATGAAACAGAATAGCGACCCTATAATTCTGAAAGGGCATGTTGAGTAGATCATTTTCGTAGGATTAACTGACAGTCCAGCTGGTCTGAGTTTCTTTTTACAGTGGATCAAAGTTTTCATTGTTTGGTCGAAGTGAGAAAAACTATGTTGAGGAATTTAACGAGGAGATTTTAACCTCTCTTTATAGTTAAATTTGGCCCTTACTTCGAGAAAATAAAAAAATCGCAAAAAGGATATTTAAGGATTAAATTAAATATTTTTTTTTTTCGGAAAATGTCAATGGGGGCGACCAAATATACCAAAGTTTTAAGTAAAGCTCTTCACGCTTAAATAAAATACTAGGGTTACAAATTCGTCGTCTTATTTGGAAGAGCGATCTTTTTAGACAAAAAATGTGGGTATTTCGGTAAAGAAAAAGAACAAATTGGATATTTTAGCAAAATTTTCATTTTCGCGGGAGGTATGGCTAAAATGGTTATCCAACGGATCCGGCTGATTTTTTGCATTTGTATTAAAAAACCTTGTAACATATATGTTTTGTCGGGTTATAGGGATCCACTTCTTGCTTGAGATCAAATTCCTTCTGGGCATAAAAACACTTATTATAATTTTCAACGTTATAATAAATTCGTATTTATTTATGTGTATTGTTGCTGTGTTTGAGTTTGTGTATAGGGAAATGTGTAGTTCAATTATTTTTGTATGATAATAAACGTAGGGTAATGCACATTTGTTGTTGGATGTATTCTTGGAGATGTATGTATGTATGTAGTTGTCGCGGCGCAACTTCTTTTCTTCGCACGCATAGAGAGAATGAGAGAGCCAAGTCGATCTTGCAATCGCATCGCAGAGTATGAGAGTGCAAGATGCCAATAGAAAAAGGATGTCAACCAGCAATCATGTAGTCAGTCTCGAAAAAAGCTGAAATTACATTTATTTCAAATCCTCTATCTGGGTTTCTGAAACAATTTTGGAAGAAATATTCCCTATTTAGTCAGCAATAATATGTCAAAAGATATTTTGTTAATCTTTATATAATAAAAACTTTCGCGGGTTTTTCTAAAGATTATTTTCACAGTTTTTGACTTAATACGCAACATTTATTCTATTTTGCTCATATTTTAAGTCAGCTAAGATGGGGGTATTCAAACTTTGTCATTCCGTTTGTAACACCTTCAAATATCGACCTGAGACCCTATAAAGTATATATGTATATTCTTGATCGTCATAAAATTCTAAGACGATCTAGCCATGCCCGTCCGTCTGTTGAAAGCACGCTAGCATCTAAACTAAAGGAGCTAGGAGGTCTAAATTATACATAAATACGTCTTATAGTTGTAGATCGGTTGGGATTGAAACTGGGTAAAATCCGCCCAAAGGGAAAATTTTTCCCCTCACAACTTTTAAGAGATAAAATGGGAATAGAGGGATACAAATGGTACCACCCAAACGGCTGGACCTAGAATAATGCTATTAGGTATTTACATTCCTTTTATTGCATAGACACGTAAAATAACGGATTTTTCGAAATCAGTACTTTTTGGGATTAAAATGGAAAAAGGGGATACAAATAGTGCCAAACAAATGACCGCATCTAGAGTCATGAAATTCGGAATATACATTCCTCTGACTACGTAGACTCGAAAAATATAAGGTTTTTTCAAAATTCGTCCTTTCAAATGATACAATGGGTACAGGGGATAAAAGTAGTACCAACTAAACGAATGCAGCTAGAATGATTAAATTCGGTGTGTACATCCCTCAAATTGCGTAGACATGTAAAATAAAGAGATTTTAGATAGTCGTACTCTTGAGGGGGTGAAGTTGGAAAAAGGGGATAAAAATGGTGCCAACCAAATGGCCGCAGCTAGAATCATGGAATTCGTTGTATACATTCCTCTGACTGCATAGACACGCAAAATAAAAAGATTTTTCGAAATTCGTATTTTTACGGCAAAAATTGGTTGAATTATGAAGTTAAGTTATTTTGCACTATGTACGTGAGATAATGGATTTTCAAAATTTGTACTTTTTGAATTAAATATATATATATATATATATATATATATATATATATATATATATATATATATATATATATATATAGTGTAAATGTATTAGTAGCCTTGTCTTATAAGCTTGGATCGAAATAATAAAAATATTATATTTATTTATAATATTATTTTTTCAATATTTGTATTTGGTTTGGTTTGGCTATATTACAAAATTTATATTTCCTGTAATATTACTGCACTTCTACGAAAATCGACAGCCTCTGTGGAATACAATCCATGATGGAGGATATATAAAGTTCGGCCCGGTCGCACTTAACGCCTTTTTTACTTGTTTTACATATTTCAGTACCCAGGTGTTCCTAGTTTAAACGGAGCTCAACCTCTCTCAGGAGGCCAAATACCTTGGTGTCATCCTAGACCGGAAGTTGAACTGGAATAGGAACACAGAGGAAAGGTATAAAAAGGGTCTAAATGCACTCTACATGTGCAGGAACTCCATTGGTAAGAGCTGGGGTCTGAAACCAAAAGTTGTAGACTGGATCTACCGATCGGTTGTTAGACCCATTACTACTTATGGTTGTCTGGTATGGAGGAGCGCAATGAGATTGAGTAAACTCCGGGCAAAATTAATAAAAACGCAAAGGCTAGCAGGACTGAGCATTACGGGAGCCATAAAAAGCACTCCACAAGCAGCGATGGATGTAATTCTACATCACCCATCTCTGGACCACTTCACAGAGATGATTGCTGCCAGGAGTGCTATAAGACTCAAAGAATCAGGATGCTGGAAAAATAGACCTTATGGTCACGCAAGGATAGTTCAAGGAGGAATACTGGGTGTTCACGAATCGGTCATCAATGGAGGTACAGACTACATGGTGCCGATTCTGGACTTCTCACCCTTACCACAGATGTTTATATCAAAGAGATCAGATTGGGACAATGGTGAGCCCTTCACAGGGCTTTCGGTCTACACTGATGGTTCAAAGATGGAACAGGGCACAGGAGCAGGATTCTACATTGAATCACTACAGATACGCAAGTCTCTCCGACTCGACGACAACTGTAGTGTCTTCCAAGCAGAATTACTGGCAATAGAAAGGGCAGCAAGATTTCTATCAAGCGAGAACATTCCGGTAACCACGGATATAAATTTCTACGTAGATAGTCAGGCAGCAATGAAATCAATCATGTCACACACTGTCAAATCAAGGCTTGTACTGAGTTGTAAACGCTCACTAGATAACCTCAACGACAATACCGTCCGTCTCTGCTGGGTTCCCGGACATAGCAATGTCAAAGGAAACGAGATAGCAGATGAACTGGCTAGAAATGGTTCGTCCTTGGAAATCAATAGAGCTGACAACCTAGTAAAACCACCGATTAGCACGTTTTACAGACTGATTGAATCAAGGAAATGGTCACAGATGAACGCAGCATGGAATAGTTTGTCAACCTGTAGGATCGCCAGGGCCACATGGCCAAAGATCGATAGGGGCAAAACCAGAACTCTACTAGAGCAAAACAAGGCAGAAATTCGAACTTTGATAGGTATCTACACAGGGCATTACTGCACTAGGAGTAGGATCTCAAGATGGCAGTTGGACATTGAGGATCACTGTCGATTATGTGAGGATGAGGAGGAGTTAGAATCTATTGAGCACATAATCTGCAGATGTCCAGCGCTTTGTGTACGTAGAAATAAATACCCAGGAAGTTATTTCATTAGTAACATAGAGGATATTGCAACCCGCACCGTTTATGACCTTTTGGGATTCTCAAAAGGACTGAATCGGATTAGGGGTGGCTAGTAAGGAACATGGATGTAACCGCATAGACAGTTGGCGACTAACAAAGAAAGAGATCCATAAAGGCTTACCACCACCATAGGTATACCGGATGACTCTCAACAAAATTTCTTACCTAGTCGTCAATCATTGGAAAAAACTAATAACACAACTTCATATTCTCCTACCCCCATATCCCCTTTCCAAAATCCTCTCATTTCCCGCACACTCCATATATCATCTATCACCCCTTCCTTAATCCTATCACTCCCTACCCCCCTCCTATAAACTACAATCTTATTTTTCAGATAACGAAAGGATTTGCACAATGGACCCGACTGGGTCTCCGAGTGTTCAGAGTGCAGGAGCATTCTGGTCCTTTAAACCAAACCAAACCAAACTGTGCATCGGTACTAACCAAGTCGCCAAAGTTTTCAAAGAAAGCTAACGTCTGCTAGCCATAGTCGAGCAGTTGCAGAGAAGGTGTTAACAGCTCAGACATCGTTGTCTGACTCAATAACCAACCTTCGACCAAGCCTTTCCTGGCTTCCTAAACATATTTGCGGATACTACAGTTTAGCAGTCTTAAAATGTTTTCTTTTAAATTCAGTTTATAGGACAGTTTATCATGGCAAATTGTATTTTTATACAAACCGTTTGATGCTGTTGCTATTTCAAACTTGTTTCCTTTTTGCATCTCTTCAAATTATATTGGCAATGCTTTACGTTATCTGCTGATGCACAAATGCCTTCCTCGTACAATTCTCGATGATTTAATTAATATTTGTTCCATTGCGTTTTCCAAACAAACAGAACCACTTGGCCACTTGAAACTGGAACACGTTTTTATTGCAATTATTTGCATTACCCAACCGTTTGTTTGCTTTTCAATTCCCGTATTGATTTCAATCAGATTTAATTAAAAACACAACCATAAAATTAAAAGAACTTGAATTGCGTACACCTGCATACTTGTATCAGATGCAAGAGTGCAGCCGGGACTAATCATGCTAATTAAATTTGAAGTATTTTATTTTGAGTGATCTAAGAGCAATGGCAATAGTGGTATTATGATTTATATATAATTTGGATATCCTTAAATTAAACAAGGCTCGAAAATGCCTAATACTATTTTTTATTTTGTTGTGGCCATATTAATTCTTTTATGGGATTGTATTTGTACAATGAAATTGATGCTGAAATTGAATTGGAGATATCTATTTTTCGTATCTTTTCTTTAGGGGCAAAGCAACCTCGAAACATAAAAATTGAAATACCCAAAAAATTGAGGATAAAATAATTTTTCCGTTTTTTTTTTTGTAATTTTGGAAATATTGAAAAGTCCTTCAAAATCTAATTTTTAGGAGCAAGAGTCCACATTTTCATTGGTTGTCATTTAGATTTTATTTTATTTAAAAAGAAAAAGTCTGAACAAGTTGAAATGTATTAAGATTAACCGGGCAGCATCTTATATACCCTCCACCATGGAGGTCTTTCCACAGTTTCAGTGGAAACTTCATGAAGAACATATTGGAGAAACGGTGTTAAATTTTTAGTTAATTGCGATATTTATTAAATGAATTACGAATAAAATTATTCATTATTATAATTTTGAATTAAAGAAGTCAATTAATCTAAAGATCACGCCCATTTATAGCGCGAGACTATATTTTTTTCAAAAAGGCAATATTCTTCAAAAAGGATTCTTAAATACCCTAAATATTTGAGACTATTGGAGGTATTTTCATTCTTGTTAGACAAGAATTTTTCCATTTGGACCGATTTGGCTAATTTTCAATATCAACCTTCCACAATTGGAGGAGCATGCATCGAATTTCGTTCCCGCTACATCCGATAGCCTGGTTCCAATTTTCTTCGACCGATTGTTATATTCTACGTTCTGGTTGCGTGGACTCGAAAAAAAGCTGTCTCGATATTCGTACTTTAAGGGCCGAAATGGGCAAAAAGTGATAACAAAGACTGCACCTAGAACCGTAAAATTAGGTGTGTTGGTACACTCCACTTTCCACTGTGAACGCGAAGAAAATGGATTTTTATAAAAAATGGGATAGAAATGGAACCAAGCAATCGGATGTAGCTGGAAACAATTATGGTTGGAATTGAAAATTGGCCAAATCATTATAGCTGCAGGCGTACCACTTTTCTCCCTCCAGCACCAAAGTACAGTTTTTGAAAATGTTATTTATTTTGCACGTCTACACGGTCAGGAGAATGTCCACATCGAATTTTATGATTTTTAGCTACAGCCATTTGGTCGGTACCAATTTTATCCCGTTTTTTAAAGTACGACTTAAGGGTTGCAGGTGTAGGGTAGGTATGTTCTGAAAAAATATTGGGGCTGAAAAAATATAGGAGGCCCCACTAGCGGTCTCCTGGGACCTGTGGGGGGAAATTTTATAAAAAAAAATATTTTTTGTATGGGAACCCCCTTAACGAGTGGGGATAGAGGGTATGTGTGTTTGAAATAAATGCTGGAAAGGGAATATTAATGGGTGTCGGTCTTACATTTAACCCCTCTGGGGGCGACTCCGAGGCAGTTTTGGGAGTTGGGACTTTCTTGTATTTTTACCACTTACCTTTGACCCCGATGAGCGCCCACTTACACTCACTCCACCACCCCCTTTTTTGGCTCATGAATTTTATTTCCGAACCTCACAAAATAGAGGGTTCTAGCATATCAAAATTCAAAAGTCGTGCACTATCCCACCCCTACTGAATAATAACTAAATTAACCCTTAATGGCAATCTTGAATTTGATTCATTTTTGGGATTTGTGTTATAGGTTAGGATTTGGGATTTGTGTTAGGGTGTGTTCTGACATATGTAGTTAAATTTTATGGCCAACATTTTTGTAGAACATTTCATCTCCGCCCTTCCCCCTTTTCGGGGTGTTTTTTACAATTTGTTAAAATAAAGCCGTTGTGAGGGGCAGTTAGAGGGTTAATATGTTCTACAAAAATATTCTCCATATCATTATCTACAATGTTGCTGAACATACCCTATGCCTCAGATGTAAAGAAAACATAGTTTTATACACCGATATGCTGCAAGAAGAGGGAAACTTTAATCGTACGTATATTTTTTAGTATCCTCTTTCAGAATTTATTGCCAGAACCCCGTAATTTTTTTCGTGTTGTACTGTGTTATTGGAGAAGACATAGCGGGCATGTCCGTTGACAAAAATGATTTAGAAAGGCCATTAAACGCGTCTGAATTATGTCTTCTTTTCGAAAAGAAACAGTAAAATTTATATTCGAAATAATGTTGTCACCTTTTTGGAAAAAATCGATAAAAAGGGGACATTTTATGGAATTTTTGTTTTTAGTTTTGCGAATTGTGGGTAACTAAACGTGTTTGATAACAATAATTGACAAAAATTTACTTAACAATTAAATTAGTTTATTGATATCAGACTCTTTTCATTGTAAACACCTGCGTATTAGCATTATTATTTATCACCTAAATATTAGTCATACGCCAAGGATACCCAAAATGTGAGCTAATACGTATGGAATGAATCCCAAGTCATGAGGTAAGGTTTTTGATCTCGCTAGCTGCGATTGTTTTAAAATTGTTATGTTTATGTTTAAAAGTATTAAATAAATTTGATTTTTTCACGAGTTATGACCAATTTATCAGTGAAAACAAGTAAGTAAGCTTCGGTCTGCTAATCCGACTTATATATACCTCACTCTCAGAGAACATATATACGGAAGTTATAAGGAATACAATTTTATGTAGGGCAGGGTAATTTTTTGTCACATGGTTCCCAGCTTCCACATTTCTTGTAAAAACATGATCAAATATCAATTCATAGTGGATTCCATGCACCTGCATAGAAGTTATGAAGGATTTAATATTACCTAGGGTAGATACAATTGTGTGGGAGGTACAAGAAATGGCGTGGCTAAAGAGTAAATATTTTTTTAGGTTTAAAGTGATTATAAAAACATTTTTAAATATAAAATTGCATATGATTTTGACTACCCGTATGAATGTTATGTCGGTTTTATTGTAACCAAAGTTTATGCCACTTTGTGTGGGAGGTACCAGAAGGGGCATGGCAATTTCGCCAATCTTCGAACTTAAACTAAGTTTGGGAAAAATATTACGATGTTAAAAGTTTGAATCGATTCCTTAAATCCTTTCGAGAGTTATCGTGTACACCAGCCAGCCAGACAGACGGAATGATGGACGGACATGAATCAAACATCTTAAAATGTTGTGAAACGAATTTGGTCCAAACATACTTGGGGTCTTAAGTCACTCCTTCAATGCGTTACACTTTTTCTGTTCCTACTCTGTATAGTAAGGGTATAAAAACAATGAAAAATCCAAGAAAAAATAGGTAATGGAAAAATTATTTTTTTTCTTTTTTTTGTAGTGTGAGATTGCACCATCAGCTGCGGCGCTGTTTTACAATTTATTTCGTCAATTTCCAGGATGGGGGTATATTCACTTTGTCATTCCGTTTGTAACTCCTTGAAATATTCATCGGAGACCCCATAAAATATATATATTCTGTGTCCTGGTAAATGTTGAAAGCCCGATAGCGGCCGAACGAAATGAGCTAGGAGGTGGAAATTTTCCGTCTTATGATTGCCGATCGGTAGGGATTGAAAGTGGGCGAAATCGGCCCAGAGGGAAACATTTTCCCCCAAACAAGGACTGAAAATACCCCCAATATTTAGATTATTTAACCATTTTTTTATGAAATTTTCAGATTTTTATTCGTACCTTCCTATAATTACGTAGACACGTAAAATAGACAGATTTTTCGAAATTAGTACTTTAAAGGGATGCAATTGGAAAAGAGGTATAAAAGTGGCGCCAACCAAACCGCTGAAGTTAAAATCATGAAACTCTGTCTATGCATTTATCTGACTGCGTAGACGCGAAATATGAGGGATTTTTTCGAAATTTTTACTTTAAGACAGAAATTGGAGCGAAAGGGATTATAACGCGTTAAAGGTAGAAAAATTTATAAAGATTTTTTCATAGAATTAGTTTTTCTGGTCAGGAGCCCAGGGCGATTTGAATGTAAAATAAATTGATTTTGTAGTTTCGTTCGAGAGTAGTTGAAGGAAAATATTGTTTAAAAATAAATTTTTCGACGGGTTTGTATATCCTGATACTTTCTGAAAGCTGAGGAGTGGTGGAAGGGTGTGATTATTTCTAAATCTTAAAAATACTCAATTTTATTAATTTTTATATATTCAAATTTTGAAAATGAATTATTGAAAAAAGTCTCAATTTTTGAAATATTCATCACAAAAATGCACAAAACTTGTTTTTCGAATCTTTGTTATCGAATTTCTTTAAAATATTATTAAATTTCTATATTTTTCTTTCTATTCATTCTTTTAAATATTATTAATATAAATATTAAATAAACAAAAAAGTACCTCTCCGATTTATTAAAATACATTTTTATTTGTTAGCTGTTAACAGTGTCAGCAAGACGCTCCATAAGTTTCATAATGAGTTAATGAGTAATTAATTACTCTATAACAATTATAAATGTAATTTCAAAACGAAAAATATTTAATATAAAAAACTTGTGGATGTTCTCAACTAAAATTTTTGGTTTGTTTAATGTGTTGCTCGAAAAGATCCCACTGAACAACGTCTGATCTCGATAGTTTTCATGAATGGTGTACAATTAATTTAATGGAACTAAATATGCTGAAATGCAAAGATATGTCATTTTGTAGAGCTAGAAATGTAGAAACTAATTATTTTTTTGGTGATCATAAACTCGAGTCTGTAGTTTCCTTTTTGGATCTAGGAATTCTATTGGATCAACGTTTGAACTTCAGGTCTCACATTTCTATGATAGTAAACAAAGCTTATGGTGCTCTTGGTTTTATGAAACGTTGGACTAAGGAGTTGTCCGATCCTTCTGTCACTAAACAATTATATACCTCTTTGGTTAGGTGCATTCTTGAATATGGTTCAGTAATATGGGACCCATCCTATACTTTTCATAGTAATCTTATGGAATCTGTCCAGAAACAATTCCTTTTATTTTGTCTGCGTGGGCGAGGATGGAACTTCCGTACACTGCCTCCATATGAATTTAGTCTTGGTAGGCAAGTTGCCTACTTTGAAGAGTCGCCGTACTATGTTGAACATTACTTTCCTTATGAATGTTATCCAGGGCAACATCCATTCCGAGCTTATTTTGAGTAGAATGATGATAAATATTCCGACAAGACCAACTAGATATTTTCATTTGATCCACTATAATTATTTCCGTGCAAACTATGCCAATAATGATCCTTTGCGCCGCCTGTTTGTTCAATTTAATAAATTCTATCACATTATTGAATTATCAGAAAACCAAAACTCCATTGAAAGAAAAATCATCCTGCATTTAAATACTTAATTTGTATTATCTAAGTGTATATAAGTATATGTTTTTAGTCCGTAAGGATATTTGTATCTATAGACTTAATAATAATAATAAAAAACAAGTAAGGAAAGGCTAAAGTCGGGCGGGGCCGACTATATAATACCCTACACCACTCCCTGCGTATGTACCTCGCTTTGATTACTAAACCCAGGTATTTCATGGGAGCAATTTTATGTAGTTCATATAAATTATAAAGTTACTATAAATTCATCTTTAGTCAAATTTAACGAATATGGTAAATAATATGGTAATTGATCCAATTACCCGACTGACAAACACAAATTATACAGTAGTAATGGGACCGACATTTTAAAAAGGAGCCTATAACAACATTCTGGGCCTGGTCTAAAACATGGGCCTATATATTTATCATTCACGGTAGGTATTCCTAGTTGAAAAATATCATGATCTGCAAAATTTGATTAAGATCCGATGTAAGATGTAGTTTCTAGAGCTGTAATAGATCAGAATGGACCCCATTTGGGTTATACCAAATGGGCATATGGACATCACCCAAACAATTCTCATTGCAATTCAATTCGGTAAAAAAGTGAAATCGGGAAGGATTTTTTCATCCTGTAAATGTATGTGTTTGACAAGAAATGTTAAATCGGAAAGGATGAAACCTGGATCGATGTGACCCGCTTTCACCATGTATTTTTTTTGGTGAAATATAATACGTAAAGTTTGGCCAAAATCGGTTAAACATTCGGGAGCAACATTTCTATGAGGGCTATATCTAAATCTGGACCGATCTTACCCACTTTCACCATAGGTGTTTGTAGTTGGATTATAAGATGTTGTGCCAATTTAAAAGAAAAACGGGTACAACATGTGGTTTCTAGAGTGGAAAATGTCAAATAGGGAGCGACATTTGTATGGGGGTTATATCTAAATCTGAACCGATATTACCCAAATTTAGCATAGGTGTTTCTAGTTGGATTATAAGTTGTTGTGCCAAATTTAAAGAAAATCGGGTACAAAATGTGGTTTCTAGAGTGGAAAATGTCAAATCGGGAGCGACATTTGTATGGGGACTATATCTAAATCTGAACCGATCTTACCCAATTTTTGAATAGGTATTTCTAGTTGGATTATAAGATGTTGCGCTAAATTTTAAGAAAATCGTGTGCAATATGTGGTTTCTAGAGTGGAAAATGTCAAATAGGTAGCGACATTTGTATGGGGGCTATATCTAAATCTGAACCGATCTTACCCAATGTGCCATTATTGCCAATGGCCAATGTGCCAAATTTAAAGAAAATCGGGTACACGATGTGCTTTATAGGGCGGAAAAAGTCAAATCGGGAGCGATATTTGTATGGGGGCTATATCTAAATCTGAACCGATTTCCTCCATATTCAATACCGATGGTCCTTGGCCAGAAAAAATAACTTCTGCCAAGTTTCATGACAATCGGACAACAATTGCGAGCTGTAGAGTGCGAACAAGCTTAGATGGACAGCAGACGGACGGACGGTCGGACAGACAGACATCGTTAAATCGACTCAGCTGGGGATTATAAGCCGATCGGTATACTTAAAGGTGGGTCTAGCTCGATTATTTCTTGGTGTTACAAACATTTGGCGCGAAACTAACTTATAATACCCTAGCCCACGAAGTGGTGTAGGTGTATACCCTGAGTCGATTTAACGATGTCTGCTGTCCGTCCGTCCGTCCGTCCGTCTGCTGTCCATCTAAGCTTGTTCGCACTCTACAGGTCGCAATTGTATTCCGATTGTCATGAAACTTGGCAGAATTTATTTTTTCTGGACAAGGACCATTGAATTTGGAGGAAATCGGTTCAGATTTAGATATAGCCCCCATACAAATTTCGCTCCCGATTTGACATTTTCCGCTCTAGAAACGTCATATTGTACCCGATTTTCTTTAAATTTGGCAGAACATCTTATAATCCAACTAGAAACACGTACGAAAAAATTGGGTAAGATCGGTTCAGATTTAGATATAGCCCCCATACAAATGTCGCTCCCGATTTGACATTTTCCGCTCTAGAAACGTCATATTGTACCCAATTTTCTTTAAATTTTGCAGAACATCTTATAATCCAACTAGAAACACGTATGCAAAAATTGGGTAAGATCGATTCAGATTTAGATATAGCCCCCATACAAATGTCGCTCCCGATTTCACTTTTTCCGCTTTAGAAACCACATATTGTACCCGATTTTCTTTAAAATTGGCACAACATTTTATAATCCAACTAAAAAACCTATGATGAAAGAGAGTAAGATCGGTTCAGATTTAGATATAGCCCTCATACAAATGTTGCTCCCGAATGTTTAACCGATTTTGGCCAAACTTTACATATTATATTTCACCAATAAACAGACATGGTGAAAGCGGGTCACATAGTTCCAGGTTTCAATATACCCTTATACAAATGTCCTTTCCGATTTAACATTTTTTGTCAAACACATACATTTATAGGATGCAAAAATCCTTCCCAATTTCAATTTTTTACCGAATTGAATTGCAATGAGAATTGTTTGGGTGATGCCCATATGTCCATACTTTGGTTAACTACTGTATAATTTGTGTTTGTCTGTCAGACAATTGGATCAATTACCATATTATTTACCATATTCGTTAAATTTGACTAAAAATGAATTTATAGCATATAAATTATATGAATATAATTTATATAATTTGTATGAACTACATAAAATTGATCCCATGTAATATCTGGGTTTAGTAATCAAATCGAGGTACATACGCAGGGAGTGGTGTAGGGTATTATATAGTCGGCCCCGCCCGACTTTAGCCTTTCCTTACTTGTTGTTTTTATGTACATATGTAATAAAGACACTGTCCAACAAATTAAGACTTTTTGAATGGAACATGATGGCGAACCTATAATTCTGAAAGGGCTTGCTGAGTAGATCATTTTTGTTGGCTGGTCTGAGTTTCTTTTTATCGCGGGTTAATGTTTTCGTTTTTTGGTCTAAGGGAGCATTATACTAAGCGAAAAAAGTGTTGTAAGTTAATGTCTAAGCGAATTGTTATTATCAGAACTTCACGAGGATCGTTTTTGTGGAATATCTTAACTCTGTAACTCTCCTCCTTATGAGTCAATTTGACCCCTTTCTCGAGAAAATCAAGAAAAGTCATTTGAAAGGTCATTTAAGGATTAAAATATTCTAGAAAAATGTTTGCCGGGAAATTTCAGTCGCGGTCTGCGAAGACACCAATGTTGTAAATAATGATCTTCCCGCTTAAATAGCAGAATTACACGCCAGCTTGTACGACAAAATTACTGGGGTAAAAATTGGTCCATGTTTTTTTGGAAAATCGACAAAAAATGTGGGTATTTCGATTGAGCACAGTAAACAAAAAATACAAATTGGATATTTTTGCAAAATTTTCATTTTCGTGTTTTTTGTGATTATAGAACATTTCCACTGTTTAAATGTATTGCCGAAGGAGAGGATTGTATACAGACGATTGCAAGTAGGGAAGAGCAAGAGATCTCAAGAGCAAAGCTAGTCTCACTAATCGACGACCACTTATACAAATGCAAACTAAGCCAAAGAGATAAAACAATACTGGACACAGTGGGAGAAACGAGAAAATATTTGAAGGGCAATGATGACATACTAATATTAAAAAAAATTACAAACAGAAAATGGGCATAATTCTACTGGACATGATCACATATAAACGAATAAAAAGAGACCCAACGTCAAGTCTACAAATTAAAAACAACCGTTTAGTTGACAAGTTATTTAACAAAAATCTTATTGACTTAATGGAAAAGAATAAATTGTCAAATAAAATCGCCACAGCCCCTAGAATCTACTGATTGCCCAAAATCCACAAGGATGGAACGCCATTACGGCCCATCTGTTCATCAATAAATGCACCTGCGTATGGACTCTGCAAATATCTACTTGACATTTTGAAAAACTGGACGACCAGATCACAGTACAATGTCAAAGACGCCAGATACTTCAAAGCCAGGATAAGCAACATGACGATAAACAATGACGAAATATTGATTTCATTTGACGTGGTTTCTTTGTTCCCAAGTATTCCTATAAACTTAGCCATAATGACAATAGAAAAGAAATGGAATCAAATTGAACAACATACATGAATACCTCGGGACCTCTTCATAGAATTATGGACCTTCTGTATTAAAGAGACACGCTATTTCAAGTACGAAGACGAGGTATATGAACAGAAAAAGGGGATGCCAATGGGGTCACCAGCCTCACCTGTAATTGCTGATATCATTATGGAAGAACTGCTGGACGCCACGATGGACAAGATAAAAGAACTAGTAAATCAAAAAAAAAATTTTTTTTCAAATCCATGCTTTATGCAAGCAGAATTCTATTGGGCCTAGAAATTCTTTTTTAGTTATGTTTTGTAGAAGGAAAAATTACTGCAAATTTTCAGTTTTTTATCTGCCATAGAACGTCATATATTCGAAAATGGGTTTTAACTTCGTATGGGAGGTGCCACGCCCACATTTCCATTACCGCCCATTTTTGTCACAACTACGCACATTAATGCTAGATGCACTTACACAAAATTACAGTAGGTGTAATTTTGGTTTTAACTTCATATGGGAGGTGCCACGCCCATTTTTGCATTACCGCCCATTTTAGGCGCAACTACGCACATTGATGCTAGATGCACTTACACAAAATTTGAGCACTATACGTGTCATAGAACTGACACTATTCGATAATATGTTTTAACTTCGTATGGGAGGTGGTACGCCCACTATTCCAATACCGCCCATTTTTGGCAGAACTACGCACATTGATGGTAGATGCACTTCCACAAAATTTCAGCACTCTAGGTGTCATAGAACTGACAATATTCAATAATAGGTTTTAACTTCGTATGGGAGGTGCCACGCCCACTTTTCCAATACCGCCCATTTTTGGCACAACTATGCACATTGATGATAGATGCACTTACACAAAATTACAGCACTCTAGGTGTCATAGAACTGACTATATTCAACAATAGGTTTTAACTTCGTATGGGAGGTGCCACGCCCACTTTTCCAATACCGCCCATTTTTGGCACAACCATGCGAATTGATGCTAGATGCACTTACACAAAATTTCAGTACTCTAGGTGTCATAGAAATGACAATATTCAATAATAGGTTTTAACTTCGTATGGGAGGTGCCACGCCCACTTTTCCAATACCGCCCCTTTTTGGCACAACTATGCGAATTGATGCTAGATGCACTTACACAAAATTTCAGCACTTTAGGTGTCATAGAACTGACAATATTCAATAATAGGTTTTAACTTCGTATGGGAGGTGCCACGCCCACTTTTCCAATACCGCCCCTTTTTGGCACAACTATGCGAATTGATGCTAGATGCACTTACACAAAATTTCAGCACTCTAGGTGTCATAGAACTGACAATATTCAATAATAGGTTTTAACTTCGTATGGGAGGTGCCACGCCCCTTTGTCCAATTGGTCAAATTTTTCCATTTCCTTGTATTGTCATCGAGAATGATTAAGTGTGCAAAATTTGAGCAAAATTGGTTGAGAAAAAAGCTTTCAAAAATTGATTTCAAATTTTGTGGCACACAAACATATATAGAAAGTAACCTTATATAAAGCATGGAAAAAACATTCGCAATTTTAAAGCGTAGTGAAGTAGAAGCCACACTTAATGCATTAAACTCTTTCAACCGACAAATACAATTTACGATGGAATAATAATTGGAAAATAGACTACCATATTTGGATTCGGTGATAATTAGACAAGGGAATCTGCTGAAACTTGACTGGTACCAAAAGCAAACGGCTTCCGGAAGTCTAATTAATTTTTATTCTAAGCACCCAAGACAAACAATCATAAATACCGCGACGAATTTTATAAACAACGTCCTACAAACCAGTGATAAGGAATTTCACGAAACAAACAAGTCCAAAATTAGAAATATACTGCGAAAGAACGACTTTCCCGAAAAATTTATAAATAATCTAATCAAGCGAACGACGGAAGAAAAACTTAACAAAAATGACGAAAGACCAAGCAAAATTTATAAATCCACAACATACATTCCAGGACTATCCGAAAGGCTAAAACATTCTAATATTTACGACAAGGAAAAATTTGAGTGACAGGAGAATTTTCTATTGTGAAAAACTTTTTTTAAAATGTAACTATAAATATTGTGATATTTTTTGATTGTTAATGCTTGTAACTTGTAATTGAATAATTTGTGTTTTTTGTACTAGACCCCTGAAGATGACCAACGGAGTTGGTCGAAATATTGGGACATAAAAAACAAGAAAATAATAAAATAGTAATTTTTGTTTTATTATTTGAAAAAACTGACGAACAAAAGACAAAACGCAACACATCAAAAGGTCAACCATACAAGCAGAAAAATTTCAAAATATATTTTTATTTAACCGGAATCTGCAGGATATAGATTTTAGAAAACATCCTATTTCACTTGTTCTTTATAAATTAATTATGAACCCCAAAACTCATTATAAATTATATTTGGACCCATACTTAGGATAATGGTTTTAGAAAACACCTGTTACACCTGTTAATAGAAACCCCAAAACTCATTACAAATTATATTTGCATCCATACTAAGTCAATAATTATATACAATTTTCTGAGTTTACAAACAATATTACTTATTAAATAATATTATATATTAAAGAGGATTGAAAGCACCAATAAATAAGTTATACACTTTAATTTTGTCTAGGATAGGAAAATTTGTGTGGGATTTGCTAGCATCAATATATGATGTTTCCAAAAATGATTAAATATCAAATTATAACTGATTTGGAATATGAGTATGAAAGTTATATTGGTTTTATTTTACCCATCACCAAGTTACTCTAAATTATAATGAATTTGTGTAGGCTGTAGCTTACATTTTCTTGAAATATTCTCAAAATATATAATGCGTGGGTAACAACTACCAGACAGAGTGGGTGAATTTTTACTCGTGCATAGTTAAGCGGAAAATGGATGGGATTAAATACTAAAAATATATCTTAATATATTTTCCGAGAAGCCTGAAATGTATATTGCATATGTTCAATCTTTGGCTTTTATTTAGCACATTCAAGTTTCTCACATGTACAGGCTAACACCATAGATTTATTTGGTTAAGGTCCACATGGAAAAACTATGCCCCAGAGCATTGCAATAAATTTAATCGACTTTTGAATAAAAACTTTTCTTTTACCTTAACGATTTATTTTATGGGGGTAAAGCAGCGCACAACATTCAACTAGCCAAACATATAATCGAAATATCTTATTTACCTATACAAATATTATAGTGCTCCGTGAATTGACCTAGAGAAACTTCTCTTCGCATAGATTTCATGTATATTTGGCTATTACAATGGTGTGGGTGGCACCCACCTAAACCAACCCATACATATGAAATTGTTTGTAAAGAAAACTCCCCGTGAAATGGGAGTTTTCGAAAGCAGAGTAAGGAAGGAGGTGGTGGCAGACAAAAACAATTATTTTCTTAAGCGTAAAGGCGAATGGCCACAATGCCATGGCGAGGCGAGTCTGAGTGGAAGGCGGAATGATAAAATATCCCTACCCTTGGCGTTTTTTTTAATATGGTATGAATTTGTAAAGTGTGTTTTATTGTGATCATAAAAAGTGTCCTCCTCAAATGAAATCAATAAAATGCTGTACTCTGTTGCCTCCATTAGTCAACCAACAGCCAGCCACCCACCCATCCATCTATTCCGTCCATTCATATCTTCATCTGTCTGACTGAATGTCTCTCTATTCGTCTGTCTATCTATCTATCCAACCATCCATCCGTCCATTTGTTTCTTCTCAGTAAATATGTACGATTTCGTAAAGTAATGTCAACGTCGAGTGTATAAGGCTTTGAGTGTCTCTGTGTGTGTGTCAGTGTCTAGGACATCGACGGGGGGACATTGAAGTCGATAACATTTTTATACGTAGTTTTTTTTCCTTTTTTGTAGTTTGTGCGAATGGCATGGCAGCCATTGAAAGCAGAGTTAAATCTACGAAAAATAGACAACACCAAAATTCCCAGAGCCATAAAAGCCCATTCGAATGAAATGAAAATTTAACGAAAATATTTTTATTATATTGAAATGTACTGATTCCTTCTTTCGGTTGTTCGGTTGTTCGTTCCTGCCCAACAAATAGTTGGGGTTGAACATTGTGTCGAATTGCAAATTTCGGCTTTTCATTGTTTTATTGTGATTTTAATAGTGCCTTCAACAGTTTAGAAGTTTAAGTAAATAAAACGAAAGGCTTGTTGGCCGGAGTGACCTCAGTCGAATGGCTGGTAGTATCAGATATTCTGCCAACATTAAACACAATAATATTGTTCTTAAATGAAATTTGGCAAAATATTTAAATTCAAGAGAAAAATATAAAGACCCACCTGTCCACTTAACAAAATGATCGATTACTTGAGAGTAATTTAAGAAGCAACAAAGTGCTTTGTCTCAAGTCTTTTTGGCGTCACGAGAACTTTGAGATGAAGCGTGAATATCGGAACACCAAAAATTCATTTTGAGAAAATCAAAAAAAATATTACTTTTTGACGATTTAAGATGGCCAACATAATTAAGGCAGTATTTGAAAATGCTTGTTTGAATATTTTTATATTTAATGAATTGTTTAAAATACTAAATACAGAAATAATGTGGTATTTTAAAAATTAAACAAGTAAGGAAAGGCTAAAGTCGGGCGGGCCGACTATATGATACACTCCCCTTTCTATCGGAATACATTTCTATTCAGTAAAAGTGAAAACGGGAAACATTTTTTGTACGTTTCCTAATTACAGGCTAATATGACCTGGTCAAATTTGTCAAATCGAGAAGAATGTTTTGTATCGGGGCTATATCCAAACATGGAATGAAGTAACTAACTTTCACAAAAAGTTCTTCCAGTTGAAGTATAACGTGTTATGTTCAATTTTAAGAAATTCTCTGCGAATACGCGGTTTCGGTCGGGTGGGGGGAGGCGGGGATAAGTCAATCCGGGAGCGAAATTTGTATGCGAGCTATATGTAAATCTGAACCGATGTGACATATTTTCACAATGCGTGTTTCTATATAAGATCTGAAATATAAGATATTTTTCAAGATTTGAAGAAGATCTGCTAAAATATGTGGTTTCTAGAGCAGAAAAAGTCAAATAGGGAGCGAAATTTCAATGGGAGCTATATATAATCTGAACCGATCTGACTTATTTTCTCCATGGGTGTTCCTAGTTTGAATATAAAATATTTTGCAAGATTTGAAAAAGATCTGCGAAAATATGTGGTTTCTTGTGCGGAAAAATTCCAATTGGGAGCGAAATTTATATGGGAGCTATATATAAATATGAACCGATCTAACACATTTTTACCACTGGTATTTCCAGTTGTAATATAAGATGCTTTGCGAATTTTGAATAAAATCTTTTAAAATATGTGGTATCTAGAGCAGAAAAGAGTCAAATCGGGAGTGAAATTCGAATGGCGGCTATATCTATATCTGAACCGATTTTCTTCAAATTACGACCTGTATCGTGATTACAACAATAGATGGACAGACGGACAGACGGTCATTGCTAAATCGACTCAGAAAGTGATTCTAAGCCGATCGGTATAATTAACAATGAGTCTATCTCCCTTCCTTTTGGGTGTTACAAGCAAATGCACAAAGACATAATACTCTCGTGGAGTGTATAAAAAGTAAAAGATTTATGTCAATTGGCCCTTACTCGATTTTTTGGGAATTAATTCTGTAACTTCTGAACTGAAATTGATATCAAAAAGAAATTTCACATATTTTGAGCAAATGTGTTTTCCAGATGATTCGAAAAAACGTGGAATAACGCCTTGAGGGTTACTGGACGACTCTACAAAGTTGGTCACCTCGGCCATTTCAAATGTTGAAATGAATGCCAAAAGTAAAATTATGTACCGATTACAGTGCACAGTGATAGCGCTCGTTGTTGCTTTCAAATATGTGTTCTATCTCAATTAGTTTAAGGAGTTACATAAACTAAAACTTTATTATGTGGCAATTTTGAAATTAAGGGAAAAATTTTATAGTGGCAACTTTTGATAATAAAGGGTGATTTTTTAAGAGCTTGATAACTTTTTTAAAAAAAAACGCATAAAATTTGCAAAATCTCATCGGTTCTTTATTTGAAACGTTAGATTGGTCCATGACATTTACTTTTTGAAGATAATTTCATTTAAATGTTGACCGCGGCTGCGTCTTAGGTGGTCCATCCGCTTAGTCCAATTTTGGCATTTCCACGTTTTTGAGTAACAGAGACCCAATTGGTGCGAACGGCGACGAATCGAAAATTGGTGGTCATCATTAACACTGGCCGATACAGCTGCGATATTTTCTTCAGTTTGCACTCTACGTAAGCGTGTTGGTGGTTTAATGTCCAACAATGTAAATTTGGTGCGAAATTTAGTCACAATAGCCCGAATAGCCGCTTCAGTGGGTCGATTAAACTGACCATAAAATGGAAGCGCGCAATGAACTTTCTTAACAGAGCACGCATTTTGATAATAAAATTCAATAATTTGCAAGCGTTGTTCGTTTGTAAGACGATTCATGATGAAATGTCAAAGCATACTGAGCATCTTCCTCTTTGACACCATGTCTGAAATCCCACGTGATCTGTCAAATACTAATGCATGAAAATCCTGACCTCAAAAAAATCACTCTTTATTTTCAACAAAAAATTGAGAAAGTTAAAAATGGCGGAGATATAGACCGTTAGGTATCATCTGAAAATCTAACAAGTAAGGAAAGGCTAAAGTCGGGCCGGGCCGACTATATAATACCCTACACCACTCCCTGCGTATGTACCTCGCTTTGATTACTAAACCCAGGTATTCCATGGGAGCAATTTTATGTAGTTCATATACAGTTATTATAAATTCATCTTTAGTCATATTTAACGTATTATCCGACAGACAAATACAAATTATACAGTAGTAATAGGATGAATCGGACCGACATTCCAAAAGGGGGCCTATAACAACATTTTGGGCCTGGTCCAAAACGTGGGCCTATATACTTCTCATTCACGGTAGGTATTCCTAGTTGAAAAATTATCATGATCTGCAAAATTTGATGAAGATACGATGTAAGATGTAGTTTCTAGAGCTGTAGTAGGTCAAAATGGGGCCCCATTTGGCTTATACCTTTCTATCTCATTACAATTCAATTCGGTAAAAAAGTGAAAACGGGAAGGATTTTTGCATCCTGCAAATGAATGTGTTTGACAAAAAATGTTAAATCGGAAAGGACATTTGTATGGGGTTATATTGAAACCTGAAACGATGTGACCCGCTTTCACCATGTATGTTTACTGGTGAAATATAATATGTAAATTTTGGCCAAAATCGGATAAACATTCGGGACCAACATTTGTACCCACTTACCCACTTTCACCATAGGTGTTTTTAGTTCGATTATAAAATGTTGTGCCAATTTTAAAGAAAATCATTTGCAAGATGTGGATTTTAGAGCGGAAAAAGTAAAATCGGGCCGACATTTGTATGGAGGCTATATCTAAATCTGTCACCGAAATAGTGAGCGACATTTGTATGGCGGCTATATCTAAATCTGGCGGCTATATCGATCTTACCCAATTTTTGCATAGGTGTTTCTAGTTGGATAATAAGATGTTGTGCCAAATTTAAAGAAAATCGGGTACAAGATGTGGTTTCTACAGCGGAAAAAGTGAAATAGTGAGCGACATTTATATAGGGGCTATATCTAAATATGAACCGATCTTACCCACATTCTGCATAGGTGTTTCTAGTTCGATTATAAGATGTTGTACCAAATTTAAAGAAAATCGGGCTCAATATGTGGTTTCTAGAGCGGAAAATGTCAAATCGGGAGCGACATTTGTATTGGGCCATATCTAAAGCTGAACCGATCTAACCAGCTTTCGCCACTGGTATTTCTAGTTTGATTGTAAGGTGTTAAGCCAAATTTGAAGAAAATCGGGTACTATATATGCTTTATAAGTCAAATCGGGAGCGACATTTGTATGGGGGCTATATCTAAATCTGAACAGATCTTACCCAAATTCGGCATAGGTGTTTCTAGTAGGATTATAAGATGTTGTGGCAAATTTAAAGAAAATCGGGTACAAGATGTGGATTTTAGAGCTGAAAAAGTCAAATCGGGAGCAACATTTGTATGGGGGCTATATCTAAATCTGAACCGATCTTACCCACTTTCAGAGTAGGTGTTTATACTTCTATTATAAGGTGTTGTACCAAATTTAAAGAAAATCGGGATCAATATGTGGTTTCTAGAGCGGAAAATGTCAAATCGGGAGCGACATTTGTATGGGGGCTATATCTAAATCTGAACCGATCTTACCCAATTTCTGCATAGGTGTTTCTTGTTGGATCATAAGATGTTGTGCCAAATTTAAAGAAAATCGGGTACAAGATGTGGTTTCTAGACTGGAAAATGTCAAATCGGGAGCGACATTTGTATGGGGGCTATATCTAAATCTGAACCGATCTTACCCAATTTTTGCATAGGTGTTTCTAGGTGGATGATAAAATGTTGCGCCAATTTTAAAGAAAATCGGGTACAATATGTGGTTTCTAAAGCGGAAATAGTGAAATCGGTAGCGATATTTGTATGGGGGCTATATCTAAATCTGAACCGATCTAACCCGCTTTCACCACAGGTATTTCTAGTTTTATTATAAGGAGTTATGCCAATTTTGAAGACAATCGGGTACTATATGTGATTTATAGGGCGGAAAAAGTCAAATCGGGAGCGACATTTGTATGGGGGCTATAACTAAATCGGAACCTATTTCCTCCAAATTCAATACCGATGGTCCTTGGCCAGAAAAAATAACTTCTGCCAAGTCTCATGACAATCGGACAATAATAGCGACCTGTAGAGTGCGAACAAGCTTAGATGGACAGTAGACGGTCAGACGGACAGACAGACAGACATCGTTAAATCGACTCAGCTGGTGATTCTAAGCCGATCCGTATACGTAAAGGTGGGGGTAGCTTGAATGTTTCTTGGTGTTACAAACATTTGGCGCGAAACTAACTTATAATACCCTAGCCCACGAAGTGGTGTAGGGTATAAAAATTGGCTAGCGTTCATCGTCCCAGCAAAAACTTGGTAACGACAACTCCTTATTATTGGCATTACGTAGTAATGACAGCCTGCATTATTTTGAAGTATGAAATAATGACGTTCTTATAATGGTTTAAAAAAGTACTTACTATACATTGAGTTGTGTGTAGCTTTGTCTTCTAGTCGTTTCGATGCTGCGACGCTTGGTCGCTCGAAGATTCAAAGAATTTGATATTTTCGATTGTTGAAGCAAATTTAGTTGCTTCATATCAATCGAAGCAGGCACATGTTATGCGGAATGTGGCTTGTTTCTTTGCAGAATCATAAAGTTAAATGGTAGGACTATATAGGAATTTAAAAAATCTATATATTTATATATAAAAATCAATCTGTGTTTGTAAGTTTGTTTGTTTGTTTGTTTGTTCCTTATAG
Source organism: Polietes domitor (assembly GCA_947397865.1). Taxonomy (NCBI): domain Eukaryota; kingdom Metazoa; phylum Arthropoda; class Insecta; order Diptera; family Muscidae; genus Polietes; species Polietes domitor. The sequence goes on from OX377620.1 coordinate 99,476,875, forward strand.
CAGTCTAAACTACTGAACCGATCTTCTTGAAATTTTCACAGTATGTTCATGCTGAACCGGTGGTGAAAATAGGCTATATAAATTTTTGATATTTTCAGTGGGCGTGGCACCTCCCACACAATTTGGGGATTTATTCGTTTTTTATAAATTAGCATATTCGGAATACTGTTGCAGCTAGAGTCTCGAATTTTTGTGAAGGTTCACTAATTGTTAGTCTGCACAGTTGTGTCAAAAAGGGGCGGTATTGGAAAAGTGGGCGTGGTACCTCCCATAGGAATATAAAACCTATTATTGAATATTGTCAGTTCTATGACACCTAGAGTGCTGAAATTTTGTGTAAGTGCATCTAGCATCAATGTGCATAGCTGTGCCAAAAATGGGCGGTATCGGAAAAGTGGGCGTGGCACCTCCCATACGAAGTTAAAACCTATTATTGAATATTGTTAGTTCTATGACACCTAGAGTGCTGAAATTTTGTGTAAGTGCATCTAGCATCAATGTGCATAGCTGTGCCAAAATGGGCGGTATTGGAAAAGTGGGCGTGGCACCTCCCATACGAAGTTAAAACCTATTATTGAATATTGTCAGTTCTATGGCACCTGGAGTGCTGAAATTTTGTGTAAGTGAAACTAGCATAAACATGCGTAGTTGTGCCAAAAATGGGCGGTATTGGAAAAGTAGGCGTGGCACCTCTCATACGATGTTAAAACCTATTATTGCATATTGTCAGTTCTATGACACCTAGAGTGCTGTAATTTTGTGTAAGTGAAACTAGCATAAACATGCGTAGTTGTGCCAAAAATGGGCGGTATTGGAAAAGTAGGCGTGGCACCTCTCATACGATGTTAAAACCTATTATTGCATATTGTCAGTTCTATGACACCTAGAGTGCTGTAAATTTGTGTAAGTGAAACTAGCATAAACATGCGTAGTTGTGCCAAAAATGGGCGGTATTGGAAAAGTGGGCGTGACACCTCCCATACGAAGTTAAAACCTATTATTGAATATTGTCAGTTCTATGACACCTAGAGTGCTGAAGTTTTGTGTAAGTGCATCTAGCATCAATGTGCGTAGTTGTGACAAAAATGGGCGGTAATGGAAATGTGGGCGTGGCACTTCCCATACGAAGTTAAAACCTATTATTGAATATTGTCAGTTCTATGACACCTATTGTGGTGTAATTTTGTGTAAGTGCATCTAGCATCAATGTGCGTAGTTGTGACAAAAAAGGGCGGTAATGGAAATGTGGGCGTGGCACTTCCCATACGAAGTTAAACCCATTTTCGAATATATGCCGTTCTATGGCAGATAAAAAACTGAAATTTTGTGTAAGTGCATCTAGCATCAATGTGCGTAATTGTGCCCAAAAAGTGGGCGATGGGAAAAAAGGGCGTGGTACCTTCCATACGAAGTTAAAACCTATTATCGAATATATTCAGTTCAATGACAGCTACAATACTTATCTTTTGTGTGAGTGCATCTAGCATAAACCTGCATAGTTGTGCCAAAAATGGACGGTATTGGGAAAGTGGGTGTGGTACCTCACATACGAAGTTAAAACATATTATCGAATATGGTCAGTAGGTGTCATAGACCTAGAGTGCTGAAATTTTGTGTGACTTGATCCAGTGTAAATAGTTGTGCAAAGATGGGCGGAAAGTGGGCGTGACACTTCCCATCTGAAATTAAAACCGGTTTAGAGTATTTCGACACACAGATGGGCGGAAAGTGGCCGTGACCATTCCCATACGAAATTAAAACCAGTTTTTTGAGTATATTCTACAACGATATTCCTACAGTGTGGTGTGACTTAATTTAGTTGTAACCAGCTTAGACAATATACAAATGGGCGGGATTTGATTTGATGGCGCATTTTTGATTTGAATTTTGTAAAATTACACTTTTTCTGTGGATTTTCTTAGCACAATAGTAAAGAAAGGTTATAAAAAGAGAAATATTCATTCGCCAACAGCCGACTTAAGTCAAGAAAACGGAAATTATTAATTATTATTAATTTTTTAGTTTTTGTGTTGTTTGATTAGTGAACAATTTGATTGATTTTCTATGTGTTTTGAATGTAATGAAATTTCATCTTACGAATGATGTTTTTTGTTTAGGTAATAGAAAGGAGGAGAATCACACTTAACAAAAAATCAATTTGATTTTGACATTCTTCATTCTTCTTCTGGAACATATCCTTTTCTTTAGTATCTCAGGGAAGAACCTTGATTATAATTGGTACATATATTACCGATCAGGACAAAAATTAATATGAAAGCAGATTTTAATTTTACCGTTTGTTTTTTTGCCTGGCGAAGCGGCGGGGGTTCAGCTAGTATATTATATATATAATATAATATATATATATATATATATATATATATATATATAATAATATATTATATATAATACTTCAAAAAGTGAGCATGAGTTAGCAATCTTCGAAAATGTGATCTAAATAGTAGGTGTATTGTCAGTTGTCAGGGAGAAACATTTTCTCTCGGCAGATTTCTCCGATTTACAATTTCAGCTACAGACCAAATGTCTGTACCACTTTTATAGGAAAAGTACTAATTTTGAGGATCCATTACACACCTAAACACCTTATCACTAAACTAGAAATACCTGTGGTGAAAACGGTTTAGATCGGTTCAGATTTAGATATAGCCCCCATACAAATGTCGCTCCCGATTTGACTTTTTCCGCTCTAAAATCCACATATTGTACCCGATTTTCGTTAAAATCGGCACAACATCTTATAATCCAACTAGAAACACCTATTCAGAAATTGGGTAAGATCGGTTCAGATTTAGATATAGCCTCATACAAATGTCGCTCCCTATTTCACTTTTTCCGCTTTAGATACCACATCTTGTGCCCGATTTTCTTTAAATTTGGCACAACATCTTATAATCCAACTAGAAACACCTATACTGAAAGTGGGTAAGATCGGTTCAGATTTAGATATAGCCCCCATACAAATGTTGCTCCCGAATGTTTAACCGATTTTGACCAAACTTTACATATTATATTTCACCAATAAACATACATGGTGAAAGCGGGTCACATCGTTCCAGGTTTCAATATACCCCAATACAAATGTCCTTTCCGATTTAACATTTTTTGTCAAACACATACATTTACATGATGCAAATGTCCTACACGATTTCACTTTTTTACCGAATTGAATTGTAATGAGATAGTACGTCCGTCCATCTTTAGCCTTTCCTTACATGTTTGGGAGATGCCCATATGTCCATACTTTGGTATAACCCAAATGGGGCCCCATTCTGATCTATTACAGCTCTAGAAACTACATCTTACATCGGATCTTCAATTTTGCAGATCATGATATTTTTCAACTAGGAATACATACCGTGAATGAGAAATATATAGGCCCATGTTTTGGACCAGGCCCAAAATGTTGTTGAAATGTCGGTCCGATTCATCCTATTACTACTGTATAATTTGTATTTGTCTGTTGGATAATTGGATCAATTACCATATTCGTTAAATGTGACTAAAGATGAATTTATAGTAACTGTATAATTTATACGAACATAAAATTGCTCCCATGAAATACCTGGGTTTAGTAATCAAAGCGAGGTACATACGCAGGGAGTGGTGTAGGGTATTATATAGTTGGCCCCGCCCGACGTTAGCCTTTCCTTACTTGTTTTTTATTTTTGTTACAAATGTTATCTCTAATCGGAGTTGGTGAAAATGGCGGGGATAAATAATAATTTCCGTCTACCATTTTAATGCAAATTGAATCATTGAATCATTCCACTAGGTTTTATCTAAAAAAAGATCTGAATAGAATAAAATCTTACCTATTATAAAAATTCTTTTGTAATATGAAATATCGGCTGTACTCATATTTTTGAACATTAATATCGCTCTGAGATTGGCTCTCTCGCTTAAATAACAAATTGGGGTCATTTTTAAATGGACTTTTGTTTCGGCGAATATTAGCTGAATGCTTTGAGATGTTCAGCTTTGAAATCCAGATAATATTCATACAGCCCATTCAGATCATACTCTATCTGCTAGAATTAAAAACTCTTATGTTCAAATTTTAGGGTAGCTACATATCCTTGAGTTAGATTTAAATCACTGACAACATATGTAAAATAAATGAAAAAACATATTTGATTTCAGTTATTTATAAAAATGAGGTGCATAAATACCAGTTCAAAAAGTGGGCTTTAATGAATTTAATGCAACCTTTTTGACGCTAAAACTAGTTTTTGTGTATTTACCAACATTTTTGAAATCTGATGGATTAATTGGAATGATCACATATGTTTTTCTGCACCTAACATTTAGGAGAACTCTTCACTATTATTTGAGAAAAATATTCGCATCACGTTAATAGTTCAGTAAGATTGTTATCTTCATATATTTTTCCAACAAATTCTATAAAGCGGACGCTATGTCATTACCTCTTCTTTCATCATTACATTCGGTTCAGTAGACAAGCTCTTCTACTTGCTTGCTAACAATTCGGAAATGTTCAAAGTGTACAACACATTTCTTATTTATTTGAACAAATATATTTTTTAATTTTGATTCGATTTTTTGTTTAGAAAATCATGTTTCTCAAAATATGTAAAAATTTCAAAGTGTAGCATAATATCTTACAATACTGAATACGTGCACCAATTTCCATTGAAATCGGAAAACTTTCGTAAATTTCTCGTTGGTTTAACATGCAATTCCAATATACGGGACTATGATTATTACCTTGACAATGTTTAGAATCAATAATTCACAAAAAAAACCTTGAAACCTTAAAGTTGAAATCAATTGGTGTTTCTTTTACCTATTTTTTCTATAAAATATTTCGTCTGTCTACTTTAATACTGTAGATAGAGAGAGAGGGCGTAGGTTGGTATGAGAATTTGTATGAGTGTGTGAGTGCCTAGTCCATGTGTGTGTAAGTTCGAGTATGTGCTTACGTGCGGGTGCGTGTATATGTTGAACTCATATTTTTAAGCTGATTATAGTAATCCTGAAATATGAAATAGATGGTAAGACCTTTTCTCCGCCATTCTCTATCAGCGAATGTGCGTGCGTATGTATGGCTGTGTGTGTGTGTGGATATTTGCATTGGTGTTGTTGGTACCACTTTGCAGTCCTTGGCAATGGGACATGTGATGATTGGCATTCACTTCCATTGCATTACAACACTCGAACAAGCATTTATTCGCTGTGCTCAAGCAGCTGCTGCTGGTGCTGCTGCTATTGATGTTCGCCATGCACCGTCAGCGTTGGAAGTGGAATGAGTGTTAAGTGGATCCTTGCATTTGTCATGCTGCGTATCAAAGGATTTTTTTTTTGCTACGAAGAGGATACTTCAAAACAACGTGGATTTTTAGTATCATTGTTGACGGGGCTTATGTTGAGAATGCCATAAAACAAAATGTATGACTTATCAAAATAATAGCTTTATGTTTTGTTGCTATTGGAGTAATCTGGGGTTTTTTGGCTCTAATCGAAAAGATTCCCCTACACTTCGCCATTTTAATCTTTTTCTAATTCTATTTTTTATATATAAAATACATATTTTTATATCATATTACATGCTACACATTACACTATGCAACAAAAATTTAGTTGAAGGGCTATGTATAACATTTTTTTAAAATGATTAAAAAAATATATTATTTTTTTATTTTCTTTAAATAAAATTTCAATTTTCGCTGAAGGTACCTTTAAGATTTGTACTCTTATCTTGGAAATATATAATAATATTCGATCACACTGCTTATATATTAAATTAAAGGCATAGGGTGGGCCATGTAACATTTTATATTAGAATCGGCTATAAAAAGTACTGATTATTTTTTTCAAATCAAATTTCTGATTTTATTGGAAAGGTTGAATTTTGTCACGACTTGCTCGGCAGTACCTCATCCGATCAACACAATTTTTCAGTACAGGCCAAAATCCACACCAAACAGTGACTCGTTGTGGATGCATTCTCATAGTCACATGTTGGTTCTCTGAACCCCATATGTTTGATGACATAGTCACCGGGATGAAAATCAGCTTCATGAAGGTTCAACTGAAGGCCGGTCTCTTTTCGAAAAATTTCCTCGTACATTTCTTACAGTTTGCGTTAAAGGCTCTCTACTTTGGAAGTAAGTTTTTAATATTTCCCAATTTTGTTCGAGTGTATAGCGTCCCATTTTGCAAATGACCCAACCTATATGTAATTATGATACATTGAAGCAGTGGTTTAGGAACGAGCTCCAAAAATTGCGAAAAAGTTGATTTGTTTGGCTGAAACGAAAAAATCATTAAAAAATTAAAAGTATTTTGTTTTATTGTTTAATAGCTAGAAACTAGAAGAACACAATGTTTATATCTAAAAAAATATGTTTTTTAAAATTTGGTTTAAATAGCGCAAACAATTACTTTACAAATTTTCTTTAGTTTGTAGTAGAAGAAGAAAACAAGGCCATTTCATTTCCACAAACGCCTTACCATCTGTACGCTGTGACGTATACGTGTCATTCGACGCATATAAGTCCAGAATAATCATACGCACCCTAATTACTGCTCTTAACAATTAGAGATGTGAGGATATCAAGTGACTCTTTGTGATTGCGAATAACATTGATTTATTCTCACGTGAGTATGCGTGAATGTGAGATTCCAATAATTCTTCGTGTGTGAATGTGCGCGAGTCTGCGGGATTTACTTAACTTTAATTCATTTTATTTCGTATTTCCCAATGCAATTTTATTCCAGTTTGTTGGATATGTCCAATTAGACGCTACAAAAAACAGTACTTTTGAATCTCATATAGAAATATACAAAGTTCAGCGATTTTTTGAAAACTTTGTTTTTCCTTATAGAGGGTGATTTTTTAAGAGCTTGATAACTTTTTTTTTTAAAAAACGCATAAAATTTGCAAAATCTCATCGGTTCTTTATTTGAAACGTTATATTGGTCCATGACATTTACTTTTTGAAGATAATTTCATTTAAATGTTGACCGCGGCTGCGTCTTAGGTGGTCCATCCGCTTAGTCCAATTTTGGCATTTCCACGTTTTTGAGTAACAGAGACCCAATTGGTGCGAACGGCGACGAATCGAAAATTGGTGGTCATCATTAACACTGGCCGATACAGCTGCGATATTTTCTTCAGTTCGCACTCTACGTAAGCGTGTTGGTGGTTTAATGTCCAACAATGTAAATTTGGTGCGAAATTTAGTCACAATAGCCCGAATAGCCGCTTCAGTGGGTCGATTAAACTGACCATAAAATGGAAGCGCGCAATGAACTTTCTTAACAGAGCACGCATTTTGATAATAAAATTCAATAATTTGCAAGCGTTGTTCGTTTGTAAGACGATTCATGATGAAATGTCAAAGCATACTGAGCATCTTTCTCTTTGACACCATGTCTGAAATCCCACGTGATCTGTCAAATACTAATGCATGAAAATCCTAACCTCAAAAAAATCACTCTTTATACATGTAAATGAAGGTCAGATGATATATTTTGTTCGTAGATTTATGAAATATGAGAAATATCTCTTACATTTTTTTATTTAGGTACAGCAGAAATACGGACGGGACAAAAATTTACACTCGTAGTAAACAAATTTAGTAATTTTCTATATAACTCTTCAACTTTTAATAAAAACAGAACAGAACAAGTTAAATAATAAAAAAGCTGTCGAAATAAGGAAAAAATAAAGTTAAAACTAGTGTGATCTGATTTCATTTTTTTGGTAGACCTTTTTTTGGGAGATGCCCCTATACATTAAGTTGGGTCGCGGTCCATACAAAAAGAGAGGAAAAAGGTCCAATAATGCGATCAATAAATTACTCTAAGAAAATAATCAAAATTTATAATGAAAGTGATTTCTAGGTTCTATTAATTCAGAAAAAATTGGGCAAAAATGCAACAAAAAAATTACAAGGGAAAACATGATTTTTAGAAGTTTTTCAGTAGTGTTATGCTCACAGGCTCGACCCAGCTACGATATATTTTGCAGATCTTCATTAATGAATTCGATCTTCATCTGTCTGATCTTCCGTCTGTCTGTCTGTCCATCTATTGTTGCAATCAAATTACAGATCGCAATTATAGTCCGATCTTAACAAAAATTGGAACAAGTAAGTTTTGTGGATCAAGGACGAAAGCTATTTAATTTGAGGCAAATCGGTTCAGATTTAGATATAGCCCCCATACAAATGTCGCTCTCAATTTGACTTTTTCCGCTCTAGAAACCACATATTGTACCCGATTTTCTTTAAATTTGGCACAACATCTTATAATTCAACTAGAAATACCGATGCTGAAAGTGGGTAAGATCGGTTCAGATTTAGATATAGCCCCGATTTCACTTATTTACCGAATTGTAATAGGATAGGCCGACTATATGATACACTACACTTTCTATCGGAATACAATTCAATTCAGTAAAAAAGTGAAACGGGAAATTTTTTTGTATGTTTCCTTATCACAGGCTAATATGACCTGGTCCAACTTGTCATATCGAGAATAATATTTGTATCAGGGCTATATCCTAACAAGTGACTAACTGTCACAATAAGTACTTCTAGTTGAAGTATGACGTGTTATACTCAATTTTAAGAAATTCTCTGAAAATATGCGGTTTCTGGGTGAACGAAATTTGTATGAGAGCTATATGTAAATCTGAACCGATGTGACCCATTTTCACCATAGGTGTACCTAGTTTAAATATAAGATGTTTTGCCAATTTTGAAGAAAATCTGTTATAATATGAGGATTTTAGAGCGGAAAAATTCAAATTGGGAAGGAAATTTGTATGGGAGCTTTATATAAATCTGAACCGATCTAACACATTTTTACCACAGATGTTTATAGTTGAACTATAAGATGTTTTGCCAATTTTGAAGAAAATCTGGTGAAATATGTGGTATCTAGAGTAAAAACGGTCAAATCGGGAGTGAAATTCGTATGGGGGCTATATATAAATGTGAACCGTTTGTTTTCAAATTAAATAGTGTTCGTCCTTGTCCCGAAAAACTTCGTTGTGCAAAGTTTCGTTTGGTTCTGGGAACAATTGCGACCTATATCGTGATTACAACAGATGGACAGACAGACAGACATTGCTAAATCGATTCAGAAAGTTATTCTAAGCCGATCGTTATAATTAACAATGGGTCTATCTCCCTTCCTTTTGGGTGTTACAAACAAATGCACAAAGTCATAATATGTGTATAAAAACACAATTTCTAAAATTTATTTGGTAAGGAACCAATTACAAAATTTTGAAGTATCCATATTTTCTTTAATAGTACCTATGATCAAATTTAAAAACTTCACCAAATAAGCGCGCTTACTGAAGAACGCTTAAAAGGCAAGAGTATTAATTTTTTATATCTGGTACATGTTGGACATTGTTTGTTCACGGTGTAGAATTACTAGGAGCTAAAAAAATCGATAAATAATATCTTGTTTAAATATCCAAATTAATACTGATACAAATTTATATATATTACATCTACAGCTTTCGTTTGTGCTGTCACTCATGCTGAAATTTCACGTAGAATATTCCTAAAATTCAGTTTTATGGGAAAGTGTGGCACCAATTCGGAAAAAGTAAAAATTTTATCCTAAAATGAATTTTAAGTTGTGACTGATTTCTGATTTCATTTACTCTGAGTTTTGGTATATTTAGAGTAGAATTTTTGTATGGTAAATATTTTTGAAGAACATTTTGAATTATTTTTGAAAAAGTTTAATTTTGTTCCACAGTGTTAGTTATTCTAAGACAAGAATAAAAATGTATATTTAATGTAATTGCTATTAACTCATGATTTTAGGGATGGGTTTAGCGACAAAATACATAGTTTACAAATCATCGTTGAACAATTCAAATTTTATTGCCGTGGATATTACATTGTTAAATCATAATTTTTAGAGGTTATGTAAATTCGCTCTATCTATGCTTAGTCGAAATATTTTGGGGGTAGTCGTTTAAGGTCCGAAAAACCCCAACTTTTTTCCGACCCGGTTTAATATGTATATATCCGTTTACCAAACGGATTTAGAATGATCAAAACAAGTAAGGAAAGTTAAAGTCGGGCGATATGTGGTTTCTAGAGCGGAAAAAGTCAAATTGGGAGTGAAATTCGTATGGGATATATATATAAATCTGAACCGATCTGGCCTATTTTCACCAGAGCTATTTTTAGTTAAAATATATGACGTTTTGGCAAATTTGAAGAAAATCGGTTGAAATGTGTGGTTTCTAGAGCGGAAAAAGTAAAATCGGAAGCACAATTTGTATGGTAGCTATATCTAAATCTGAACTGATTTGCTTCAAATTAAATAGCGTTCGTCCTTATCCCATAAAACTTCGTAGTGCAAAGTTTCATTTAGTTTTAACAACAATTGCGACCTGGACTTAAGTGATTCTAAGTCGATCGGTATAATAAACGATGGGTCTTTCTCGTATCATTTTGGGTGTTACAAATAAGTGTACAAAGACATTATACCCTGTGGTGTAGGGTATAAGAATGATTTATATATTTTGTGAAAATGTGTCATATTGTTTTTATTATTTTTAATCTTCGATCTTTCAAACAATGAGCTATGATCGATACTAAAAAAACTCTAAATAATTCAAAACAGATTTTATATAATATATTTATTTTTATTTTATTTATTTATTATGAATTACAATACAAAGTAAATTTATATTCTAATTTTGGGTCCAGGGATTGAGCAGGGGTGACTAAGACCATTGTTGCTAGTTATTGCAGCGACAGACCAGAGCCTCTGGTGGTAATCGAACCCACAACCCTCACGCTGATAGTCGAGCACGCTACCAACCCGACTACCGGGGCGCTTATAATATATATATATATAATCTCAATAATTGTAAAAGTAATAAGCAAAACGATAATAAAAATTCTGGCGATAAGTTTCACGTTTAGTTTCTATCAAATGATACCTACGTACCCTACCATTGTGTAGGGTGAGTGTATGGAAAGGAGCCATGCATACACTTTTACTAATTCAAGCATACATTATCTTCACGTATTCACATGCATACATGCATATATATTGCTACTATGTATGGGTGTATGTGTTAATATGAGATCTGATAAATACTTATGAATATGCGTGAATTTGCGTACACATACATATGAGCTCATTTATATGTAGTATACATGACTGTAGACACAATTTGCACGGGTTCTGGAATTTCCATAGCATGTCTTTCGCCTTTTTCCATTTATTTCCGTTTTAATAGTTCCGGTTCCTCCCCCCTTTACACCCACACCCATTGAGTGAATGAATGAATGCTACTGTACCTATGAACGTATGTGTGTGAGTGAGTGTGTAAATGTTTGAACAGGAGTTGAAAAATGAAGCGAGAGGTAGACAGAGGTAAAGAGGGACAAAGGGAAACTAAGAATAAACTTAATTCTGTCAAATACTTGACGTATTTACTGTGGGGCTTTATTATTGTCAATATGTCATTCTTGGGTAAGTTACTTCACTCACATTCACACAGGCACACACATACACTCTCTCAAACCCAACCTTTTAGCCATGCCATCTATCAGACATTTTTTGTTGAGCACGCTGTGCCCTGCACTGTGGTCTGCTGGTCGTAAATATCCCAGCAATAACTCGTGCTCCGTTTCCAGCAGGTCAGATACTCCTGCTAATTTTCGCAAAGACAGGACAACAATTTCGATCTGTACCTTATTCACAAGCTTTACATGGACATCAGACAAATGGGTAAATGGACGGACAGCAACGGCATTGTTAAATGGACTCTTAATGATCGATCTCGATTTTTTTGAAAAATGTTATGTTTCTATTTTAGCACAGAACAAAGAATCAAATTTGTTCAAGTTTATTTTGAAAGTCAGCATTTGATTATTCAGCTGAGGCTCTTCATGAGCGATAATGAGGCACTTTTTTCTTCAAGGATCTCGTGAATAAACAAAATTGCAGAATATGAGACACCCAAATTTCTAATAAAACAAACTCGAGTGCAAAATCTCATAAAACGGTTCGAAAAAGTGAAAATCTGTAAAAAGAAAAAAAATAAATTTTGTATGCGCATTATGAAAACTCGAACCCGATAGTAAAACAAATAGGTAAGCTTCAGTCGGCTAAACCAACTTATATATACCCTAATCACAGATAGCGGAACGGAAGTTATAAGGGTAGGATAATCTGTGTGGATGTTAGTAGGAGGTTCGTGTCACATGGTGTGTGGGAGGTAGAAGAAGGGGTTTTGGTGATTATAACTTTTTTTATTTTTATATCGGTTTTATTTTAAACAAAGTTTATGCCACTTTGTGTGGGCGGTACAAGAATATCGTCCATATTCCATGCGAATGTAACATCTATAAGAGCATTGCCAAATAACAAATTTCACAGAATTCCGATCATCTAAATAGAAGCTTTAATTTTACGTAGTTTAGGGTGATTTGTGTAGGAGGTACTAGAAGTGGCAAAAAATGATATAATTAGTATACTTAAAGTGATTATAAAACATTATAAAATACAAAAATATAGCTGATTCCGAATATCCGTGTGGAAGTTATATGGGTTTTAATTTAACATAGGGATATGGGCCATTTGTGTGGAAGGTGCCAGAAGAAGGTCGCCCTTCTTCGAACTTAAACTAAGTTTGGGAAAAATATTACCACGTGCAAAGTTTGAATTGATTCCTTAGCTCATTTCGAGAGTTTACACGATAACTCCAACTAACCGGACAGACGGACGAAAGGACGAACGTACATGGACCAAAGAACTTAAAAAGTCGTGAAACGGATTTGGTCCAAACATACTTAAAGTCAAAAGTCACTCATTCCATGCGTTATATTTTTTTTCTGTCCCAAATGATATATACCCTCCTACTCTGTAGAGTGATGGTATTCATATATATTTTATGGTATTTTTTACTAAAATTTCAATTTTCGGCGAAGGTGCCTTTATTTTTACATAACTAACATTCTAACTTTGTCATTCCGTTTCTAACACATTGAAATATTCAACGGAGACCCCATAATGTCCGTTTAGTAGAGCGGAATGGGCCTTTGAAAACAATATTTGTCCGCACAAGGGAGATGTCCTCTCACGGGAGCTGTCCGTAAGCAGATCTTTCACTGTATATTGAACGAGGAGGTTGCAAATTTTCCACAAAGTTGTCTTATGGTTGATTGATTGATTGATTGGGATTGAAAGTGGGCGAAGTCGGCCCAGAGGGAAAATATTTTCCCTAACAAGGACTAAAAATACTCCCTAATATCTAAATATTATTTAAGTATTTTTTTTGAATTTCTGGTTTATATGCACTTCCAATTTGTTGTGTAGATTTCTCTCGCAGCCTGAAAGTACCAAAAAGTAAATACAATTTTTAGCAGGCCAAATGGGACGAAAACGGATAAAAATGGTACCAATGATAGGACAATAGCTAGAAGCATGAAATTTGGAATGTACATCCCACTAATTGTTTACATACGTTAAATAGAGGGATTTTTCAAAACTCTTACATTTAAGGGATACAATTGAAGAGGGGTATAAAATGGTACCAACCAAACTGCTCAAGTTGAAATCGTGAAATTCGGTTTGCATATTCATCTGACTGTGAAGATGCAAAATAAAAAGAATTTTTTCGAATTTTGTACTTTTAGGCTGAAAATGGGGCGAATGGGGTGTGCACACTTCTCTGACTGCTGTGACGTTACATCAAAAAGGATGTGTTAATATATTTAATAAGTTGCGGTAAATGTGAATGGCATTCAATTCCGTGCAAGAAAAAAACTTATATTGTGGTTATAACGAGATGGAGCCACTGCTCGTTCAACTATGTATCTCCTGTGCTGTTAACTCTTTCATGCCCAATGTTGCCAAATCTTCAAAATCACATATTTTGCTGAATTAATAAATTTTATTTTTGTGTACATTGGTAACAAAGATTATTCAAAATAGAACCAGCAAATTCGGTAAGCTGGGTCTGCGTAGGAAGAAGTCAATAAAATTTGTTCTTATTTTTATGGAATTTCTTCGAGTACAAGAAAAACAAGTAGTTGTTATTCGAAGTGATATAATAAATATTTTTAAAATGAAGAAACAATTCAAAATATGATTTTTATTTAACCGATATTTGCCCCGTATAATGATTTTAAGAAAAATCCTGTTACTCATGTCCTGTACGAATTAGAACCCCAAAACTCTATATAAATCAAAAAGCATAGATATTACCTTCTAAACATTATATAAACAGTCTAGCTGACCCCGCACTCTTCGCCAGGCAAAAAAAAAAAACAAATGGAAAAACAAGTAAGGAAAGGCTAAAGTCGGGCGGGGCCGACTATATAATACCCTACACCACTCCCTGCGTATGTACCTCGCTTTGATTACTAAACCCAGGGAGCAATTTTATGTAGTTCATACAAATTATATAAATTATATTTATATAATTTATATGCTTATAGCATTCATTTTTAGTCAAATTTAACGAATATGGTAAATAATATGGTAATTGATCCAATTGTCTGACAGACAAATACAAATTATACAGTAGTTAACCAAAGTCATACCAAAGTATGGACATATGGGCATCACTCAAACAATTCTCATTGCAATTCAATTCGGTAAAAAAGTGAAATCGGGAAGGATTTTTGCATCCTGTAAATGTATGTGTTTGACAAAAAATGTTAAATCGGAAAGGACATTTGTATAGGGGTATATTGAAACCTGGAACCCGCTTTCACCATGTCTGTTTATTGGTGAAATATAATATGTAAAATTTGGCCAAAATCGGGTAAACATTCGGGAGCGACATTTGTATGAGGACTATATCTAAATCTGAACCGATCTTTCCCCATTTTCAGCATAGGTGTTTCTAGTTCAATTATAAGCTCTTGTGTAATTTTTAAAGAAAATCGAGAACAATATGCGGTTTCTAGAGCGGAAAAAGTGAAATCGGGAGCGACATTTGTATGGGGACTATATCTAAATCTGAACCGATCTTTCCCCATTTTCAGCATAGGTGTTTCTAGTTCAATTATAAGCTCTTGTGTCATTTTTAAAGAAAATCGAGAACAATATGCGGTTTCTAGAGCGGAACAAGTCAAATCGGGAGCGACATTTGTATGGGTGCTATATCTAAATCTGAACCGATCTTACCCACATTCAGTGTAGGTGTTTCTAGTTCGATTATAAAATGTTGTGCCAATTTTAAAGAAAATAGGGTGCAATATGTGGATTTTAGAGTGGAAAAAGTCAAATCGGGAGCGACATTTGTATGGGGGCTATATCTAAATCTGAACCGATCTTACCCAATTTTTGCACACGTGTTTCTAGTTGGATTATAAGATGTTCTGCAAAATTTAAAGAAAAAAGGGGACATTATGTCGTTTCTAGAAGGGAAAATGTCAAATCGGGAGCGACATTTGTATGGGGGCTATATCTAAATCTGAACCGATCTTACCCAATTTTTGCACACGTGTTTCTAGTTGGATTATAAGATCTTGTGCCAATTTTAAAGAAAATCGGGTACAATATATCGTTTCTAGAGCAGAAAATGTCAAATCGGGAGCGACATTTGTATGGGGGCTATATCTAAATCTGAACCTATCTTACCCAATTTTTGCATAGGTGTTTCTAGTTGGATTATAAGATCTTGTGCCAATTTTAAAGAAAATCGGGTACAATATGTCTTTTCTAAAGCGGAAAAGTGAAATAGGGAGCGACATTTGTATGGGGGCTATATCTAAATCTGAACCGATCTTACCAAATTTCGTCATAGGTGTTTCTAGTTGGATTATAAGATGTTGTACTAAATTTAAAGAAAATCGGGTACAATATGTGGTTTCTAGAGCGGAAAATGTCAAATCGGAACCGACATTTGTATGGAGGCTATATCTAAATCTGAACCGATTTCCTCCAAATTCAATACCGATGGTCCTTGGTCAGAAAAAATAACTTCTACCAAGTTTCATGACAATCGGACAACAATTGCTACCTGTAGAGTGCGAACAAGCTTAGATGAATAGCAGACGGACAGACGGACAGACAGACATCGTTAAATCGACTCAGCTGGTGATTCTAAGCCGATCGGTATACTTATAGGTGGGTCTAGCTCGATTATTTCTTGGTGTTACAAACATTTGGCGCGAAACTAACTTATAATACCCTAGACCACGAAGTGGTGTAGGGTATAAAAAAACAAATGGAAAAATTACGTTCCAATTTTCAGCCTTCTAGCTCAAAGAAAACACTTTTGACACGCCTCCACTGCCCACTAAACGAATATTCAAAATCCAGCATCATATTTATCTTTCTCATGATCAGTAATATATACGCTCTAATTTTCAGGCTTCTAGCTAAAAAACACTTTTGCTACGTCCCCACCACCCACGAAACGAAAATCCAAATTTCGGCATCATATTTATCTTTCTCGTGGTCAGTAATAAAATATGTACCAATTTTCAGCTTTCTAGCTCTCCACAGACAAAATTTTTAAAAATTCTACAGACTATACTTCCTTCCGGACCTGCATCCATCTTTATAGAAAATTTCAACAACAATCCAAATTTCGGCATCATATTTATCTTTCTCGTGGTCAGTAATAAAATATGTACCAATTTTCAGCTTTCTAGCTCTCCACAGACCAATTTTTTAAAAATTCTACAGACTATACTTCCTTCCGGACCTGCATCCATCTTTATTGAAAATTTCAACAACATCGGTTCAGCCGTTTACGCGTGATTGCGGAACAAACAAACGGACAGGCTTACACTAAGGTCTTATAATATTAATTGGGATAGGCTAGGGATAAAAGCTGAAAGAAAAATGGTATTCATCAAATAATGTTACTTTTACGTCACACTGCGTAACAACAAGACCCAGTCGGGATCCACAACAACTTCTGGAGATGTCATTAAACTTGTTCAGTTCTCACATCTGATTGTCATTAGCCGCATCCCTATACTTCCTTCAACCAGTTAGGTTTTAGCCTGATTTATTAATGTTGAAAGATTCGTTTGTCCTGTTAGATGTTCAAACACTCCCGCTCACTTTTGTTTTACCCCCGCCGTTGTTACAAACCACTGTGCCATCTGCCGCTATCTTCTTTGCACCATGAATTCGACATGGAAGATAATACAATCTTTTATATTTTCGGTAAATGTTGATTTTTCCTTTTCTGGTATTTTTCTTAAAAATTTTCGTTTTTTTGCGTACTCCTGTATCCCACACACACACACATCCACGCGCACGCACACACATTCTTATGGAATTAAATCGTATCTTAGTTTGTGTACATTAAATTTTGATTTTCTTCATTTTTCCCCATTTCCTGGGGCCGTTTCTTTTCGTTTTTTGTTCATCTCTTGTTCAGCAGGGGCTGGCTACACAGAAATTATTGTGTTTTATGGGCATATTGAAAAATAGAAATGTGTGGTTTTGTCCAAATTCGTGGAGGAGGGTGAAGTGTGAGGGGGGCTAAGAAAAAGAAATGAAACGAAGAAAAACTGGTCATAATAAAAGGGGTTGAATACCTTTTACCTTATCACTTAGACCGAGGAGACTCTCGGTGCTAGTGCTGGTGCTGATGTTAAAGTTACAGCAGGAGCTGAAACTACCGTTACTGCCCTGCTGGCCTTGGCTTTTTGTTGGTCGGTCGGTCGGTCGGTTCAAGTATGACAAAGGGCGCCGGCAGCAAGTCCCCGGAGAGTCCATTATGTGGTGGGTGTTCGGTTCGCTTGATACACGTAGAATTATGAAAATATAAATATATATATATTTTTTTAAATCTCCGTAAGTAATGGCTTTTAATATTTCGGTTTTAATAATATGAATTTGGGCAAATAACACACACATACACACACATTCGCACCACGCACCATAGCATATTCGCACATGTCATGGATGAGCGGCAGGGCTGAGAGTTTGTTGTGGTCGCTTATGACTTTGGCGACCCTTTGAAACGCTGTGTGGAGTTGTATGGACAAATATTAACTGATTTCTATTTAAAAGCATTTGTTCTTAATACACTCCGCCACCGCCTTTGAAAGGTATTCGTCCTTATGCTCTGATGAGCACATACACACATGCCTCTACATATGTCCACACAAGTAGTTATCCGCAAAGAAGATTATTAAGGTCTAGGGCAGGAGTTGGCGTATCCTTTCTCAATGTTCTGAATCAATGTGTTGCTAGTGGCGAGTGAGCTGAATGTGTAGGGAGTCCTTATTGTCCTTGTTGTTAAAAAGGTTGGGATGGGCTTTTCCAGAATTATCTTTTGTCATGTTATCGTGAAACATGTCTTTCTTTTCGTGCTTCTAAATGCTTTTTGATTTGCCAAATATAATCCGCAAAAATATCAAATGGCTGTCAGGGTAACCCGCCAGTGAGGTCCATATTTGAAGCCAGTGGTAAATCTTCCTAAGCATGCCCGCCTAATGACTTGCTAGGTGTTACCATGTTGCCATGAAATACCATGACATCCAGGCAATACTGTAAAGCTGTTCTTTCTTTTTTTGCTGTTACTTGTATTACTCAATTACTCCGGCTATGTTAATGAATTTCCACAAAATTGATTGTATGAGATGTGACAGTGCAAAAATGGACTACTTCATGTGTTAATGTCACAGGAAGTGGGTGGGCTGGGAAATTTGTGTGTCTTATTTGTTCTTTCCGAAAAGAAACAAATTAAAATTTGTTTGCAATGACATGCAACAATTAAGTCAATGTCTGCGATGGTGGCGGCCAGGAGAGAAGAAAATGGGAAAGAAGCTAAGTCTTAACTGAAGACTAATGAAAGAAAAATGAAATGGCTAAAGTGTGAGGACATCAAACATCATGGATGTGTAATAAATGCCACGACACTTTGCCAAAGAGTTACACAGCAAATGTCTCACTCTGGCAAAAGCTTAACTTCCTGTGAGTGATGTGAGGTATAGATATGTAATAATTGTATGCAGCCGCACAGTGGTTCCAAAACGTTTGTTTTAATTAATTCTCCAAATATATCTATATGAAATTCCACATATTATATTATATAAAAAAGTATACTTATAATTATGAAAGAGAAAAATACAATTTTTATAAAAAAGTTATAGTGTTTTGGAAAGGACAGCTTTAAGAACAGATGTATGCAGGAATGCAGAAAATTAGCGAATTTTGTGCTTCAGTACACGTAAAACCAAGCTAAAGAATGGACACGAACAGACGGACAGTGATAATATCGAAATAGTTTGGGACAATGTATTAAACAAATCAAAGATTTATTTTAGTCCGGAACATCCATTGCTTTTTTGAAACCGACATTATTTTTATTACAATATGCAACAAAACTTTTATTGAATGTTCATGTAAACACTTTCTGATGTATTTGGCTTTCTGAACTCGAATACGAAATTTTATGGTGTTTATACACTCCACGAGGGTATTATGTCTCTGTGCATTTGTTTGTAACACCCAAAAGGAAGGGAGATAGACCCATTGTTAAATATACCGATCGGCTTAGAATCACTTTATGAGTCGATTTATCAATGTCCGTCTGTCTGTCCGTGTGTCCATCTATTGTTTTAATCACGATACAGGTCGCAATTGTATCCAGAACCAAACGAAACTTTGCACAACGAAGTTTTTCGGGACAAGGACGAACGCTATTTAGTTTGAAGAAAATCGGTTCAGATTTAGATATAGCCCCCATACGAATTTCACTCCCGATTTGACCCTTTTCACTCTAGATACCACATATATCAACAGATTTTCTTCAAAATAGGCAAAACATCTTATAGTTCAACTAGAAACACCTGTTGTAAAAATGTGTTACATCGGTTCAGATTTATATATAGCTCCCATACAAATTTCGCTCCAATTTGAATTTTTCCGCTCCAGAATCCACATATTTAATCATATTAGCCATTGCTAAAATTGGGAAACATACAAACATTTTTCCCGTTTTCACTTTTTTACTGAATTGAATTGTATTCCGATAGAAAGTGGAGTGTATCATCTAGTCGGCACCGCCCGACTTTAGCCTTTCCTTACCTGTTTTTTATTGAAATTCCAATTTTCGGTGAAGTACCCCAGCAAAAAAAATTGGAAGTACTTCCGTAGGAAGCACATTTTAATCGCATCTCAAAATTCAACTATGCATTTTCGCGCTTTTGAGGAAGTTCTTTTGAACAGCAAAGTGGATGATACAGGGTTTTCCAACAAGAGGTGTTATTTTGGTATTCAAAGAAAAATTCCTTTTTTTGAGATAAAAGATCGGATGGTTATTTCATAATAAAGAGCAAGGTATGCCGTTAATAATGAAAAACGATATCAGCGAAATGGCCACCACGACCATATCCTTTCATGAAATTTTCCATAACCAAATCGCAAAGTGGCTACCCTATGTCCTCGATAGCCTCACAAATTCTATCTTTGAAGTCTTGAATCGACGCTGGGCTGTTGGCGTAGACCTTATCTTTCGCGTGGCCCAAAGGAAGAAGTCGCAAGGTGTTAAATCACA
The DNA here is from genome assembly GCA_947397865.1 of Polietes domitor. Lineage (NCBI taxonomy): Eukaryota > Metazoa > Arthropoda > Insecta > Diptera > Muscidae > Polietes > Polietes domitor. The sequence goes on from OX377620.1 coordinate 99,497,390, forward strand.
AGATCTCGGTGGCCAATTGTGATCACCTCTTCGAGAGATAACACGGTCTTTTCTTTACTTTTCCCATAAAAGAGGAATGTTTTCGTTGCTTGTGTGGCACGTATCGCCGTCTTGTTGAAAGTAAACGTTGTCCAGATCAATACCATCCAACTCCGACCATAAAAAATCATTAATTATCTCTCGATAACGCAATCCAACCATTTTCGAAAAAGTCAGGTCCAATGACCCCGCCGGACCATAAACCGCACCAACCAGTCACACGATGAGGATGGAGAGGCTTTTCAACAATAACTCTTGGGTTTTCCGAGCCCAGAATTTTGCCACCGAGGTGGAAATGGGCCTTATCAGTCAAGATGATTTTTCAATGGAATTCCGGATCATTTTCATTTATGAATTTTAAGCATTTCAATGCGTTGTTGAAGCGTGTATCGGTCCATTTTTATACCCTACACCACTTCGTGGAATAGGGTATTATAAGTTATTTTCGTGCCAAATGTTTGTAATACCAAGAAATAATTGAGCTAGACCTACCTTTAAGTAAACGGATCTGCTTACAATCACCAGCTGAATCGATCTAAGCTTGTTTGCACTCTACAGGTCGCAATTGTGGTCCGATCATGAAATTAGCAAAAGTTACTTTTTTTGGCCAAGGACGATTGGTATTGAATTCGGAGAAAATCGGTTCAGATTTAGATATAGCCTCCATACAAATATCCCTATAATTTACACTATTTTACATGTGATCATGACCAAATTTCCAGGATCGTGTTATATTTGAACTAGAAACAGCTCACGGGA